>CM050216.1:14135938-14138438 GCA_027475355.1 Coilia nasus | reverse complement strand
CCTGGTGGGTTCCTCAGCCATGCGCCACGCTGACACCAGGGGCGTAGCCAGAAATCATTAAATATCTGGCCCAGAAAAAATCAGGTGGGCCTAAGCCCAAAACGCATAGGTTACTATTATTACTTATGACCCTCTGGAACAGAATGCTGCTTTCTGATTGGTTGCTAGGCATGCAGTAAAATCGTATATATCGTTCATGCATGAATGGCAATGTGGAGTTAAATTTCCATTCACTTAAAAAAAATAGTAAACCAAAATAACAAATAAATGAATGTTTTGGAATGAGTATCACATGTCATGTTGCTCAATCCAAGCTAGCTAACACCACATGAGCAGTAGCAATAACCTTACCAAATGAAAGGTAACTATGACAATGAATTTGGCCAGTGACTGAGGGCTGCGTAGCACTCTACTTAACGTTACAAATATTAGGCCACATTGTAGCGAAACTGAGTCTTAACCCTGTAACTGAGAATTATTTTAAATACATTCTAAATTATCAAGTGGCATTAACCAGGTCATAATCGGGGTAACATCCTCCGGGGCGTACATTATACGGTTTTAAGTGTACTTGACGGAGCAAACTTCGCATCTGGAAGTTCTTAGGCTCCACCCCGTTGACTTAAAACCATATAATGCACGCCTCATCGGATGTTACCCCTTACTTAAACAGTCAATCAGACAAAAGGCCCCCTTTAATGGGGTGGGCCTGATTGAAAACTGAGTGGTCACAGGCCCAACCCAGCCCAGCCGTCTCTACGCCTATGACTGATATACAGCTTAAAGATTACTGTTACTAGTCTAATGGCAACCATATCCATATGGAAAATAATATACTGTAGATACATTGTACACATTTCTGATATGTTTTATCTAAGACTTCAAGGTAAATTATATGATAGTGAACCACATACAAAATGAATTCTTGGTTTATTATTTAAGCACAGTGAATTTTTATTTTATAATTTATGTAACCTACATGAAACACATAATTGTATGAGAGTGGCCATAATAACATCTGCTTTATTACTATAACACCAGGGCACAACAGTGAAGAACTAGATGCAGTGAGATATGTGACGTGTGCATTGTTTGCAGTGGGTTTGTGATGTAGTGTGTGTGTGTGTGTGTGTGTGTGTGCATGTGTGTTTGTGGTCTAGTGTGTATGCAGTGTGTGTGTGTGTATTTGTGGTCTGGTGTGTATGCTGTGTGTGTGTGTGTGTGTGTGTGTGTGTGTGCATGTGTGACGTGTACGGCTGTGCGTGGTGATGGGGAGGTGATAGGGAGGCTAGTGAGAGGCAGTGCTTTGTGTGGCTAACCCCCATGTGTGTGTGTGTGTGTGTGTGTGTGTGTGTGTGTGTGTGTGTGGTGATGGGGAGGTGATAGGGAGGCTAGTGAGAGGCAGTGCTTTGTGTGGCTAACCCCCATGTGTGTGTGTGTGTGTGTGTGTGTGTGTGTGTGTGTGTGTGGTCATGGGGAGGCTAGTGAGAGGCAGTGCTTTGTGTGGCTAACCCCCATGAAACAAAACGCTACAGAAAGCAGCTGGGAGCAGAGAGGGTGACCTTTTCACCATTGACAGAATGTTGACTCAACAGGCCCTTCAACTCTGTGCAAACACACACACACAGACACACACAGACACACACACACACACACACACACACTCACACACACACACACACACACACATGAATGTGCACATACAGTACAAACAAAGTGTGAAATGCCATATGCCCTCTTTTCCACACCTGCATAAAGACTCAGGTGTGTAGTGTGCACATAAAAATTTCAAAATTTCAAATTGAGGCATACATTTTTCTGTCATTTTTCTTCTCTTGCTTTGCTATTTACACTTTTCTCCCTTTCTTTGCCTTTGAAAAAAAGAAGGGATAGAGAAAATAAGAGAGGAGGGGTGACCCTCCTCTCTTATTTTCTCTATCCCTTCTTTTTTTCTTTCTCTTTCTCTCTTTCTCTCCCTTTTCCCCTCTACTCCCACCCTCTAAACTCCCTCCTCCCAATTTTTTGTCTGTGCTAGTATCTGTGGTATCCAGCACCTGGAGCGTGCGGGCAACAACCTGACGCTCTTCGACTCGCTCTACTTCTGCGTGGTCACCTTCTCCACGGTGGGCTTCGGCGACGTCACGCCCCAGATCTGGCCCTCGCAACTGCTGGTGGTCATCATGATCTGTGTGGCCCTCATCGTCCTGCCCATACAGGTGGGTCATCATCATGGAGACTTGATGGACACATTGCGAAAGCCCACACTGATTCAAACGCCATTTACGGCTTCTGCATTGTCAGTTGCAGATGTCTTGTTTTTTTTTTCACTTTATTTCATGTATTCACAATGACAGTGCACATTGCATAATAAACATTACTGTAAATGTGCCAGTGTTAGCCAACGAGCCAATTTTTAAATGGTAGGCCTTGACAAGGCATGATGTTTAAAAACCATAGATTGACCACTTCTTTAAGCCAACAGTTCTTGCGCATCCACCTA
>CM050216.1:14105938-14130938 GCA_027475355.1 Coilia nasus | reverse complement strand
GTGTGTGTGTGTGTGTGTGTGTGTGTGTGTGTGTGTGTGTGTGTGTGTATCGAAGCACATGACATAGCCCATATGGATTTAGCTCTAGTGAATACAGAAGAGCCTGACACACTTTGGTCATGTGTTGTGTGTTTAGTGTGTGTGTGTGTGTGTGTGTGTGTGTGTGTGTGTGTGTGTGTCGTGTGTTTGTGTGGAGTGTATGTATGTGTGTGTGTGTGAGAGAGAGGGAGAGAGAGAGAGAGAGAGAGAGAGAAAGAGAAAGGAAGAGAGAGAGAGTGTGTGTGTGTGTGTGTGTGTGTGTGTGTGTGTGTGTGTGTGTGTGTGTGTGTGTGTGTGTGTGTGTGTGTGTGTGGAGTGTGTGTGTGAGAGAGAGAGAGAGAGAGACACAGAGAAAGGAAGAGGGAGAGAGTGTGTGTGCGTGTGTGTGCATGCATGTCTGGCAGAAAGATAGAGTGAGATATGCATTTGCATGTTTATGCTTGTATCTCAATGCCTCTTCATAGTCTTATCTACAGGAGACAAAGATATAGATATAGTCTATATTACAGTCCTACCTGTAATAGAAAAACTCAGGACTGCTATTGAAGAAAGCTCACACTATAGGATGGAGGATAATACATTTGTAAAGCCTTCCATTCGGTCTAGTTATTACAGATGTGAGAGATATTACAGAGGCAATAAAGGGGTGGCCGTCCTGAGCACCTTAGACTTGTGCAGCACTACCAGCACTACTTACTGCGTACGATCCCCAGACTGAACAGCATTAGACAGATACCTTTTGAGCGCCACGTGGCATACTGGGTGTGTGTGTGTGTGTGTGTGTGTGTGTGTGTGTGTGTGTGTGTGTGTGTGTGTGTGTGTGTGTGTGCGCGTGTTTATTTATTGTGTACATGTATTTAATGTGCTTGTATGCGTGTATGTTTAGTGTGTGAAGGGTGGTGTTACGATCCCCAAACTGAACAGCATTAGAGAGATACCTTTTGAGCGCCGCGTGGCGTATTGGGTGTGTGTGTGTGTGTGTGTGTGTGTGTGTGTGTGTGTGTGTGTGTGCGTGTTTATTTATTGTGTACATGTATTTAATGTGCTTGTATGCGTGTATGTTTAGTGTGTGCAGGGTGGTGTTGTGTGGGTTGGGTTGCTGGGTTGGGTATTCACACTTAATGTGTTAGTGTCTGTGTTGGGGCGGGGTATGTTTGGGTGGGAGGCTTTGTGTGACAGTTTAATATGTGCGTAGAGGAGGGAATGTTTTTGGTATGCCTATCTACCTGTCAGAGTGTGTTGTCTGTGTGATTGTCAAGACTGCTACTGTATGTGTCTATTGGCTGTGATTTACAGGACTGCTGCTGTATTTGTGTATGTTCTGTGATTGTTAGGACTACTACTCTGCCCTACAAAGGCAACATGCAGTAACTTTGTGAAGACTAAAACTGAGAAAAGTGCCTTCAAAGTTGTCATACTGCCCAGTCAAGCATGCTGTAGACATAATTGTGCTTATGCTTTCACGTGCTCTCTTAATAGGAAGAACCAAGAGATTTAGTCACAAGACAAAGGAGTTGTTGTAAAGTCCATTTCCAGTCTAAACTCAGTTTTGAACAAATATACAGTTAGTACCTTTTGGCTTTGTAAGGCAGTATTGTGTCTGTGTATTGCAATCTGACTGTGTTGACTGTGTGGTTGTCAGGACTACTACTGTATGTGTGTATTGCAATCTGACTGTGTTGACTGTGTGGTTGTAAGGACTACTACTGTTTGTATGTGTGTGTTGGCTGTGTGCTGACTGTGTGTTGACGGTGTGGTTGTCAGGACTACTATTCTGTGTGTACATGTATTGTAATCTGACTATGTTGGCTGTGTGGTTGTCAGGACTACTACTGTATGTGTGTGTTGATGGTGTGGTTGTCAGGACTACTACTCTGTGTGTGTATTGTAATCTGACTGTGTTGGCTGTGTAGTTGTCAGGACTACTACTGTTTGTATGTGTGTGTGTTATCTGTGTGGTTATCAGGACTACTACTGCATGTGTGTGTGTGTGTGTTTGTGTGTGTGTGTGTTGACTGCATGTTGACTGTGTGGTTGACTGTGAGGTTGTCAGGACTATTACTGTATGTGTGTGTGTTGACGGTGTGGTTGTCAGGACTACTACTCTATGTCTGTATTGTAGTCTGACTGTGTTGACTGTATGGTTGTCAGGACTACTACTGTATGTGTGTGTGTTGACTGTGTGGTTGTCAGGACTACTACTGTATGTGTGTGTGTGTGTGTGTGTTGACTGTGTGTTGACCGTGTGGTTGTCAGGACTACTACTGTATGTGTGTGTGTGTGTGTGTGTTGACTGTGTGTTGACCGTGTAGTTGTCAGGACTACTACTGTATGTGTGTGTTGACCGTGTGGTTGTCAGGACTACTACTGCATGTGTGTGTGTTGACTAACTGTGTGGTTTTCAGGACTACTATTGTGTGTGTGTGCGTGTGTGTGTGTGTGTGTTAATCTGACTATGTTGTCTGTGTGGTTGTAAGAACTACTACTGTATGCGTGTGTTGACCGTGTGGTTGTCAGGACTACTACTGTATGTGTGTGTGTGTATGTGTGTTGACTGTGTGTTGACTGTGTGGTTGTCAGGGATACTACTGTATGTGTGTGTGTTGACTGTGTGGTTGTCAGGACTACTACTGTATGTGTGTGTGTGTGTGTGTGTGTGTTGACTGTGTGTTGACTGTGTGGTTGTCAGGGATACTACTGTATGTGTGTGTGTGTGTGTTGACTGTGTGTTGACTGTGTGGTTGTCAGGGATACTACTGTATGTGTGTGTGTGTGTTGACTGTGTGGTTGTCAGGATTACTACTGCATGTGTGTGTGTGTGTGTTGACTGTGTGATTGTCAGGACTACTACTGTATGTGTGTGTGTGTGTGTGTGTATGTGTGTGTGTTGACTGTGTGGTTGTCAGGACTACTACTGTATGTGTGTGTGTGTGTGTGTGTGTGTGTGTGTGTGTTGACTGTGTGTTGACTGTGTGGTTGTCAGGACTACTACGTGGTGATCCTGTGTCCGGCGGAGATGGACGTGCAGGTGCGGCGGGTGCTGCACATCCCGCTGTGGGCGCAGAGGGTCATCTACCTGCAGGGCTCCGCCCTCAAGGACCAGGACCTCATGAGGGCCAAGTGAGTGAGGGAGCCCCAGCCCAACCACACACACACACACACACACACACACACACACACACACACAGACACACACACACACACTGTACGGCACATTTCCAACATGTGTTTCATTTCGCTTCGGTACAGTACAGTGTGCAAATTCCACACTGTATTCCAGTCAAAATTTATAAAGGGTACCAAAACAATTGACATGTACAGTAACACTTTTCGACACTGTTCCATTTACCCAACAAGTATTCAGTGATCCTCCGCTATATCATGGTTTATTACGATCAACCACTGCTGAGCGCAATATAACACAGTCGGACACATTATGGCTCGTTTAAAACAGGGGGTTTCGTTTTATTAACACAAAAAGACTAAAGAGTCAAAAAGATGGAAAAATAGAGTCCTTCAAAAACAACAGGTCTTGAAAACCGCAGCAGACTCAAAAAGGTAACAAAAAAGTAATCCAAAGCAAGTCTTCAGCAAACGCAGGGACGGCTAGTCACTCACCACACGAGCAGGAGTGGACCATACACAAGGTGACGCGCTCGCAACTGCATCCTCAGGCCTGCCTTTATGGCCAGCACAGGATTAGATGATTAGGCAGGTGATTAAGCACAGGTGACCCAGGTACAACTGCTGAGGGAGACACACAAGCAAAACCCGGCACCACCAGCAGGGGGAGCCGAGTGTGGGTGGGTATGGCTATAGGCGAACACCAAGGATGGGGACATAACATGGTTCACCTTTTGCGGTTCCACTATGTCACAGATTTGTTTTACATTAATATATGCATGCTGTGTCACCATGCTTTATGACAACTATACTGTAAATGTTGATTAAAATGCAGTAATAATTTAATAACACATACAGCACATGTATTAAAACAGAAAATGTATTAAAACAGCATGTATAAATACTGTACTTGTGTATTTTAAAGCTTAAACTATAAAATAAACTGTTTTTTTTATGCTCTTGCTATATTACGGATTTTCACCTATCACTGGGAGGTTCTGGAACTTAACTATCGCGATAGATGGGGGATCACATTTCCAACAAACATTTCAGTTCGCTCTGGTACAGCACAGTATGCAGTTCCTACTGTCAGAATTTAAAAAGGGTACCAAAACAACCGAAGTGTACTCTATCACTGTTTTGACCCTATTCCATTTAGCCAACAAGTATAATGGTACAGTACCAAAAAGCCAGAGCTAATCCTGCTGATTGGCCAACAGGACATCGTCTCTTCCTCTAGGTTGTTACATATGTGATGCATTGTTCATGGCTAGAAAGGATTAGGGGTTTCACACTTTCCTTTAAGTTTTATTTTTTCCTTTACCTGTTATGTCGAGAGCACACTGGGTGTAAAGCATTTTTTTTTATCTGACTTTAGTGCAACAGGCATATATTTGGCCAAACACAAAAACAGACAGCATCCAGTTAGCTAAATATTAACAGATACAGGCAGTTGTAAATATTCAAATAGTTCATTACTGACATAACTACTTACGTGTACTGATGTAGCTGTGAACATCTGGCTTGCTGCCCGCTAAACAAAGGGTGGTGGAAATGCAAACCAGGCCATTACCCCATTCTAAGCTGTACCATACTGTACTGTACCATACTGGGCTGAACTGGATCACACTGCTCAGTGGAAACAAGCCATGCCCTGCCCTATCTAGGCCTCCTTGGTGTCAGGCCCCTGGGGAGGCAGACGGCATGGCACTGTGGAGAGTGTTGCTGTCCTACTGGTGTCGATGAGTCATGGGCTTCTCTCAGCGGGGAGTGCAACCGGTGATGCGTAGCCGTGATGTTGTGTAGATTTGATGGGGTTGTCAGCCATGATGTTGCGTAGGTTTGATGGACACATTTGTCACTTTGTTGTGTAAGAAGTCAAAGTGCTAGATAATAATTCTCTTCTTTCTCTCTTGCACGCTCTCTCATACTCTCCCTTTATCTCTCTCTGTCTCTCCCCCTCTCTCTTTCTCCCTCTCTATCTGTCTTTCTCTCTCTCTCTCTCTGTCTGCCCCTCTCCTACTTTTTGCCCCTGACAATGTTTTGCCCTTGCATGTTGTCGCCTGGTTGCTGGCCCCACCCTCTCCTTCTGATTGGTCATAGGATGGACGATGCGGAGGCCTGCTTCATTCTCAGCAACCGATTTGAAGTGGATCGCTTTGCCGCTGTACGTCTCATCACAAACCATTTTTAAAACCATTTTTAACAAAACGTTTCACTTCTCTGCCTCAGTAGTTGTCACAGAAGATTTCTTTTTCTTTTGTGTGCTAAATGGCTTTTCCATGTGGGTGCTGTCTGCATTTAACCTATTTTCATGTCATTTGTTTTTCATTTTATTGTTTAATGTTCATTATGCCAATATTGCTGTGAATGACACAAATTGGTCCCTATTCAGTCTATTGCTTTTATGACCGAGCGTGCCAGGCAGCAGTGATTTAAAGGAGTACTTCCACGAGAAACCGTTTAGTACTTGCTCTTTTGAAATACGACAGGTCACCTGCACGTGAAAATGTTCTTCTAACCCGATTGCCTCCATTAGTCAGTGAAAGAAAGTAGGCAGAAAAACAAGTGAATAAGGAAAAGGCCAACAAAGTGATGTAGGCTTGTAAATTAGAAAAAGCTATGCCACAGTTGTGATTACTGAAGCCATGAACTGAGTTATGTCCACATTTTGCTACGTCTAATATAAGAGATATACCCCTAGAGTCAGCGAGAGTAGGGGTGGAAGATGACTCACAGGCAGGATTTACGGCTTTAGACACTGGAATGGAAATGACTATGAGAAGGTCGAGCGACTTAAGGGAGGATGGGGAGGTGGGGTTATCCGGTAGAATTGAAAGGGAAGAAGAAAGTAGTGAAAGAGTAATGAGAGAACAATTAGAAAAGAAAGTACAGGTTTGTTCCTGTGGCTGGCAGAAGATTACAACAGTGAGAGGCCTTAAAATCCATCAGGGGAAGAAGGGGTGTGGAGGAAAAGTGGGACAGGGGAACCACATTGAGCAGTACTTTCTAAGAAGTCTGCGGAGTAAGTCGGCTGAAGTCCAGCGGCAGGTAGAAAACCACAGTTCGCAGGATATCAGAAACCCAGTCTTGGAAGAGAGGGAGGAGGTCAGAGGGACTGAGGGAGAAGGAGAGCCTAGCCAGTCAAAAAGGGAGAAAGCCTGGGAGCAGAAAGCTAGGGTTAGTTGGCCACAGGCGAAAGATAAGATGACTTGGGAGTTCGTAGACAGAGACTTGGCAATGGTGTTAGAAGGATTAAAAGGGACAGCCATGGCAAAGTTGGAAAGGATGGGGGAAGTGATCTATAATTATGGCTTAGATAGGTTTGGAAGTAGTGATAGAAGGAAAAGGGAGCCAGCACAACATTGTCAGTCAAGACGCCAGAAAGACATTCGTGAATTGGTGTTAAGAAGGAGGCAGCTAAGAAAACAGTGGAAATGGGCCACAATTGAGGAGAAAGAAGGTATAGATGCCCTGCAGGAAGAGTTACGATGTAGGTTAGCAACTCTTAGGAGAGCTGAGAATCTTAGAAGGAAGAGAAAAGAGAAGGAGCGGGTAAGAACACTGTTTTATAAGGACCCCTTTAAGTCTGTGAAAGGGTTGTTTAACCAGGAAAAGGGAGGGATATTGAGAACCTCAAAAGAGGAAGTAGAGGAGTACTTGAGGAAAACTCATTCAGATCCAGGGAGGGAGGGAGGATTAGGTTTTCCGCCTGACATGCCACCTTTGGGGGAGATAGAAAGTCAGATGGATGTTGTGCCACCTAGGTGGAAAGAGGTAGAGGCTGTGGTGAGAAAAGCTAAGGCTTCATCAGCTCCAGGGCCTAATGGGGTGCCATATCGGGTATATAAGAATGCCCCAGGGGTTCTTAGGTTTCTGTGGAAGTTGTTTAAGGTTATGTGGCATAAGCAGAGCATTCCAACAGCATGGTGCAGGGCAGGGGGTGTGTTGATTCCAAAAGAAAAAGAGTCTGTTAGAATAGACCAGTTTAGAATGATCTCTTTGCTTAATGTGGAGGGGAAAATCTTCTTCAGTATAGTGGCTAAGAGACTTGTGCAGTATTTGGAAAAGAATGGGTTAATTGACACAACAGTGCAGAAGGCAGGAATCCCAGGTTTTGCTGGATGCATGGAGCACACTAGTGTAATTTGGCACCAAATTCAGACAGCAAAGCAAGAGGGTAGGGAGCTTCATGTAGTTTTTTTAGACCTAGCTAATGCCTTTGGCTCGGTGCCGCATAGTCTGATTTGGAGTGCTTGTGAATACTTTAGAGTGCCAGTTGAGATTGTGAATATAATGAAGGAATATTTTAAAGATATTAGATTGTGTATAGGTACAGGGGAGTTTGTATCAGACTGGCAGAAGCTAGAAGTAGGCATTATGGCGGGGTGTACGATCTCACCACTTGCTTTTACAATGGCAATGGAAATGGTAATAAGAGCTTCTAAGTGGGTGGTGGGAGGGGAAAGGCGTCGGGAGGGACTGCGTCTCCCGCCAATTAGAGCTTTCATGGATGACATGACTCTATTAACAACAACGGTGCCATGTACAAAAAGGTTGTTAGAAAGGATAAATACAAATCTCAGGTGGGCGAGGATGAGGATAAAGCCTAGTAAGTCAAGGAGTATCTCAGTCACCAAGGGAAAAATGGTAGAGCGGAAGTTCACGGTGGAAGGTGAGGAAATCCCATCCATCAGGGTGAGACCAGTGAAAAGCCTGGGGAGGTGGTATAATGCAGACCTGAGTGATCGAGAGCAGGTAGAGCAGCTTAGAAAAGACGTGGTGGAGGGATTGGAAAAAATTGACAGGTCAGGGCTACCAGGAAAGCTGAAATTGTGGTGCATGCAATTTGGACTGTTCCCTAGAGTAATGTGGCCCATGTCAGTGTATGAAGTACCATTATCAAAAGTAGAGAAGCTAGAAAGGGTGGTTAATTCATACGTTAAAAAGTGGTTAGGGGTTCCACGGTGCCTAAGCAGTGTAGCTCTGTATGGGAAGGGCATACTGCAGCTGCCAATAAATAGTCTGGTAGAGGAATTTAAGTGTGCTAAGGTTAGGACAGAGCTGTTGTTAACAGGGAGCAAGGACAGGATAGTCAGTGGTCTGGCTCCTAACCCGAGCAAAGGGAGAAAGTGGAAACCAAAGGTAGCAGTGCAGGAGGCAGAGGCAGCCCTTAGACATGGAGAGATAATGGGAAATGTCCAGATTGGGCGGGGAGGCTTGGGGCGTACATCAGGGAAGCCAATGTGGAGAAAGGCAGATCAGAAGGAGAAAAGGAGATTGGTTGTAGAGCAGATACGCAGGCAAGAAGAAGCTAGTAGACAGGTAAAAGCTGTGTCACTAGCAAAGCAGGGCCAGTGGTTGAATTGGGAGGCAGTAGAGAGAAAACAGGTTACTTGGAGGGATTTGTGGAGTATGGAGTCTAACAGGCTAAAGTTTTTATTGGGAGCGACGTGCGACGTGCTCCCATCGCCAGATAACCTGAGAATCTGGACAGATGGGGATCCGTCATGCACACTCTGTTCAGGTGTAGCCACATTGAGACATATACTATCTGGCTGTAAAGTTAGCTTGGCACAGGGTCGCTATACGTGGCGTCACAACCAAGTATTAAAATGCTTAGCAGCAGGAATTGAGAGTAGGAGGCAGCAGGTAAATGCAGAAGGTAGTCATAAAAAAGGTATCCAGTTTGTGCGGGAGGGTGAGAAAAGTAAGAGAGCCGTAAAGTTAAGGAGTACTACACAGGAAGCAAAGGATTGGCAGATGCTGGTAGATGTGGGTGGAAAGTTGGTGGTCCCTCAAGAAATAGTTACCACTAACTTCAGGCCAGACATAGTCTATTGGTCGACCAGCCAACAGGTAGTGTATTTTATTGAACTCACTGTCCCATGGGAAAGCTCCCTAGAGGAAGCATATGAAAGGAAAAAGCTTAAGTATGAAGAGTTGAGATTGGAAGCAGAGCAGAAAGGATGGAGGGCAAGAGTATTTCCAGTAGAAGTGGGTTGTAGAGGGTTTGTAGGGAGGTCAGTCATTTCATTGCTAGGGGAGCTTGGGGTTGGTGGTAAGAATCTACGTAAAACAGTTAGGGAGATGTCAGAGGAAGCAGCTAGGACTAGTAATTGGATCTGGATGAGAAGGGCGGTCTCTGCCTGGGGTAAGCAGTAGGGTTGCCATGTTCGAATGGGGCGGTGGAGGGATTCAAACCCGGGCCCTCCAGGTGTGGGTCAAGTGCCTTAGCCAGTGTGCTACCGAGGAGGTGGAGATTAGTGCAACCTAGGGCTGTTTGTGCAGATAAGGATGGGCACCCCAGACCAGCAGATGGCAGTAGTGCGTTTAGTGGGTCAATAGAAACACAGAAGAAGAAAGAGGCTTATAAATGGCAGCCATCACACACATGGGCAGCTTAGAAGCAGGCTCTCTGGGATCGTGCGGTGTATTGGGATACAGAGTGGCCAAGTTTCCCGGGGTTTTGCGGTATATGGAACACGGGATAGCTGAGCATTAGACACCATTAGATTCAAGAGGTAGATACATCTAATGGTAATTCAATGGGTAGAATCGTCTTTAGAACTAGCATTGGCAGTGTCGTTTGTGTAATGGCGTATGCGTAAATGACTGCAAAGTGATAGTATCTGTGGTAAAATGGTGGTAAAGTGCAAATATTCGATAACAAGTCCTAATTAGTAAGTAAGCAGGTCATTTTGGAAGTAAATTGTGGTTGTGGTTAATTTTGTAAGTAAAACTTTGGGAGTCGGGCGGGGGCGGTGTAGGAGATGAGATGGGGGAGGAGGAGGAGGAGATGAGGCCCAGACAGGCCCTTGGGGTGAGCGAAGCCTAGACAGGCTCCCTTTCCCCCCTTCTCCTTCCCCTCCTCTTTCCCTAATTTTTTTTTTTTTTTTTTTTTTAAATGCGTTGGTGCAAATAGTTGGTAATGAGCAGGAAGTAGTACATTTTGGAAGTAAACGGTGGTTGTAAGTGAATTGTGGAAGTACATTTTGGAAATTTGGGTAGCAGGTAGCTAACTGGACACACGCTTAAGGATTGATCACCTTTAGTGGGGCTGCCTCAGGGCAGGGTGTACAGTGAATACAGTGAATTTTAATTGTTAAGGAAATGTTGGAGGAAACTGCAAAGGCTTGCCAGTGGTCCTGGATGAGATACATGTTGTTGGCATGGTGAAAGCCATGGGGGAAAGTGATAGGTAGGTGCTGCTGAGTGGATCACATAAACGGCCCCAGCAGCCCCAGTCACTGTAACGGTAGCCGGCTGGTTCAGGTTAACCCTTGTTGAGCATCTGTCTGTACGGCTCCAGTTGGCCATCCCCTCAGCTGCTCTGTCCTGTACAGCTCACATGAGGTTGCGTGAATAGCTGTAGTCAGTGGCCAGTTGTGCGTGTTACACCTGGGAGTAGGGACTAACAGCCTGAACTATTTACTTGATTATAGATAGTGTAGGGGTAGGTGTAATAGCTATAGTTTCTCCCTAAGGTGCTCTTCCTACATGCACAAGTACTTTGTGTTCTTTGTAAACTGGAGTAAAAGTTTTGTTGTAGCACACATTCACCAGCAAAGTATAGGTAAGTATGTGTGTTTGTTTAAAACGTTTACATCTTCTATTTGGTTCGCTATGACCAAATGGGCTTCAAATGATTGTAGACTGTGACTAGCATAGCCGAGAACCTGTCATTCTCCCTGCTCCATCTCCTCCACCAAACTAGAACAGCCTGAAACGGAAGCACTAAAGCATTTTTTTTTCACCAAAACCGGCTCTCGGGGCATTCATTAATACTAGAGACCACCGCAAAATGAATGTAAACACGATGGAAGTACACCTTTAAGCCATTGTCTTAAGCCAAGGCTGCTTGTGCAGTCACAGAGGCAGCTGGTGGGACTGTATGGATTTGACCTAATTACATCGGTGTGGGTGAGGAAACCATAGTCAGTCTGATGTGATGTTGTACTCCACTGTGTCTGGCTCAGGACCATCAGACCATCCTGAGGGCGTGGGCCGTGAAGGACTTCGCCCCAAACTGCCCGCTCTACGTGCAGATCCTCAAACCGGAGAACAAGTTCCACGTGAAGTTTGCAGGTCAGCCACGGTAGTGTTCCAGCACGAAGTAGAAACTACTTGTGTGTGTAAATGTGTGTGGTTGTGTATAGTATATGTGTGTGTGTGTGTGTGTGTGTGTTAGTATTTATGTATCTGTGATGTTGTGTTTATTTATATGTGTATATTTGTGTGTGTGTGTGTGTGTGTGTGTGTGTTCTCACACACTTAGCTATGGATCAGCGGAAGGCTGGTGTGTGTGTGTGTGTGTGTGTGTGTGTGTGTGTGTGTGTGTGTGTGTGTGTGTGTTCTTACACACTTAGCTATGGATGAGCTTAAAGGAGAACTTCGGTGTAAAATGAAAATTGGCATGTTAAAACATCATACCGAGTTGGTATGTGTACTGAAATTGATTTAGCCTGTTGCATTCAGAGTTTAACTATTTTTTATAGTTTGACCCAGAAGGCTAACAATGGAAATGGTAGGTGCCCTTAGACGAAGCATGACGGCTACGCTATTTTTAAACCATTAAAACAGCTTGAAGAAACTCCACATTCCATTGGTAGTACAACAAAGGCTCTGGCATTCAAAATGAACCACTGAGAATATTGTAAATGTACACAACGTTTATTTAAAAAGCTGTTCTTACATGCAGTCGTTTGCAGTTGTTTCTCGTTGCCGTCATGATGAAAGTCCAAACAAGTTGATTGTACTACCTCTCCTCCTATTCTTCCTGCTGGTTCGTGTTCGTCAATCGACCTGTGCAGACTTTCATCATGGCGGCGACGAGAAACTACAGCAAGGTACTGCTTGTCAAAACTGTTTTATTAATAAATGTTGTGTACACTTACAAAGTTCTCAGTGCCTCGTTTTTAATGTCAGGGCCTTTGTTGTACTGCCGATGGAGTGTGGAGTTTCTTCAAGCTGGTTTAATGGTTTAAAAATAGCGTAGCCGTCATGCTTCGTCTAATGGCACCTACCACTTCCATTGTTAGCCTTCTGGGACAAACGATAAAAAATAGTTGAACTCTGAATGCAACAGGCTAATTTTGCTCCTCCGTACACATACCAACTCGGTATGATGTTTTAACATGCCAATTTTCATTTTACACCGAAGTTCTCCTTTAAGGCTGGTGTGTGTGTGTGTGTGTGTGTGTGTGTGTGTGTGTGTGTGTGTGTGTGTGTGTGTTCACACACTTAGCTATGGATGAGCTGAAGGCTGTGTGTGTGTGTGTGTGTGTGTGTGTGTGTTCTTACACACTTAGCTATGGATGAGCTGAAGGCTGTGTGTGTGTGTGTGTGTGTGTTTGTGTTCTCACACACTTAGCTATGGATGAGCTGAAGGCTGTGTGTGTGTGTGTGTGTGTGTGTGTGTGTGTGTGTGTGTGTGTGTTCTCACACACTTAGCTATGGATGAGCTTAAGGCTGTGTGTGGTGTGTGTGTGTGTGTGTGTGTGTGCTCTCACACACTTAGCTATGGATGAGCTGAAGGCTGTGTGTGTGTGTGTGTGTGTGTGTGTGTGTGTGTGTGTGTGTGTGTGTGTGTGTGTGTGTGTGTGTGTGTGTGTGTGTGTGTGTGTGTGTGTGTGTGTGTGTGTTCTTACACACTTACCTATGGATGAGCTGAAGGCTGTGTGTGTGTGTGTGTGTGTGTGTGTGTGGTGTGTGTGCACACACTTAGGTATGGATGAGCTGAAGGCTGTGTGTGTGTGTGTGTTCTCACACACTTAGCTATGGATGAGCTGAAGGCTGCGTGTGAGCAGACTGCCTTATATTATTACAGAGTGCATTTGAGGTGCTGACTCTTGATGCACAGCCTGACGCCCACCAGCCAGTAGCCATTTTCTTCCTCTCTCTCTCCTTTCTTCTCTTCATCCTCTCTCTCCCTCTTCTTGTCTCTCACTCGTCTCCCTCTCTTCTTCCCCTCTCCTTCCCTTCCATCCCTCTTTCTCTCTCCCTTTCTCTTTCCCTGTCCTCCTCTTACCACTCTCTTCTCTTCCTCTCTCTTTCTCTCCTTCCCCTCTCCTTCTTCCTCTTTGTCCCTCCTTCTTTCTCTCCCTTTCTCTCTCTCCTTCCTATTTTCTTTCATGTCTCCCTCCCTCTTCTCTTCCTCCCTTCTATCCTTCCTTTCTCTCTCTTCCTGTCCTCCTCTTACCTCTTTCTTCTCTTCCTCCTCCCTCTCTCTTTCTCCTTCCTCTGCCTGTCTTGGACGGAGACACACATATACACATTCACGAACACACAGTCACATTCTGTTGCATCACATTTACACAGGGATTACGTTTGCACCATTTTTTAGTCTGTGTGTGTGTGTCTGAGTGGGTCTTTCTCTCTCCAACACATACACACATTCTGTCTGTGTCTGTCTGACTCACCTTCTATCTCTGACACACACACAGACACACACACACACACACACACACACGAGCACACACATGCACACACACACACACACACACACGCACACACATATACACAAAAAATGCGCACACACACACACACACACACACACACACACGGTCTCTCTCTCTTTCTTTTCCTTACTTTGTCTCTCTCACCGTCTCCCTCTCTTTTTGTCTCTCACATGCACACACACACGCGCACACACAGACACACACACACACACACACACACACAGTAGGACTTGTACGCTTGTCAAATTCCATCCATACTTCTCCCCCGCCTGCGCCCCAGCTGTCTGAGTACGCAATTAACGTTTCACTCGCTCTCATAGTCAAGGAAATCCACTCCACGCTCCGCCACGCCTCCCACACAGGGCCGGCCATCACCTGAGCGCCAGGGCTGCAGCGGCCTGCTGTGTGTGTGTGTGTGTGTGTGTGTGTGTGTGTGTGTGTGTGTGTGTGTGTGTGTGTGTGTGTGTGGGCTCGGCTCTGCACGTGGGCCAGTTGATTGGAGCCTCACAGGGCAGACAAAGCAGAGCATTTGCCTCCCAGGGGCCAGGAACACACACACACACACACACATACACACACACACACACAGATGTGCGCGTAGACATACACACACACACACACATGCAAGCATGCCCACACACGCACATGCACACACAACCATGCACACACACGCCCATGCAAACATGCACATGCACACGCACACACCACACACACACACGCTCACACACGGACACACACACACACACACGCACACACACACTCACACACGCACACACACTCGCACACACACTCAGATGTGCACAGATGTGCGCGTGCACACACATACACACATGCACACGCAAGCATGCACACACACGCCCATGCAAACATGCACACACACACACACACTCACAGATGTGCGCGTGCACACACACACACATGCAAGTATGCACACACTCACATGCACATGCAAGCATGCACACACACGCCCATGCAAACATGCACACGCACACACACACACACAAACGCTCACACACGGACACACACACATGCACACACGCACACACACTCACACTCACGCACACATGCACACACACACACGCTTACACACGGACACACACACATACACACACACACTCACACACACGCACACATACACACACGCACACATACACACACACTCTCACACACACACACACACACTCTCACACACACACACACACACACACACACACACACACACACACACACACACTCCCATCTGCCCTCATCAATACAGATGTGGCATCTGTTCCAGGAAGTCTCGTGTCTGTGAGGCGGCCCCACTAATCAGGCAGAGGCATGAAATGGTTTTTTTTTTTCCCCCTCTTCATTTTTGTCTTCTTCTGGTAGCACGGCCGGGCAGAAGGTGATATTATTAGGCGGCTTAGCCGGTGCCGTAAATGAGACTACTATCTGCTGAAGACATGTGCCCACCACGCTTCTCATATTAGCACCCCCATTGGCAGAAATGAACAATTTTTTTGAAGTAATTCCCACCAGCCAAGGTACTCACAGCCTCACCGAGCAGGGGTCCTCAGCTTGGTGCAAATCATCGTTAAGAACTGATATTTTTCTTTTCTCACGAATTAGGTCTGGTTATAAGACAAAAAAACTGCCTTTTTTTGAAGCAAAGTGAAAATTTACTGAGTTACTCAGATAATGTGCAACATATTTTTCAATGATAGTTTTTGGTATGTGTGAATTATAAGTTAGATACTGTATTAATATCATTTCTCTATATATACAGACAGAAATCCAATGCATTTTAAACTTACAGGGCTTGACATTTGTATCAGACATCACAATAATCATAATAACAATGGTACAGTGACATTTCACATGGCTTATTTCACACAAAATAGTACAAGATATACATGACAGTACATACCTACTAAAAAATATTATGGAATGGATAGCTTTCCTAGAACTGGCTGTACAATGTTCGCGTGTTTATCCAGCATTATGGTCCTGAGGTTATTCAGCGCTTTCCATAAGGCATAGTGTTGTTGGCCATGGGTGGGTAAGTGTTATAGTGTTGTTGGCCATGGGTGGGTAAGTGTAATTCAATTGCCCTTAATTCTCCTCAGTGCCCTTTTCTCCCACAGGCCAAGGGAAGCCAGGCTTCGTCTATTTTGTCCGACCGTAGCGGACATTTTAATTAAAACATTTGGTCTATTAATTTACCGGTTTTGTTCCCTCTACTGTGCTACAGTCATCCCTGTCCTATTTTCTTAGTCAGTACTTTGAAATGAGCAAAATGGTGCCAGAAGCTACTTAGGCTCACACACTACAAGTATTCATACATGACGTACAGGTTTGAGATTAGATCACGGTTAGCAATGGAGGGTGGAGTGAAAAAACTGTTTTAGAATTAATTAATTATGACCGCCGCTAGCGAAGCTAGCGAAAGCGGTCATTATAGTGTTGCTGTGACTTTTTTCCCTTTTTTTTTTTTTGTTTTTTTTTGTTTTTTTTTTCACAGATTTTCCGTCAACGATTCCCGGGGCACTGAAAGTCTGGGGGACCTGAATCTTTGTAGGCATGTAGCCCTAGGACTTTTTGAGCGACTAGAAGCTTTTGGCCCCCAAGTGCCACCCCCCCGCTGTGCCAGTGTCCGTCAAAGAGAGGGAGACCGGCAAAAAATTTTGCTGAATAACTCAATGAACGTTTCACCCAACAACATGAAATTTTTGTGGTATGTCGGTGTTACAGAGATGTATTGAACCAGCCCACAAACACTCACTTGAAGCATAGCGCCACCTAGTGATAAGGGTAAATGCAAAAATTGAGATTTTGAGTTGCCAATATCTTGGAACGAGAAGATGAGAACTGCACAAAATACGTCACGCACGATCAGCACAAACACCTCTAAAACCACAGCATGTGCCATACAGTTTCGTCCATATGTGGGCGCTGTAATTGCACAAAATGTCATTTTCCCTATTATCTAGAAAATGCTAATGTTTACAACCAATTTTTTTTATTGTGAAATCTATTTACCCTCACGCATAAAAAACAGTGGTCGATGCCCACTTCCAACGAAAACAATTTCCGTGAAATTTTAATATTGCGAAAACGAATCTGAACGAACTCGTCATAGGCCGTTCATGTGAATCTCACCAAATTTCGTATATATCATCTACAGACAATGCTGACAAAAAGTTATCAAAGGATTTATCTTGAGATAAATTGTTTCGAAGTTACACGTCAATGAACATTTAACACGTAGCTTAAAATTGTTCAAAAGTCCATATCTTGGCTTATAATTGCTCAAATTTGGTCAAAGTTGACATGCCATCTCTACACAGATGTCTGTTCATGTGTACTATATTTTGTGACATTTCGTCATGGGGGCGATGTTTATCGGCGAAGCTAGGTGCCAAAAAACAGTTTTTGTTAAATAACTTGTCAACAATTTTGCCCAAGACAACGGTTTTGCGTTAGTATGTCGGTGTTACAGAGGCGGCTCGACCCAGCCCATAAACACTCACTTGAAGCATAGCGCCACCTAGTGATATGGGTAAATGCAAAAATTGGGATTTTGAATTGCCAATATCTTGGACTAAGAAAGTAGGAACTGCATAAAATATGTCATGCACAATCAACACAAAGACCTCTAAAAGCACAGCACATGCCATAAAATTGGGCCCATAGGGGCCGCTGTAATTGTAATTTTGCGTATTCCTTTCACAAATCACTCCTACACACTGTACAAACACACACAATGTCATTCATTCAAAACCTACATCCATGCCCACTTCCAGGAAATCATTTCCACACAAATTCTCACCTCACAACACTGCTCTACCACACACTTATCATACCAACAGTTCCCACATTTCAATACACTGCGGCGGTCATACCATGTAGCGCTATGCGGTACATCTAGTTTTAAGTCAGATGGCAGACCAACGCCAGTTACTAGTGAAAGGGGGAAAGGGTTTTTTAGGAGTTTTAAGGAAGAGAATTACGTTCACACCGAGGGGCTAGCCAGTAGCGCTATATAGGCTGAAGAGGGTCGCATGAGGGAACCGACCTACAGATGGCTATGAGTTTATGCCCAACACTGGGGAAACAGGAAAAGTGATTCAGATAAAATGTTGACTTAGTATTGACCATTGTTTTAACTGCTGCCTATTTCTAACTACCAGTATAAGCCTTGACGAGTGTTACGTGTAGCCTATATATACATGCTACACATACATAATGCTACACATGCATAAATTGTGTGCTGATGCGCGGTGTGTCAACTCTAAACAGAGTAAGCGTTCACTTATGCTTATTATAATCATTATCAATTTTCCTAGGAAAAAGCAGCCACAGCCATTATGTTGTGGAATTGAGTATGCTTAATGTCACAGTGGTTTGAAAAACGCGAGTTAGTTATCTTATCTCGCTTGTCTTCCCTGCAAAATGTATCCACACCATGCCAATGCTTCTCCTACTATCTTGTGGCCTGTGAATAATAATAATAATAATAATAATAATAATAATAATAATAATGTTTACTTGTGCTTTACAATTTGGCAAAGTCACCACAAGACAACATTTCTTGCAGTCCAGTGGCGTCTGAGTAGACAAACACAGTAACAAAATGATGTAGTGACACAATGCCCCGTTAATGCCGGCTTTTGCGTGACGCAATAATGTAATGTCACAGCGACACAATGCCCTGTTTATGCAGGCTCTTGCGTGAACATGGGTAAACAGCCCTTGTAGATCAGAGGCGCTAGATATACGCAATGCCCCATTGATGCAGGCTCTTGCGTGAACACAGGTCAACAGTCTTTGTGGTCCAGAGGCGCTAGAACTATGCAATGCCCCGTTGATGCGGGCTGTAGCGTGAACACAGGTCAACAGTCCTTGCGAACCAGAGGCGCTAGAACAAGGGAAGTTCATTTAGGCGCAAGCGGGTTGTTAGTGTCCCCAGGGAGCAACAGGGGACACTGTTTGTTTGATTTGTGTGAATTCAAGGAAGAAACCTCAGGTATCAGTGAAGAAAACTTCCTGTTTTTCTAGGAAGAAACCTTAGGCAGAAACACGTCTCCCGGGGGAGCCCATCTGCCAGGGCTGGTAACGGGAAGTCTCTGACTGTCTGAAAGGCCTTTGATCTGAGCAGGGAAGTCTGTTTGAAGGGACTGATCCGAGCAGTTAGGTTGAATAGGTAGGCCTTTAGTTGTTGTTTGAAGACGTCAATGGATTCTGCTTCTCTGATGTGCTGTGGTAGGGCATTCCATCTCTTTGGGACGTAGTATGAGAAGGCTGATTCCCTGATTCTTTTGGCTGGTGCGTCTGGAATCCTCAGGAGACCGGCATCAGCTGATCTAAGGGCTCGTGCAGGGGTGTAAGAGGATAATGCATCAGTAATATAGCATGGGGCAAGGCCATTTACAGCTTTGAATACTAGTAGTAGTACTTTGAAGTCAACTAGATGTACATGGTATGACCGCCGCAGTGTATTGAAATGTGGGAACTGTTGATATGATGAATGTGTGGTAGAGCAGTGTTGTGAGGTGAGAAATTGTGTGGAAATGATTACCTGGAAGTGGGCATGGATGTGGGTTTTGAATGAATGACATTGTGTGTGTTTGTGTAGTATGTAGGAGTGATTTGTGAAAGAAGTAGGCAAAATGACATTTTGTACAATTACATTGCCCCCTATGGACCAAATTGTATGGCATGTGCTGTGCTTTTAGAGGCCTTTGTGCTGATCATGCGAGATCATGGAGTTCCCACCTTCTCGGTCCAAGACTCCAAGACTGGCAACTCAAAATCCCAATGCATTTGCATTTACCCACATCACTAGATGGCACTATGCTTCAAGTGAGTGTTTATGGGCTAGGTCAATACGTCTCTGTAACACCGACATACTAACACAAAATCGTTGTCTTGGGCAAAACTGTTGACGAGTTATTTAACAGAAACTGTTTTTCGACACCTAGCTTCGACGATAAACATCACCCCCTATGATGAAATGTCACAAAATTTAGTACACATGAAAAGAAAGCTGTTTAGAGTTGGCATGTCAACTTTGACCAAATTTGAGCAATTAGAAGCCAAAATATGGACTTTTGAAGAATTTAAAGAATTAAGCTGCGTGGTAAATGTTCATTGACATGTAACTTCGAAACAGTTTATTTCAAGATAAATTCTTTGATAATTTTTTGTCAGCATTGTCTGTAGATGACATATACCAAATTTGGTGATATTCACATGAACGGCCTATGACAAGTTCGTTTGGATTCGTTTGGAGTGTTAAAATTTCACGTAAATTGTTTTCGTTGGAAGTGGGCATCGACCAGTGTTTTCAATGCGTGAGGGTCAATAGATTTTCGCTAGATAATAGACAAAATGACATTTACAATTACAGTGCCCCCTATGGGCCAAATTTTATGGCATGTGCTGTGCTTTTAGAGGCCTTTGGGCCCCATCATGCCGCGGCGCACTGTGCATTCGCGACGTGCGCATGGTGTCATTACTATTCTGTGCCAGCGCACCGTTCATTTTTTCAGGCAAAAAATCAAGTGGTCTAGATAGCAGATGACACTGCGCCATCACGGGTGTGTCAGCGAAAAGAAGAGGTGTGGTCTGGCGCAAAGCTTGACAGATGCTATTATAAGGACGCAAAAATTAAATCCGCCAGTGACCAACAAAACCCTGGTCTGTCGTCAGTTGCGCATTGCTGAAAAGCTATTTTATGGGCGCACAACGCTTTGGGAGATCGAGAGGGATCCCCCTCTTGATGAGTCGCTGTTAGGGGACGATAGCTATCCACTAAAGGCATGGTTATTAACACATACATCATGCCAACAACAGGGCTTAAAACATCTTCAAGCTCCAAAAAGATGTCCAATTGCATACGACTACGAATCTGATTATTTACCAAGTGCAACGACATAAACACTGATATATAATGCACATTCATTGAGCAATCAGTTTTTAATAAACATACACACATTGTTCATAACCAAAGGAAACACACATTGTTCATAACCAAAGGGAAACAGTAAGTGTAAAAAACAGACTTAAATATCCATCCCGGAAGATTAACTGCTCATGCACGAGCAGATCGGTCTTCAAAGTAAAACGCTCCTGATGGGAAACACGCCATCGTAATAGCAACAAGCCATGGACAAAGCGCGGCTGCCTTTTAAAGGGAATGAGAGTATAAACTCTGATTGGTTTATTGCATGTTACGCCCCGAACACACCTATGATTAATTAGGTAACTTAGGACCAACCCTTTTGAACCATGCGCCAGGCGCAATGTTCACTTTTCCCGTCGTCAAAATAGCATATTGTCTCGGCAACGCCCCCAAAGCAACTTGCGCGACAGACTTTAGACAATGCGCATATGATCGTGAAAATAGAGCCCTATGTGTTGATCGTGCATGACGTATTTTGTGCAGTTCCCACCTTCTCGGTCCAAGATATTGGCAATACAAAATCCCAATTTTTGCATTTACCCATATAACTAGGTGGCGCTATGCTTTAAGTGAGTGTTTATGGGCTGGGTTGATACGCCTCTGTAACACCGACATATCACAAAAATTAGTTGTTATTCAGCAAAAACTTTTGGGCGTCTCTCACTCTTTGAGGGACACTGGCACAGCCAAAAGCTTCTAGTCTACATGCCAAAGTTCTAGGGCTACATGCCTACAAAGATTCATGTCCCCCAGACTTCCAGTGTCCCAGCAATCGTTGATGGAAAATTGCTATATTTAACAAGATTATAGAGTTCGTCTTCTGTAATGGCGCTAAAATTCTGTAGGGTCGGTGGTTCCCTGCTAGGGGCGTCATGGAGGTATTTAGGGTCTCGAGTGATTTCTGCTCTAATGGCTAATATTTTGTTCGTGAAGAATTCTGTAAACTCTTTGAATTTTGGTGTGGTGGCTAAACTAAGCATATCACAAACTGGTGCAGGATTTAGCACTTTTTCGATTGTGGAGAATAATACTCTTGTTTTGGTGTGATGGTTTGCAATAATTTTTGATAAATAGATTCTTCTTTCCACACGTATTGCATTGTTGTAGGTGATAACACGTTCTTTTAGGATTACACGACTGACTTCTAATTTAGATTTTCTCCATGCTCGTTCTACTGCTCTGCATTGCCTTTTTTTTCTCTCTTATTGAATCATTTATCCATGGTGAGGTTTTAACTTGTGAGCTGGGTTTTGCTTTTAAAGGAGCAACTTCGTCTAAAATTCCTTTTAAGTTGTCGATGTCATCCCACATTGCAATGACTGGTCACAGAGTAAGAACAGTCAGTTATGTCCTTTGAAATGTAGACATGGAGATCTGACCAAAGCTTCTGTCTGTCAGCTCTGGTTTGTCTTGCATTACTTACAGCTCCTGCCTCTTCCTGTCTCATCTCTTTGCTTCACTGCCTCTCTCCTGTACTCTCGCTTCTGCTCTCACACATCATCCTACTTCTCTTTTCCTAACCTCTACCCACCACTCCACTTTCTTCCATTTCTCTCCTCCTATTCCTCCAATCTCTTACTATCCCCCTCTCTCTCTCTGTTCCTGTCCCCCTTCTCTCTCTCTTTCTCCTCCCTCCCTTTGTCTCTCTACATCTCTCTTCCCTCCCTCTCTCTTTCTCCATCTCTCTTTCCCCTCTCTCTCCCTCCCTTACTCTCTGCCCTTCTCTCTGTCCTCTCCAACCTCTCACTCTCTCCTTCCTACCCTCTCTCTCTCTATCTCTCTCCCTCCCTCCCTCCCTCTCTCTCTCTCTCTCCCTCCCTCTCTCCCTCTCTCTCCCTCCCTCTCTCACTCGCTTTCCTCTCCTTTCTTCATGGCTTCTATGAGGGGCAGAGCAACAGTTCCGGCGGTGTGGGTCGCCGAGTCAGCGTGTCTCCTGTGCCTCTAAAATAGCCTCTAAAATAGCCTCTAAAATAGCCTCCGTGAGTCACAGCAGAGGATAAAGGATGCGGCCCCCATGTCTCCTTTGTGCCCTCCCACCCACCCAGACTCCCGTCTCTCGTGTCTCTCTGCCCCCAACGACACTTACAGAGCCGTTAAAGCACACCGCCACCGATACTCACTCGCTAGCGATGAAACTGAGTGATATGTGAAATATGGTGTGTCGCAGTTGCCGCACTGCTAAGTGTTCGAAGGAGGATTATAAATAAAAAAACTAGACTTGAAATAAAAAAATAAAAAAACAAGGACGGCTAATTGTGGGCATGAGGACGGCGTGCTGCGTTGGCCTCCAGTGCGGGAGACATGTTGCGACGTGGCCCTGAATATGTGCACTAAGTGGTGGAGTGGGTGGCATTAATGGTGCCTGCGGAAAAACTGGAGTCGGGGCTCGACAAATAGCTTAATCACTGCCTAATGCTCAATCATCACAATACAAATGCAGGCTGTGCCTACAGCACCAGGAGAAACAGGAGAAGCAGAGACAGAGAGAGGGTAACAGAGAGAGGCAGGGAGAGAGACATAGAGAGAGAGAGAGAGACAGACAGAGAGAGGCAGGGGGTGAGACAGAGACAGAGAGAGGCAGGAAGAGAGACAGAGAGAGGCAGGGAGACAGGCAGGGTGAGAGAGCCAGAAACAGAGAGAGACAGGGAGAGAGAAACAGAAACAGAGAGAGGCAGGAAGAGAGAGAGAGAGGAGATGAGAAAGACAGAAACAGAGAGGCAGTGGAAAAAGCAGACTCTAGGCATATACCTGTACAAGGGCACTCTTTAAATTTTCTGAATTACTGAGATGACTTACTGCTCCAGCGCTAGTCTCCACTACATAATCTTCCACCGGCTTTTGCTTCTGCTTTGGTTTGGATGTGGCACATGGTTCCGGAATTTGATTAGCATTACAGAAGGCCTTCACTGTATTATAAAGTTCAGCAGCCTTCTCGTCAGTCCACATCTGTTTCAGAGCACCACACACAGCTCCCATGAATTCAGAAGCCTTAGCAGTATTTAACAGTGTTCCGTACAATTTGTACCCCACAGGAGTGGCTTTTTTGCGATTCAGTACCACGATAATCAATACACTCCCTGTATACCTCATTTGAGAGAGGAGAGTCCTGTCTTCAAAATTAGCTCTGATTCACCTACCTGCAAACATTATGGCTAATCTTTCGACTGATTATTTGAGCCTAGTAGTGCACGATTTGTTTGAACAACAGGTTTTGGCTTAATGTTCACAAAGTATAGTATAATAGTGTTCCGTGCACCATCGTTGTTGTACAAATTAAACAAACATCTTACGTCTTTCTTGCTCAGTCGTCTTTTACCAACCGCTGTCCAAACAAAGCGTAGAATAAAGAAGACAACACAAGGTTTCCAAAGATACAAATGTTTTTTAGAGAACATGAAATGATTTGTTGCCTAAAATGGCTGACTGTACAAAACACTTACGTAAATGTCAGAGAACGTTGAGAGAGGGGTTATCAGTACGAGAGAGCAACCTCTTCAACATGATAAGCATGTAAACAGTTGAAAATTAAGTTTAACATGCAGCCCCACTGCAGTCTAACTGTTTAAACTAGAGATGAACTGGATAACAGCTGTAAAGTTTTCCAACATTGCATTGATCCGAGTACAAGGGTGGCACGACCAGCATGTTTTTAAGAGTGGCGCAAGTTCATTTGGCTGCAAGCCCAATTTATTCTGAGCATCATTGAACTTATGGTGATTTATCACAGAAGTACTGAATGTTGTGTATACACACTGCAGTATGTCAAACACCTGACTTGCATCAGGTATAGCATGGCAAGTGTGACAAATCACCAAGATCGTCAAGATTAAATTCATAATTGTAACAATGGACATAAATTGCCTCTGGATGATTAACTGTGAACCTTGCCTGCACTAGCCTGGTAAACCCACCCCTCGTTCTTCATTTCATTTTGTACAGAGGGTCTGGGCCGGAATCTCTTGAGGGTCCAGCAAGACCGATCCAATCAGCGAACAGAGGGTGTGTTCATTAGCCATGACGTTGACCTTGTGTGCTACATTTGAATTGTAGTGCGTACTGTAGGTAGGCTAATTGCATACGTGACGACCAGGCGTTAGCGATTGGGTAAAGGCAGAGGCTTGTTTTAAACTTTGTCAGAGTCCACACCTCCAGGAAGAAATCGTTTCTGACGGTGTCTGGTCCAGGCCCTCTGTACAAAATGAAATGAAGTACGAGGGGCTGGTTTACCAGGCTATGTCTGCACACCTCCAACAGCACCACTCATAACTCAGGCCCCATCTAACGTCTTTGATGTCACTTTGAGTGACAGCAGGTTTTCAAGGGTTGAAGTTTTGCTTTCAGCATGAAATTTCTCTCAGAAGTTCTCACAGGGCCAAAACAAACACTCCTTGCCTCCTCTTGTCTCTTCTCTCATGCCCATGGCAGACACATA
>CM050216.1:13935938-14100938 GCA_027475355.1 Coilia nasus | reverse complement strand
GAAATGAGTTTTTGGAGGTTGGGATGTCTGGGTTTACCAGGCTACTGTAAGCACATTGTGCAGTAGGATTTATTCTTTCCGCGCCTAGTCCTCAGGTCGAGTACTGTGTCTAGGCAAATTGTGTTTCAGTGGTTAAAATCAGACCTACCAATCTTTGCGACCTCACACTGTGCCCCCAGATCTGGCAGGGGGTGTTTGATTGGTTCAGCTCCCCTGTGAAGCTTCAGTGTGATTGGCTGGGCTTCCCATTAATGCTGCAGACAGCAGGGAGTCCCTCCCACTCACCACCATTTCCGTCAGGTTTCCTGGGCTCTGTGATAGTGTATTCCTCCAATCTCTTAGAAGTATAAAAGATACTGTTATTAATTATAATGAGAAATGTTCTTGAAAAATGATTCAAATTTCTTGGTAATTAGTCTCCAATATAAGGGGAAACTGTCTCAGTGAATTCACTTGGTATCTTAAAGTAATGATGCTCCACCTTTACACAATTAGTCAGTACTTCAAAACAAGGACTAAGTATACTAAATCATTATTTTCTGATACTATGCCATATTTCAGGGAAAGTTTCTCATTACAAGGAGTTGGTACAAAAATTCATTACACTGACAGAAAGAAGCCTTTGTACTGGTGAGATTTACAACAACTAAAAAAAACTTTGCAGAGCAGAGCACTTGCTGCATTCAGAAGCTAGACTGTCTGGGGCTCCGTCGCTGCTGTGTGTGTGTGTGTGTGTGTGTAATGTGCATATATACATTTGTATGAGTCATCAGACGTGACTCTATACAGCCACAGTTAATTGTGCGATTTGTTCCTGCCTCCTGAAATGGTATGCTTATTTGTGTGTGTGTGTGTGTGTGTGTGTGTGTGTGTGTGTGTGTGTGTGTGTGTGTGTGTGTGTGCATAGATCACGTGGTGTGTGAAGAGGAGTTTAAGTACGCCATGCTGGCCCTCAACTGCGTCTGTCCAGCCACCTCCACCTTGATCACCCTACTTATCCACTCATCAAGAGGACAGTGAGTGCATACACACACACACACACATACACACACACACACACACACACACACACACACACACGCAAACACACCGCAAACACATCCTTCACTTCTCTTCTCCCCCTCATTAACTCATTCTGAAGAAAATCGTTAGCTTTCAATTTTACACGTATCATCCCATAAAATGCCACCACGCCAACCATACCCTTCCCTCCCTCCCTCCTTCTGTTCCTCTTCCCTTCCCCCCATCTCTTCATCCCTCGCTCCGATGCCTCTCTGTTGTAGGGCCGCACCCTCAGAGGCCTTCAAGCAGCGAGCGGGAGCCTTCCAGCCCCTCACCAGGTCAGTGCCCAACACCCTGTCTGCCTCCAGGCCAGCAGCAGTGTGTGCGTAACCAGAGGCCTGTCTACTGCCCTCTCTCTCTCTTTCTCTGTCTCTCTCGCTCTCGCTCTCCTCTCTCTAGTCCTCTCTCGTTCTTCCATCTCTTTTTCTTGCTCTCTTTCCTCCCCTCCTGTTCTTTCCCTCTCTTTATTCCTCTCTTGCTGTCTCTATCCTCCACCCCCTCCTCTCTCTCTTTCTCTCTCTGTCTCTCTCCCCTGTCTCTCTCTATATATTGTGCTTTCCCTTCTCCTTATTCCTCTCTTTCTACACCACCCTTCCCTCCCTCCCCCCTTCCCTTCCTCCCTCGTCTTCCAAACAAATACACACACGGCCACACACACACACAAACACACACACACGTAACCCCTCATTTCTCTCCATTAAAGCCCCTCTTACAACCTTTCACAGTTCAGAGAGAACAAATCATGTACTGTGTGAGTTGTTACATCACAGCTACGGGGTGTCTTGTCTCTCTCTCTCTCTTCCCTTTCGTACTCTTTTTTTTCTTTTATTTTTCCTGCTTTCTTTTTTTCCATTAAAGCGCCACCATACGATCATGCTTTGTCCCTTATGCAAACTGACAAGTTTGATTTCCTATTAGATGTAAGCCATTAATGCCAAGGAAATGTCACTGTGAACGGGTGGGTGGTGAAATTTGGCTGGGGAGAGAATGGGTAAAGGGTGGGGGGTGGGGGTGTTAGTTGGGGGTAGAATGAGGGGATCTTTGAAAAGGTCAGTCGTGTTGTCGTCTAACCAGTCCCCAACTGCCATCTCAGGGAGGGCGGGGCCAGCTCGGTGGACCAATGGCAGCGGACGTACCGGCGCTGCTCAGCCAATGAGGTGCATCACATTCAGCTGGAGGAAAGCAAGTTTTTCGGAGAGTACCAGGGAAAGAGCTTCACCTTTGCCTCATTTCATGCCCACAAGAAGTAAGCTCCACGTGTTATACAAGCATACACACACACACACACACACACACACACACACACAAAATTATGAGGTCCAGATGTACAAAAATATTAGCACCCACCTCTGGCTTAATGTTCTCCCAAGGAGCGTCTAAAATTATGGCATGATATGTATAAACAGGGCACAATTTGTTAATTTCTGTCAGTGTTGCCTCACATATCACAGGAATGAGTGATGGATAAGATGGGCCCAAATCCGACAATGTACACTGACAGTCAGTAGAAACTTTGCACATTTCTACTTGTAGGGGGATTGTAATTATTCATTATTGAATTATTGATTGGTGCTCGGGTAGTTGAAATAATGAAAAGTTGACTTCTTGTCACGGTTCATTGCACATGGGTTGGTCTCTTTGCAAAAGTGGACCAAATACACAATAGCCGCATTCCCATTCCGGGGCCGGTGCCGGCCCGGGCCTTTAGGGGCTACCCTCGGTGCTTGCAGACCCAGGGCACTAGCCCCATGACCTGAGAGCTGTTGTGTTCCCACTCCCTGGCTACTAGACCCTCTGGGTTACGCCCTCGTTTGCGAAAACGTCACTGATACAGCCCATTTTCAAACAGGATAGGCGGGCAATTCAGTAGCATCAGTAGAAGAAAGTAGAAGACGATTATATAACTAGGCTACTGTCGATATCTCTGACTGAAAATACTTCTTTGGAGGATAATAGACGCCATGGAACCTCTGCTGGCGCAGATCGTCCTCCTTTTTGTTCATGTTCAAATATATTTCTATAGCCTATATTACTATCGGCTATAAAGCAAAAATACACCGTCCCTATTAATGGAACAAGACCGACGGCCACGGAGCGTCAAATGCTTGTTAGGGAATGCGTCTCACATATATTTCCACACAATGCTGCCAACAAAACAGCCAAATGACACAATTTACTGCTACTTTATTGTATAACAATGACCGAAACAGTTAATTTTAATACTAATTAGATCAACAACTTGCAATTTTTATCAGCCAAATATGAGTCATCTATAGCCTATTGCTTTATTTTTGTTTACCGATGGCAACGGTTGCTAAAGGAAGAAATTAAATCTTGTTTTAAACCAACGGTACCACCACCGTCAGCCCAAACGGTCGGAAATGGCAAATATATCAATTTAATAGAAAAACAAGTGTTGACCTATTGGCTTGACACACACGTTTAGAACAGTTAACTGTGTCACCGCGGAGAACCACGGCATGCATCTCACATCTCATGCGTCTCACATTCGGATATTTCCACACAGTGCTGCCAACAAAACGTAGCCAAATTACACAATTTACTGCTACTTTAAGGTATAACAATGACCGAAACAGTTAATTTTAATACTAATTAGATCAACAACTTGCAATTTTTATCAGCCAAATATGAGCTAGGTCATAGGCTATTGTAGAGAGTCTACTTTTGTTTACTGATGGCAACGGTTGCTAAAGGAAGAAAAGTCTTGTTTTAAACCAACGGTACCACTACCGTCAGCCCAAACGGTCGGAAATGGCAAATATATATCAATTTAATAGAAAAACAAGTGATTTTGACCGATTGGCTTGACACACACGTTTAGAACAGTTAACTGCGAAGTCGCCGCGGAGAGTTACCATGCACAAGGCATAGCCTAAAGGAGAGACACTGGCAAGTTGGGATCTTATGTCGGCAGCTGCACACTTCAGCACTGCGAAACTGCATTTAAACAGTAGCCTAAAATGACACAAGGCAATGTTATAGGCCTAGTCATTTGTTTCCTCCAATTAATTTGACAAGGAGTCATTTAGGCCTAATCCACCGCATCACATGGGCAATTGAAATGTTACCAGCCAAGCATTCACCACCAGCCACGAGACATACAGAGAATGTAGGATTAAGCTCGTGTGAGTAAAAGCAATTCAGATTTATTTTATGTGGGGAAGGGGGATTGGTTTGTTATACCATGTCTTTATATCCGTAGTTTTATATGCTTCTCGCGAATTTGCCGGGATGTTGTTGCTGAATGTCCAACTTCCTCGTTTCTGCAAACCTCGTCGTTTTTTTTAAATTCATGTCGTCTTCTGCCCAGACCACGGAGAGAGCACGGATATGTTCAGCTGACCAGAACTGGTGATCCATCTTTTTCATATTCTTCAGTAACAACGGTAATACAGGTGCAGATAATACTCATGCCATCTTCGCTTTATTTTGCTTCCAAACGTTGACGCCGCCCCGACCTTGACACCGCCTCTAGACCCCCTTTAGCCCCTCTAGGACCATCGTTTTAGTTGGGCCAGAAATCGCGGGCTACTAGCACCCAGGACAGCCCCTGTAGGCCCGTGTTAGCACCTCCCCCTGAAGGTGTGAAACCACTTAGCACCGGTACACCCGTGTCGGCTCGGGTTTGGCCCGGTAATGGGAACCCCGCTATTGAGCAACACTCAGTGGCTACCTGCACAATTTGAGGATTGGTTTTGAAGGCCTACTGTATATAAAGGCCCAAAAAATGCCACCATTAGTCCAGGCTATGCCGCGTCCATCACATGAACAACAACTCCGGGCACTGGGTATGGTGGAGGCCAGTTTGAGCTACAGTGAAATAGCCAGGCGTATGGGCTGTTCCCAGCCCACAATTCGAAACCTGGTTCCTGGCATGATTGCCTTTACTCGCCAACATCCTGACCATGGTTCAACAGCAGACACGACTTCGATGGGCCAGGCCTCCACTACAGCAAGAGGGGAATAGGATTCCGCAGGACACTATTCGACACCTAGTCCAAAGCATGCGCTAACGGATCGCCGCCTGCTTCGAAGCAAACGGAGGCCAGGCCATACCCTGTATCGACTGTTGTGACTTTGTGTTTGGCAGGTGCCATTTTCTTTTGTTAAGTTTTTTGTTTTGAAATTATTCTTGAAACTTTAGATTTTTGTTTCTGTATGCCAATTTCCTAAGCAAATGATTCATATGAAAAAAATCCACTTTAGGGTTTCAAAAGAAAATGATGTTGTCTCAAAGTTTTCATTGACTGTGAGTGTACTTGCTTAAAAAATAACCAAGGAAAAACCTAAACATAAATGAAGGCATAATTGTGTTCCTGTGTTCCTGTGTTTTGACAGGTACGGCGTGTGCCTGATCGGGGTGCGTCGGCTGGACACGTCTAACATCCTGCTGAACCCGGGGCCCTGCCACATCATGTCCGGCTCCGACACCTGCTTCTACATCAACATCTCTAAGGAGGAGAACTCTGCGTTTGTGCGGGACCACCGTGACGGGCCCCTGAGGGGCCCCGGGGGCGACCCCAGGGCCATCCCACCGACCATCTACCACGGCCTCACACGTCTGCCCGTGCACAGCATCATCGCCAGCATGGGTCAGTCCACACCTCACAGAGCTCGCTTGCAACCTCTTTTTTTGTAGTATTTAGTGTTATATAGTTTTCTTGTGTGTTTTTAATGTTGTGTTATATGGAGTTATGTGTTTCTTTGCTAAGTTTTTGTGCGTGCGGTTGCTTTGGCTTAGGCTAAGGCTAAGGGCCCATTTCTACCAAACACTATCTGTATACAGCCCGTAGACAGAAAGTGCTCATTTTCTGTCCGTATTCATTTACAATGCACTTTAACAGATTGGACCATTTCCACCGCACGCGTGATCTGAGTGTATTCTGTCAGACATACACACATATTGTACATGGGTACGTGCTGTACAGGCTCAAGTCGGTGGAAATGAGGCCCAAGGCTTTGTGCAGCACTTGCAGTGAAAAAATAGGAGCTTCATATGGTCGTGTATCGGTGTTTACCCCTGCAAAAAGCTCCCATTCACGTTAGTACGTCCGCGCTGTCTGAATTTGCCTGCCACAGCTATGAGCTCAGGTCAGAGGTCTGCTTGCCCTCTTGTCTCCTCTCTCCCCTCTGTCCCCTGTAGGGACGGGAATCGAAAACAGCTTCTTGTTGAGAACCGGTTCCCTGTGTTTTAATTCCTTGGAATCGTTTGCCAGTTTTGCAAACAATTCCCTTATCAATTCCAGCAGACATGACTAACGCCAGGTATCTTACGCAAGTTACGTAACATGCGTAGTGACGTGCAGTCAACAGGAAAACATGGCACCCACGCTGTTGTATGCATTATTTTCTACAGAAGAACATTTATGTTATTGTTATTATTATCTAGGCTGTGGACCTGTTTTGACCTCACTGTTGGGTTTGTAAGGTCATGTTACTTCTAAACTAAACAAAGTTGATGCTGCTCGACCTGTTTGTTCTTCTTTTTTTTCCAAATGAGAATCGATAAGAGAATCGATAAAGAACCGAATCGTTAAGCAGAATCGAAAAAAATGGAATCGGAATCGTAGTCCCTAGTCCCCTGGTACACAAACTTGTACACACCATTTTGGCAGTCACACAAATCCTCAAGGGCCCTCTTCTACATGTGTATCTGTCAGTAACATTCTGGGCAAATGTTGTACACCAAAGTGACATTTGATAACATGTATTTTTATCCAGTTTCCAATTTCTGTTATTTATGTGCCTAGCTATGCAATAGTTCAGGCACGTTAGTATGTCAGCGGAAATATATTTGGGGCTGCCTCAAACAAGGTCATTAATAAGGCAATATCACTTTGTGAATACATTTTGAAATCTAATGTAATCTGTGTGTGTGTGTGTGTGTGTGTGTGTGTGTGTGTGTGTGTGTGTGTGTGTGTGTGTGTGTGTGTGTTAGGGAGAGCTTTCATTCATTAAACATTAAACACCTCATTCTATTTCAACCTAGAGGCATTTCTGTTAAATATTTTAGTTAAGTTATTTGAAATACTGTTTGGCAAAATCACAGCACTCAAGAATTCAAAGTCCCCACTTGTCCAATACTACCATCTAGTGAAATTTATGAGGCCCAAACGCATACAGATACTGCTCTGATGACCATTTCTTTATTGGAAAACATTTACGTTGCCTAATTCAAAAATATAGGTAGAGTGTATTTTCTAAATACCCATGTTTCAATGTTTTCAGTTTGTGCTGCTTTGTTGTATAGCATTTTTTAAAGTATACCCTTTCTAACCATCTAATCTTCTATCTTTCCCAAAAAGGATGGTGGCTATCATCTGCTCATATGAATTTTATGAGTTGTGTGTGTTGTGTTTGTGTTGCTGGAGCTGTGGTGTCAGAATAACTCAGAGTAACTCATGAAGGATTCAAGTGCCACATACCCATTTTTGTAGAAAGAATTTATTTTTTATACTGTAAAATGTATTCCCACGTGATTGAATAATACATTTTGTGTCAGCAATGTGTCGACTAAGCACTGCTGAAGAACCAACAACACTCATCCCTTTTACTCTGTACTGACACAACAGCTTTGGTTTTCATTTTGAGACACAATACTTATGTACACAGCAATTTTGTAAATGCATTTGATGGCCAAGAAATTACTATTGTATTACTATTATATTATATTATATTATATTATATTATATTATATTATATTATATTATATTATATTATATTATATTATATTATATTATATTCACTAGAAGCCATCCAACCCTCATCTATGCAATGCTTCATTTGTGTGGTAGGGTGGGGTCAAGCCATGTTATTTGTGCATTTACTGCCATGAATGTTATGGATAATTTGTGAGTTTGCTCTGGATGTCCTCTGCCCTACAAAGCCAAAAGGCAGTAACTGCATAATTTGTCAAATTGAGTATAGACTAGAAATTAGACTATTATAGACTTTATAACTTGTCACTAAATCTCTTGCTTTTTTTCTATTAAGAAAGCACATAAAAGCATCACCACTATTGTGCCTACAACATGTTTAACTGGGCATTGTGACAATGTGTGTATAGTTCACCTCCCTAGTTCACATGGTTACTGCACTTTGCCTTTGTAGGGCAGTTCTGATAGCAGTAATGTAATGTCATGTAACCCTCCGCTGCCACCTACAGGTACGGTGGCCATTGACCTGCAGGACTCGAGTGACAGCAGCCCCGAAGGGCAGGGCTCGGGGGGCATGACGATGGGTGGAGGTGGCGGTGGCGTGGGCGGTGTGGGGGCGCCGGGGGTGCGTACCGGCGGCCGTTCGGAGGCGGGGGGCGCCAACACCCTGGCGCTGCCGGCCATGGGGGAGTCTGGGGAGGAGCGGCGGCACAGCATCGCCCCCGTGCTGGAGCTGGTGGACGGGGTGGGCAGCGCAACCTTTGACCTTCTGGGGGACCAGTCGGAGGACGAGGGCGGAGAGGACGGGCGGGAAGAAGCTGACCGCGACCAGAAGGTGCCCTGGAGGGCCGGACACTGCGAGTGAGTGGGCCAGTGGCAGCAGGGCCACTTGCAAGATGATGAGTCATGGGCTTGGAGTGTGTGTGTGTGTGTGTGTGTGTGTGTGTGTGTGTGTGTGTGTGTGTGTGTGTGTGTGTGTGAGTGTGTCAGTCTGTGAGTGTTGACTCACTCTTCCTTGCAGACTGCCAAGTAGTCCTTTGTGTGTGTATGTGTGTGTTGTACAAAAAGCAGTGTGGACTCACTCTCCTTTGCACACAGCCAAGTGGTTCTTTGTGTGTGTATGTGTGTGTGTCTGTGTGTATATGTGTGTGTGTGTGTAAGTGTGTGTGTGTGTGCGTGTGTGTGTGTGTGTGCAGGGCCAGAACTAGGCATTTTGGTACCCTAGGCACAACAGCTTTGTGGTGTGATGTGTGCTCATTACCGTGACAGGTGGGTGAAGGGCTACCCCCTGAACTCCCCATATATTGGCAGCTCTCCCGCCCTGTGCCACCTGCTGCAAGAGAAGATGCCCTTCTGCTGCCTCCGTCTGGACAAGGTGAGACACCCGGGGGGTCCTCGCCTCACCTGCTTGCTCACTGGAGCTGTGCATGAAACAATAGCAATGTGCCCCCCATGGTGAAACGGCCCCCCTGCAGTCATGAACAGGCTTTACCTTAGGTTCAACAGCCTCACCGCAGTCTGGCTTCTCCTGTGCACTGAGCTCGTTCCCAGACCTCGCCTAACCTTCTCATGTATTTGAAAGCAATTAGTGGGCCATATGGCTGTGCTCTGTTGGGCTGTGGTTGTGTGGGCTTAAGACAGTTGTGATGATTCACTGCAGTTTTTTTTTTTTTTTTTGTGTGTACAATTGCTTAAGTGAGTTTAAGTCTCAGTCAAAGTGTATTTAATTAGAGTCTAGTTCATTCAGGTCCTCTTTATTTCTACCATCTTTTCTTGTCTCTTCCCTCTCTTTTTCTGTCTTATCTTTCTCTCATACACCTCTCTCATTCTCCTCTCTACTATCACTATCTCTTTCTCTCTTTCTGTCTCTATCACCGCCTCTCTCTCTATCACTGTTTCTGTCTCTCTCTCTATCACTGTCTCTCTCTCTATCACTATCTCTGTCTAACTCTCTCTCTCTATCACTGTCTCTCTCTCTTTCTCTATCTCTCTCTCTATCACTGTCTCTGTCTCTCTCTCTCTATCACTGTCTCTCTCTCACTGCCTCTCTCTCTTTCTCTATCTCTCTCTATCTTTCTCTGTCTAACTCTCTCTCTCTATCACTGTCTCTCTCTCTTTCTCTATCTCTCTCTCTATCACTGTCTCTGTCTCTCTCTCTCTATCACTGTCTCTCTCTCACTGCCTCTCTCTCTTTCTCTATCTCTCTCTATCTTTCTCTATCTCTCACTCTATATATCACTATCTCTGTCTCTCTCTCTCTTTCTCTATCTTTCTCTATCTCTCTCTATCTCTCTTTCTCTATCTCTCACTCTATATATCACTGTCTCTCTCTGTCTCTCTCTCTGTCTCTCTCTCTCTCTCTATCTCTCTCTCTCTTTCTCTATCTCTCACTCTATATATCTCTGTCTCTGTCTCTGTCTCTCTCTGTCTCTCTCTCTTTCTCTATCTCTCTATCTCTCTCTCTCTTTCTCTATCTCTCACTATATATCACTGTCTCTGTCTCTGTCTCTGTCTCTCTCTCTCTTTCTCTATCTTTCTCTATCTCTCTATCTCTCTCTCTCTTTCTCTATCTCTCACTCTATATATCACTGTCTCTGTCTCTCTCTCTCTCTCTCTCTCTCTCTCTCTCTCTGTCTCTCTCTCTCTGTCACTGGTCTGTGCTGGTCCTGACCTACTCCCTCCATCTGTACTGTGCTCCTCAGGCCTGTCCCCACATCCCGTTTGAGGACGCCCGCTCCTACGGCTTCAAGAACAAGCTGATCATCGTGTCTGCGGAGAGCGCGGGCAACGGCCTCTACAACTTCATCGTGCCCCTGCGGGCCTACTACCGGCCCCGCAAGGAGCTCAACCCCATTGTGCTTCTGCTGGAGAGCATGTGAGAACCTAGCCAGGCTAGCTAGCTAGCGCCGCCGTAGCACCTCCACCCAATGTTGTATTTCACTACAGCACCATGCCAGGTTAAGTCTAAGCACTAAGGCTTCGGCCCGCCACAACCACATTTTTTGGCTTGACGTCGTATGATGCATTCGCTGAAGGTGGTCCCAATAGTTTTCAACGTTAATAGATATTAAACTGTTCCACCCGAAGCAAAAGTCTGCCTACGGAGAGTGGCCAGAGTAGCCGAAGTGAGACAATGTCTGCCAAAATAGCAAGAAGCTCCCCTCTCAAAACTTTTGAATGGTTTGGATGTGAGGTCTCCCAATTTACAACTAAACCAGCACATAGCACCAGGGGTGCTGCTAGAAATTTTGGACATTTTGAACAATTATAATTTTGCCCCCCTGCCCCGCCCTCAACTCCTTTCCTCCCCCCTGCCCTTTCCTTCGCCTCCTGCCCTCCCCTCCTTCCGCTTCATTAATGATAATGTTAATGGTCTCCTCAAGTGCCACCTGACACTGCCAGGACCTTTAGAGTCGTCCAAACTCATAAGTAATGAATAGAGCTACTCCTCATCTTGTGCTGTTTTCAGTTCAGCGAGGACAACAGCCTGACAAAATGGATAATTTAATTAGTTGACTAGAGATTAGGGTGTGTGTGTGTGTGTGTGTGTCGGGTGACGGCTTTCCTCACAGCTGGCGTAGATAAACGGCATCGCTGATGAAGTCACACCGCCCGACCTCCTGTGATTAGTGCTGAGGGGGGGCATCCCTCTCCTTTCATTTCCGCGAACGCCGTAACGAGCCTGTGCATGTATTAGGAGAAGTAATCTCTGTCTGGCCAGCTGCACAACAAGCTAACCCGGCTGCTCACTGCCTCTCTGCCTGCCCCCACCCCCCCCCCCCCCCCCCCAATACGCACTGAAATGCTGTAAACGGCCGAGTCATGCCCCCTTGTACCCATTCCGCTCATGCGCTTGCCTCTGGCTTGGGGCATTCTGTCTTTGTTGAGCACCTTACAGGAATAGAGGGGAAAGGGATTTTTTTTATTGCATAGAAAAGGTTAGGGGTTTTCTGTCGCTCCAAGATAAGGAAAATGATATAAGCCATGTAAGCACTACCGTGTTGTCCTGTAATCATCATTTGTTATGGAGCACAATCAATGCACATAATGTTATCATGAATGTTTCAATGTGGTGCTTGTGCCTTTCATTTTGTGCCCCACTCTCTCCTTTCTTTCCATCATTCTTTAGACCCGAGGCAGACTTTTTAGAAGCCATCTGCTGGTTTCCTATGGTGTTCTACACTGTCGGGTCTATAGACAAGTAAGTAGAACAAGCCACCTGCTGCACCTGGCCAGATGTTCTTGCAGCATTCAACCAGACACACACACGTGTCTGGCTATGTCTGAAACAAGAAGTTAGTGACTTGCTGCCTTGCTGCCTTCACGTGCCCTAAGTAGGCATCAAGGTGCCGATTAAAACCTTAGTTGCGGACAACCTGCCTAGACAATAACACAGAATGCTGTTGCCGTAGTTTGATAGAATGTTGGATGTTGAAGGCAGCATGAAAATTGGGCAAAACGAAGGCAGCTTCGAAGGCAGCATTGTATGCATTTATTTGATTCAGACAGCCTTGATGCCTTGCTGCCACTAAACACTGTCTTTGAAGGCAGCATATTTTTCTATTTCTGACACAGCCACCTATTACACCCATATGTATATGAATAATGACACATTACCTAGTCACCTCATTCATCTCTCAGTCTGACTTGTCCTCTATACAGTATTTAACTTCCCACATTGTCATTTGGTTTCTCTCTCTCTCTCTCTCTCTCTCTCTCTCTCTCTGTCTGAAGCCTAGATAGTCTGCTGCGCTGTGGAGTCACGTTCGCAGACACCATGGTGGTCATAGATAAGGAGAGCTCCATGATAGCAGAGGAGGACTACATGGCGGATGCCAAAACCATTGTCAACGTTCAGACGCTCTTCAGGTATGCTCTGTGTTCACCCCAGTGGTGTATCCCATTTAAAGGTCGGAACCACGATTCTCGCAAACATTCATCAATATTTATTAGTCAGTGAAATTAGACCTGTCTCCTCTGTGTTCCTGAAACAAGGTGTCGATTTTCTTTAACACACACACTGTGGACACCAGTAACAGTAGCCAGCTGGTAGCTCATCAGTATGATTGCTAGTGAACCTTCCTTTCGACACCTCAGGGGGATACGCTAGTGACTGAGCTTTAAAGCAATACTAAGTAGTTTTCGTCTTCGGTCGCCCTACAGGTTGGAAGCGGAACTGTCTCTCGTAGAGAACTACAGAGAGACCGTCTACTTCTCCAGACTTAGTCAGTACTGTTATAGCCCATCGAGGGCGGCAAAAGCAAATTCAGAAGCAATCCCTTCACCCTGTTACAAGTTGATGAACCACTGAAACGATTTTGGAAAGATTATTTTAAGGTTGACAAAAAAACTGCTTAGTGTTGCTTTACAACCAGCTCTTTGCTCACTTGCCCTGTTCTAATTTCCCGGTGATACAGATTTCTGGGTTGGAGCCTAGACATATGCAGAGCTGAACTGCATAGACACACAGCTCAGGTGAAACATGCTCTTATCAATGATGGACAACCTGGCTTCAGTCCTGAACCACATATTTGCTCCAGCTATTCATGAAATCAACTGATTTTAATTGGCTTAACTCTTTAGCCAGGTACAGGAGTTAACTGTTGAACTCACCTGTATTCAGTGCACAGGTAGAACCAGTTGATTTGGAATATGTGGCATTGGAGCTTCTGAATCTGAAGTTGCCCATCACTGCTCTAATAGCTTACTGGATGAGAAGTGATGATTTGACCTTCAGTGTATAGGAATAAGTCCAAAGGGTGCTGTAGGAGAACGTATACAACAGCTTACCGCTGACCACTTACCAACTATGCACTTAAGGCACCTCCACTTCTTCCTCCATCATGCTGTCTTCCCATCTCCTGCTAGCGAACGAGAAAGCCTGGTACTGCACTTATTATCGAAAGCCTGGTACTGCACGTATCAAGCTGTGAACAGTGTGTACTGTGAGTGCCATTAACAGCGCCCCTCATCCCTCACTTTTTCTCGCTCTTTCCCCCCCCCCCATCTCTCTTTCCCTCTCTCAATTTCTCATTTTGTCTGTAACACTTTGACTCTGGGTGCTCTCAGGCTGTTCCCAGCTCTTAGCATCATAACAGAGCTCACCCACCCGGCCAACATGCGCTTCATGCAGTTCAAAGTCAAAGACCACTATTCACTGGCCCTCTCCAAACTCGAGAAGGTAAGAGCCCCTTTTATCCTCCATAAGCTGAAACCATCTACAGTAATGGATAAAAAACTGAACTGGGGAAAACACTTTAAGCCAGTCCTCTCTCTTTCCCTCTCTCTTTCTCACTCTGTCTCTCTCCCTCTATCTGTCACTTTCTGTCCCTTTCTTGCTCTCTCTCTCTCTCTCTCTCTCTTTCTCTCTCTAGTGTTTTGTCAGGTAGTTGAAGATGTGTTGTAATGTCAAAAGTAAAAGGTTTATTTAAAAGGGAACCTTGCTTTGTCCCTGGCCTGTCTTCTCTTTATCTCGCTTGCTTGTGCCTTTATTGTTTGCCCCTGGCCCTCACACACACACCCTGCAGAAAGAGAGAGAGAAGGGCTCCAACCTCGTGTTCATGTTCCGGCTGCCATTCGCCGCAGGAAAAGTCTTCAGTGTCAGCATGCTGGACACTCTACTCTATCAGGTATTGACAATCTGTTAATCATTGTGAATCACAAATGTAGGCATTATGAATAGTATGTCTGTGAAGGTTGTCATTTATCCAAGACATAGTACTCATAAGTGCTAAGTTGTAGGAAACTAGTCTTCAAGCTCGGTGGCCTACAACTTAGCACTGTCTGAATGTATGTCTGAATTGGGCTTGGGCAGTATTTTAAATAATACCATATACCAGTTTTTTTTGTTTTTTTTTTTTGTTTTTTCACAATTATGGCTGCAAGATTTTTAATGCTGTGATACGTTATACTGTATTAATACTGTTGCTAACATCTAACTGCTACAGAAATGCTCTGATTGGAGAAGTAGTTCCTTGCATTCTATATAAAAAATTCAAATAAGGAAGCAAATTCTTCAAAGCTACTTCATTGAGCTACTACTCTGATTAATGGCACTTAAAACTGGCCATACCTTCTCACATAACAGTTATGTACATTTTTTAAACACTTCTTAAATACCGGCATACTGGTGTCATATCAGGAAAATATTGAGTTATGAAAAACTGGATACCACCCAAACCTAGTGTGATGGAGTGACCTCACTAGAGTTGTGGGTGTGCTCTGACTGCCTGGCTCTTTGGCGTTGCGGTCAGAGCCCCTGTTTGGTACCCCAGAGACCTGGGTTCGAAGCCGGGTGGGGTGACTTCTTCTCCCCTTCGCTACAAATGGTGTCAGAAGTGGGATGGCTTGCCTTGAGGTCATCGGAAGTCCACCCACTGTGTCACCCCCAGGTTAGGTTGACCCTGGTGGAGTTGTGGGTGTGCTCTGACTGTGGGTGTGCTCTGACACTAGAGTTGTGGGTGTGCTCTGACTGCCAACCCAACGAGCCTGGCCAGAGCCAGGTCAGAGCCCCTGTTTGGTACCCCGGAGACCTGGGTTCGAAGCCGGGTGGGGTGACTTCTCCCCCCCTTTGCTACACCTAGTCTGAATGTCTGATATGCTTCTCCTCCCAAATGTCTTTTTTTCCAACCCTCTGCCAGTCGTTTGTGAAAGACTACATGATCTCCATCGCCAGACTTCTTCTGGGACTGGACTCCATGCCTGGTTCTGGCTTCCTGTGTGTGGTGAGTGCATAAGTCAGGCCACTGAGCCGCTGGGGTTCACATAGCGCTAGAACCACAGTTGGAAAAAAAAACAATAAAATTACAAAATGGTCCCAAAATGTATTACATAATGTGTCCTTAGCTTATCTTAGTTTAGCTTCTTACTCTAGTAAGTGATATGAGTTACCTGCAACATTATAAATGACATTAGAAATCTCTAAGTCCCCAGTCTTATGGGACTCCTTGTATAGTTTTACAGTTAAGCAGTTTTTTATTGTAGACCTTTGGATTGCCATTTGACATCAGTCAAATGAGCCACTGTGTGTTCCATTCATGTGAAAGCTGATGGGAGGCCAGTGCAGTCATGTTTGTTCTGTTGTTGGATCAGATGAAGATCACAGAGGAAGACCTGTGGATCCGCACCTACGGGCGCCTCTACCAGAAGCTGTGCTCCTCCACAGGAGACATCCCCATTGGTATCTACCGCACAGAGGCCCAGAAGCTTCCTGTCTCAGAGGTAGGGGGGGCTCAGGCATACTGTGCACACTCATAATCCTGCCATCTTATCTCAGTATAGGCTTTTTATCGCTGTACTGCTAATGTAAGATCCTGAGTCTTCTGGACTTCTGTTGAGAACATTCCGGATACTTTAGCCCTCAAGTGCTAGCCATAACAGCATACACAGCTGAGGCAGGGAGATTTAAAAATCCCCAAAAAAGGAAGCCATTTCTCATTTAAGCACATTAGCATAGTAAATACCATTATTGTACTAAAATATATTTTATCTCTAAGCTTCATTTGTCTGTATGCTATTTTTATGAGTGTGCATGACCTAGGTACTGCTAACATCTGCCTCTACCTTGTGAAAAAAACCCACATCTTCAGTTTGTCAAAGTGCCAGTTGTAGTGAACAGCCCCCAATCTAGTGACAAACTCACCACTGTATCCCGCCGGCATTTTGCGTGGCCATCAGTCGCAGGTGTCCATCACGGTGGAGGACTACGAGGACACGCGGGAGCCGCGCGAGCCCCTGCTCTGCCGCTCGGGCCCTCACCGCAACTCCACCTCCTCCGAGCCGCCCTCCTCCACCTCCTCGCACTCGTCCGAGCACCCGCTGCTGCGCCGCAAGAGCATGCAGTGGGCGCGGCGGCTGAGCCGCAAGGGCGGGCGCGGTTCGGCGGGCGCCAAGGGCCCCGGCAGCACGGCCGAGCGCATCAGCCAGCAGCGCCTCACGCTCTTCCGCCGCTCCGAGCGACAGGAGCTCAACGCGCTGGTGCGCACGCGCATGAAGCACCTGGGCCTCTCGCCGTCCGGATTAAGTGAGTGTGTGTGTGTGTGTTTTTGTGTGTGTGTGTGTGTGTTTGTGAGCATGTGTGTGTGGGTTAGTGTGCGTGTGTGTATGTGTGTGGGTATGGGTGTGTATGTGTGTGTATTTGTGTGTGTGTGTGTGTGTATGTGTTTGTGTATGTGTGTGTTTGTGTGTGTGTGTGTGTGTCACCCAACATGCTGTTAGTGCCATGTCAGGCGTAGTGAGAGCTCTACCACCACAGCCGTTGTAGTTACCATCATTAGTGCAACAGTTGCAACGATTCTCCAAAGTGTGCTTTGGAGAACGTGTGTGTGTGTGAGTGTGTAGAGACAATTCAAGTTTGTATATGTCTCCATGTCTGCAAATGTATTTCTGTGTATTGTACATGTTGGTCTTTGTGTGTCTGTATGTGTATATATATACCCATATGTTGTCCATCTGTTTATGTGTGTGTGTCTGTATGTGTATATATGTACCCATATGTGTATGTTCTTTTGTCCATCTGTTTATGTGTGTGTGTGTGTGTGTGTGTGTGTGTGTGTGTGTGTGTGTGTGTGTGTGTGTGTGTGTGTGTGTGTGTGTGTGTGTGTGTGTGTGTGATAAATGTATGTGTGAATGTCTGCTCCATCCATTTTCTGCTCCATCTCGCCTCTCATCACCACACAGCGGCTGTTTGACAGTTCTTTGTTTGTGGCAAGTGCGTTAGCCACCGCTAGCACATTTAATGCTCCTCTCTCCCACTGTTCACTCGCCTGAGCCGCTCTCTCTGAGTGCAGGTTGCGTTCCTTTGTTCCAGCGCTCTTATAGATGATACATGTACTGTACAGCCTCTCGTTCCTACACTCTCTTTAAATCTCTTCTTTTGTGAATGCAGTACAATATCATCTGCCTATGGGTGAGATTGTGCCTGCCTGCTGAGAAGTGTTCTTGGTGTTGTGTGTTCACACGTGCAATGCACTCTGTGTTTTTTGTGTCACTTCCTGTCAGACGAAATGACGGACCAGGGAAACAGGCTCTCGTACATCCTCATCAACCCATCGCCCGACACTCGACTGGAGCTGCACGATGTTGTGTGAGTAAACCTCCAACCTTCAACACGCACACACAATCATACACACACACACACACACACACACACACACACACACACACACACACACACACACACACACACATACACACGTACACACACACACACATACACACACACACACATACATACACACGCACACACACACACACACATAGTTCTCCCTTGTTTTCTTCCAGAGGGAGGTGCTTTCACACAGGACTGTCAGTGCAGTGGTTTGAATATCTCACACACACACACACACACACACACACAGGTACGCACCATTCTCTAATGTTTTCTTAGTTAGTGGGGACGCACTTCCACTCAGTACTTTCAGTGCAGTGTTTAACTGAGACACACATGGTGTGTATTTTTAAGTCTTCATTTTTAGTATAATTACACAGCCTGTCAGCTCGTCACATAATCACGTTAATTACTAAGCTGATGGGACAATGTGCAATTAGGAGCCTGATCTGAACGACTTGACACTCATCTTAGCTTTCCTTTCACCCTTGGGAGGCGGTGTGGCGTGTGCTACACGTCCAGTTAATGTCCCATAGAAAAGTAGAGGAAGAAAAAGAAGAAGGAAGGATTTGTGGGTTGAATGACTGCTGCTTTTTTGTGTCCCCTATGAAAGCTGTGTCCTCTCGCCAGGTACTTGATCCGTCCGGATCCGCTCTCCGCCGTGCCCAATCAGGGCAGCGGCCGCAAGCCCGGCGCGGGTCGGTCCGAGGGTCACCGCTTTGAGTCGCAGGACAGCACGCACCTGTGAGCAGAGACGCAATACCACCACCAGCACAACAAGCAAGCAGTCAAGCGTTGGAGAGTGACAGAGTGAGGCTGAGAGAGAGAGAGAGAGAGAGAGTGGAAGAGGGGGAAGAGAGGGGGAGAGAGAGTGAGAACAAAAAACTAAAGGAACCCCTCACAAAACTGGACTCCACTTCAGGAAGGCAATCCTTCTTGTTCTTGTTGCCATTTTGCCAACCGAAATGCATGGACCTTTTTAGGAAGCTTATTTTTTTCCCCCTCAACTCTCTCAGTCTAAATCCATTATTGTATTTTCCGGCACCAAGGATCCCGAAGACACATAAGTGCATTTAAAAAGAAGAGAGAAAAAAAAAAAACGTTTGTATCAGTGTTTTTTTGTGCATGTGAGTGTACACCTAAGAGCCAGCACTGCCTGTTCGACCTAGACTGCCAAAGGAACACACTGCCACCATGTTTCAGTCGTCGTGAGAAGCCTTCCTCTTGTATGTTTTTCAGTATTTGGTTCCCACGCACTGCGTCTCTGCGAGTCAGAGAAATAATGACTCAGCTATGTTTTCTCTTGTCCTGCCTGACCCTGTACACACTCTTCAGCCTTTCTCCCGATTGTAGCTCTCTGTGTGTTTTTCGGGACATCTCTCCCCAAATGTCTGATGTGGCAAAAGCTTTTGAACCGCCCGGCTCTTTAGCTCACTGCTGGCGAGAGACATTCAAAATGGGAGGGAAACGTCAGCCAGTTTCAATATCAGTTTTAATATCTCATCTGTTCATGACTGTCAGAGGAGATTCTTGGATGATGTTTATTTCATTGTTTTTATTTTCTTATGGCTCCCTCTCTTCAATCAGGTTTTGATGTTTATGTGCTTAGAGCTGACATGGAAAAAAGACAAGACTGTTTCTACAAAAAAAAAAAACAGGCTATTTAAACTGCATTAACTGCAGTACCACTGAATGTCTTTTTTTATTTTGATTATTTATTTATTTACTTGTTGTTTACAGAAATAGGGACGTTTCCACCCACCGAGGCAAAATGTCGTTCCATTCAACCGTTGTGTCTTTACCTGTCCGACTGACGCTTGGTTGACGCATCTGTTAAAAAAAAGTTGGTGTTGGCATTGCATGTGCTAGCCCCCATGCACGTGCGGACCAGGGCCCTGCAGGAGGAGCTGTGTGGCTGCGTGCCCCTGTGCCCCAATGTCACTGAGGAGGTGACGCGAGGACAGCCAGCCAGCCAGCCAGCCATCCTGTCCCCCCACCCCCATCCCCACCCCCCACAGCCAAATTACTGTGCACCCGTTCTTGCACTAATGCTGCCTCTCATTCTGTGCCATTATAAAACCATTGATAAAATATTTACATAATAAAGTGAGCGGATAAAACCAACACCACCACCACCACTCTGTGCCCTTAACTGTGTTTTTGTAAAGGAACAGAAATGTGTCCTACACCGGCAGGTAAACATCGGTCTGTCGGCCGTTGCCATGGTACGTGTGTGCCGTGTGCTGAAGGTCTTTCCTGCGAGACCAATCAAGGGAGCCATTACGGGAAGGTGATGACATTCCGAATGTCCTGATATTGCTGGAAATGTCCCTCCCCAGTACCATCTGCACAAATTATATTTTTATGTCTCTTTCTCGCTCTCTTTCACTCTGTCTATGCCTCTCTTTGTCTCTCTTTCTCTGTCTCTCTCTCTCTCCCTTATAGCTCTCACTGTCTGTTTGTCTGTCAATCTTTCTATTTCTCTTCATGTTTCTCCTTCTTTCCATCTTTCTTTCTGTAGTTGTTTTCCTCTCTTTTTTCTTCTCTTATTCTGTCTTTTCCTCTCTCACCTTCCACGCCTAAATACAAACAGTTACATCACACTGTTTGGCACAAACTCACCTCTTCTGAGTGGGGCCAGCGCTAATGTCCGAAATGAATCACAGGACGCCTAAGCGCCTCCCTCTCCTCCTTGCTGGCCCTCTCCTGACCTTTCGGCGAATGGATCGGGCGTGGCCACAGCGCATGACTCACAGAGGGCCAGCAAGCGAGGAACCTTTCCCCCACTGGTGCTCCTGGTGTGTGACAAAGCTCCTGTGTGCGCTAGTCTCTCTCTATAGACTGGCCTACCACATTCTCATTGTGACATTGAGATTTTTATTTTTATTTTCAGAGGCGGACAAACTGGATTGAGAAAGTAAAATTTCCCACCATGTATTCCTTCTGCCTGTGCTCTCACTACAGGTGATTTAACTCATTAGCCCATCTACTTAGGATCAGCTGGATGAGTGAATTGGCTGGAACAAATATGTGGCAGGACTTTTACTTTCTGAACCTGGGGGTTTCATCTGTTCCATAGTATTGTGCAGTGGTGCGTAGTCATGCTGAGTTCTGCCACATAACTGCCTGTACATGCATTGGTGTGTTGAACCCGCAAAGTTTAGTTTAGTACTCTCAGTAGTACTTTCAGTGCAGTGTCTAACTGAGACACACACAGCACCCTCCTCACATGCTTACTGGGAGACGTAATACTGTGCTGTCAGGGGAAGACCTCTTTATTAGTAGTACTAGAGTTGCGAAATTTGGATGGTGTGTATTTTTAAGTCTTCATTTTTAGTGTAATTACACAGCCTGAATGAAATAAAACTTCATTAATCCCTTCAGGAGGTCCCATCAGGGAAATTGGGATTCCAGCAGCAAAGCACCAAATCACGATAAAGATAGATATAAAGTATTGCACGTTTATAAATATGATGATATGAATGAACGAATATTGTTATTATTATTAATATTATTATTATTATTGTTTTTATGATTGATACGGCTTCAAATGGAATTTCCATGCAAAAAAATCTAGTCATTTAATGGCAGACTTCTTAGTGGTGTGCTACCAGCGACACATTTGCCTTAGTCTGACTATGAAGACCTCTTTTTCTGTTTCTGTCACAAACATAGCCATCTTGTTTGCAGTCTGGAGTTCACTGTCAATCTAATATGGATGGATCTCAGTGACGAGCCTATTCTAATAGTGCAGCCTCCTCTCCTCCGGGATGTCATTAATGTCACTGGAGTACTGACTGCTGCCGTGCTATGTGATCGCAGTTCAGGGAGCCGGGAAGAACAGGATGGCTGAATGGCTGGCTGTGAAAAGCATGGTGCTGTGAAACCAGTGTTTAATCACATCCCAGGAGGTATCTGGAGGCATTTTATTACATGCGCTGGCAGTGTCTCTCCTTCGCCGGTGACATGTGCAATCACTAATTTGATAACACTGTCACTGAGTTATTTGCCAGTATAACATAAATGTTGGCTGTACATCTGTTTACAGGACCTACAGTGATTCATACAATGCTTCTTCACGGATGAAATATTACTTTGATTAAAAATGAATGGGAAAAAGAAATATTTATTCACATTGAACAACATGCAGGTATAACTGAAGTAAATAATCCAGGATTTTGTGCAATTCTGATGAGCTACATCCACTGTTCCAAATGTCATAGACCAGATATACAGTAACAAATACACACGCACACACACACACTCCTCAGAGAAATTCTGCGTCACTCTGATAGTTTATGATTGTCTGTGAACAACACCAGCGACGCTAGCTAAGCTCTTTGAGTGTGCCGTCTCCATGGTGATCTGGTTGTGGTGGTCCACCCACGGGCCCAGCCTCATACATGTGAGCCTCCAGCAGCTGGTGTGTCTCCTGTGGGGCTGCGCAATGCAAGAGGGGCCTGCGCTTCCTGCCCAGGCCCAGGCTTTGTTTACTGTAGCCAGACACTCCCACATGTCTTTCATGTGCCGCCCCACTTCGGCCTGCACAAACAGACCAATGTGGCCAGACTGTACACCCAGGACCCTCACACCCACACTTAGTCCTCACAGTTTAGTGTGTGTGTGAGTGAGTGTGTGTGAACTTTAACAGGAACTTAGACATGCGCTTTCACCAGCAGGTTTCATAAATACAGGGGAATAAAAAATCAGGGGCCTCCCATAATTAGTCCTCACAGTTTAGTGTGTCTGTGTGAGTGTGTGTGTGTGTGTGTGTGTGTGTGTGTGTGTGTGTGTGTGTGTGTGTGTGTGTGTGTGTGTGTGTGTATTTTGGGGGTGGTAGAAGGCGGTCAAGGACAGTGTTTACATTTACAACTACTCGCACGCCCACCCGTCGGCAGCCTTTTTCCGCCCCATCCCACCAAACAGATTTCAGTTCCCATTTCCACACACCCAATCCCACTTGCTTTCCCCCGCCTTATCTGGTAAGCTTTCGAACAAGCAGCCCGACATCCCCACCCCTACCACAGCCCATGACTCAGCACAACACACACACATCGCCTCCATCCTCAATCTGGAATGTACTGTAGGTGTACAGTAGGAGTAAACGCAGCCCTCAACAAACACTTCAGGCGATTATGAACGAGAATCAAAGCAGTGAGTGCCCACAACCCTGTTGCTAAAAAAACAGTGTACAGTGAAAGAGCAAACGTAGAAAGAGAGGGTAAAAAAGAGAGAGGGAGAGAGAGAGAGAGAGAGAGAGACTGAAAGAGAGCATGGCTGGAAAGGCGTGCAACATTCTGATCACGGAGGGCCAGTCATGGCGTGGGGCTGGCGGTGGTCAGACAGCTGGCGTAGATGCCCTGTCCTAGTAGGAGAGTTTTTGCTAGCAGCCCCAAGGCACAGGTGAGAGTTCAGCAGACTGGTTGGGGTGAGGAGAGGCAAGCCTGCTCCTTTTGTTTCCTGCAGGTGTGTGTGTGTGTGTGTGTGATAGTTCACATCCTTTTCATGTGCTACAGAGCCTGCAGGAACTGGCCCAGAAGCACCCTGGAGTGATTTATGTTGTTTATCATGGTAAAAATGCATTTCATAATCCCTTTAGTAATGCTTTACTGCACTCTCCATTATGCAAAATAAAGATCTCTTTCCAAAAGGCAATATTGCAAAACAACCACATCCACTGGCTATTGTGAAAGCCATTGAAAGATACGTTTTTCTTTTTTTTCAGACACTACCGACGCACTCAGCCTTGAAGAGTCTGTCAAGCATGTAGGCTCGTTCTGGGGAGGAGCGGACTGAACCTGCTGGGGAACAATGGCCGTGGTTCTGGCAAGATGCCATGCAAGATGCCTTAAGCACCAACGTCTTGGGACCCGTGATGGTCACCAAGGTGACAGTCAAAACAGAGAGTTGGTAGTGGGAGGTGGGCAGGGTATTACATTTAGAGTCAAAACAACTAAATAAATTAATAAATAAAAATGAGTCAAAAAGAGTGGTGGGGGTATAACATTCAATGCAGCAGAAATGTGTGCCTTACATTTCAATTCAAAGATACACATTTGGATTTCTGTCTGTCTGTCTGTCTGTCTCTTTCTACCCCATTTTCTTTTTTTCTCCCTAACCTATCCCTCTCTGTCCTGGGTTCTCAGGAGTTGCTGCCATATCTGTGTGAGGCCGCTAGCAGCAGTGTGGAACCGAGGTCTTCCTACGCAGTCCAGACCCAGTCTTAAACCTGCAACCTCACAGCAACTCTAGTATGGGAGACAGACGCGCTACCAAGTGAGCTAAAACTGGAGTTATTCTATCTCAGTCAGGTGTCGGGAGGGAGGTTTACTAAGGGCTCATTTCCACCGCCTCGTTCAGCGCGTAGCCGTGTTCAGCGCGTGGGCGTATACAATAGGTTTGTATGGGGACAGAATACGCTCAGAACACGCTTGCGGTGGGAATGGTCTCATCTGCTAACGTGCATTCTAAATGAATACGGACAGAATACGGCCACGCGCTGAACACGCAGAGAGTGCGGTGGAAATGGGCCCCAACACTCTAAGCTAAGCTGTGCTAGCTGGCATTCGTTACGAGTGGGAAGGCTAGTACCGTATGTCCTGCAGCAAGGCAGCTGTGGTCAACATCTCCTCCATGCTGGCCTCCATGACAGCTGTTCCTCATATGTACCAGTTCTTCCCCGCCATCTCGCACCACACCAAGGTAAGGTACTGGCAGTCACATGGTGGACACATTTAGTGGTATGGCCAGAAATATTGAAATCAGTGGCAAAAGTCAGTGATTTGTAGACTGTCCATCGGTTACGAACATGAGTTAGAACATGCTATCTACTTAAATACGCTGGAGAAAAAAAGACATCTCCCGGAACTGAGTTTGTGGAGGTTGGGATGTCTGACATGCAGTCTATCTTGCCTTCAGTGTTTACCTACTCTGCTCACCTGCAGAATATGGCTAAAACCCTCAAACAAGCCCTGTTACAGTACATTCACAGTAAACGCCTTTAGCTGTGTTTGGAACAGGGCTAGTCAGGAAGAGTTTTAGTGAAGGCATGGGAAGGATTGGCCAAATACTATATACTATTCAATATAAAGCATATAATCCACAGGTAATGTTTATTATTATTTTTAGACTGATCTATTTTACTGAATTCTTTGACATATTTGAATGCATTATTTTAAATTGTTATGATATTTATTTTAAAAAAATATGACCAAAAAAGGAATTTAGAGCATTTCCAACAAAAACAACCTGTATGAAAGTAACATAATACTGGCAAAGACTGTTTTATGATAACTGTAAAACTGCATACTTGAGGTAATTTTATGTCAGCATTACCTGCATGTTGTGTGGGCGCATATAATTCAATAGCACAATGGGAACACAAACTGTGTTTCTTACAGAAACAATGCAGTGAAGTCATTACTGTATATTACACAGTGTTCCGGTTGTCATATCTTTGGCGTGGGGAAACTTGAGTGTTACATTACATGGTGTTACATGGGTTTCTAATTGGAGCAGAAGTCACCTGCCCACACATAACTGCTCCACTCTTACCTGCTGTGTCATCAGCTGAAGGGCAGGACTGTTCTGCGCTCTGTCTCCCACGCAGGCTGCCCTGAACGTGTTGACGGTGTGTAATTCTGTGGAGTTCAGGGAAGACGACGTGCTGTTCGGCCTCCCACACCCAGGATCGGTGCGCACGGACATGGGGGGAGAAGGGGTGGGCATCTGCACAGCGTAATAAAGTTCCACTGAAAAGCCTACAGTGTCATGGATTAAGTTTCACCACAGGAGTTATAGACTGGTAGTTTGACTGACTGAGTGCAATAAAGTTTTATCAAAGGGCGCTGTACTTTCATAGTCTGACCAACAGTGCAAAAGATTTTCTCTAAAAGTGTTTTAGATACACAGTTTGACCAACAGGATAATAAATTGTCACCAAAGGTGGTAAAGATTCATAGTTTGGCTAACAGCAAAATACAGTTTCACCAAAGGTGGTAGAGATCCATTGTTTGACCAACAATGTGAACAGCCAACTAATGCAATTTGTCATCCAATCTGACTTTTAGATTAGATTAGGTTATATTAGATTCAACTTTATTGTCATTATACATGTATAAATACAGGCTAGTGAAATGTGGTTTAGCATCTAATCAGAAGGACTTTTTTTCTTAGTTCCATGTCCGGTCTTGTGTTACATATTCTATGCAACTGTACTATTTTACACAGATTGAAGCATCAGCACAAGTCAGAGCAGTTTCAGTGTATCTAAAATTTCACTCACTGTTCTACAGTATTAAAGGGATTAAGAGTCTAATATTTGGAATTCTTTGGAAAGGACCATCTTGATAAAAGATAGTATTTTCTCGCTGTCTGTTAGCCAAGGTGCTTGGCAACTGTAATCAGCACCTCTGGCAATCTCTCTGTATCCTGCTGAGAAACCTAAACCCTGTAATGAAGATGTGTTTGTGCGTACGTGTGTTGCTGTATTTGGGAATTTGTGTGCTACCTTAGAGAGATATTGCAGTATCTACCCAGCCAAGTCACAATTGCTTTGGAGGTGTTGTTATTCTAAAATTGGTATTTTTTTGACGTGATTGACGCCATCTTAATCAGAACTGTTTACACGATGAGCCAATAGGCCTGAGGGTTGTATAGCACAACGTTATGATCCTGGAGGGGGACATTTGACTATGTGACAGACAGTTTATCTGCATGATGCTGTCTGTCTGACTGCCTTCACACTCACCATGATCTATTTGAAGCTGTACTCCTCTTCTACCTGAAAGACGGAAAAAGAAGGCCGCACTACGCATATACAACATTTATTCACACATTTTTTTCCTGTCTTTACATTTGGACAGCACTCTAAAAGTAAAAATTGTCTGAGTGAAGCATGCTCCTACTTTTATTAAGTCTTCTCCTACCTGCAATAATGCCCTCAGGGAATGTACACCCCCCCAGACCATTCTCACTAACCAGATATACAAAAATTACATTATTCCAACTGCTTATCAGTTAATGAGTGCCTGTCCATCACTGAGCTGTTTTTCAGTTAGCTTGAGCGCTTTAATATTATCTGTAATACACACTGCTAACTGGCATTTTTTGTAAAGCAAGATGTACATTGTAAAATGTACATTATTTGTCAGACTTTCTGGATGTGTGAGAGCAGGTAATTACATTAGCCTACTCTGTGGCTGGGCTGTCCCTGTCGAGAAAACATAGCCCGTTTCGTGACTTTGTGTAGAACTGAGATGCACCTAAGCATTACTTTTTCTATTTAGGATATGTTTACCTGGTGTGCTAGTTCAGTCTCTCCTGACATATACTGAAAATAGTCAAACAGAAAACATATAGATGACTTATACAAATCATTTTTTGCCATTTATCTAAAATGTTCAATTAAAATATATGGCAGTAAAGCACACACAAGATTCTTTGCAAATTTGTGTAATGTGGAACTTAACTAGATAAATTTATATAACTCATATGAAACATCTTATTTTTTATTGTATGAGAAATATTTCTAAATGTTAAAAGTTTATAAGTAAACCATACATGAGGCAGTGAAAACTCTTGTTCTAACTCTTCCTGCCTCTTCATGAGGTCTAGGCTGCTACAGCCTTCCTTCATTTTCCCCTGACCACTGTTTAAGTATTTGTCTGATTCAAAAAGAGAAGCTTTGTAAGACAACTATGTCTACTCTACAGCCAGACAAGCGTAAAGGGTATTACTTAAGTAGTACTCTACTTGTGCTGCCGTAACATCTTAAGCAGTTCTGAGCTGGACACAGAGCTGTGTGTGTGTGTGTGTGTGTGTGTGTGTGTTTGTAGGCACTTCGGGGTGTGCCTCCCTTCCCCCTCCTTTGTGTTGCCCACTAATCTGGCCTGGGCAGTCACAGCACTTGGCAGGATTATCTGTTTCTTCTGCAGACTCACAATCATGCCACCCTCATGAACGGAAAGCTGAGATTACAGGTGCACGTTCCGCATGGGAGAACTTCCACTTCAGGAAAGGAGGAAAAATAATAGGATTCATCAGAGTAGTTAAATGCTTAAATATTGCATAGTGCTTCAATACAAATGAAAAAAAAAAACTTAATACAAAATGCCACATATAGCAGACTAATTACTACATTATCAAATATAATCCAATACTGATATTGTTGACTATGTCGGCCTATTCTAACACATTGCATTAAATTTGAAAATAACTTGCTTATAATTTAAAGTCTTGTTTCAATTATTACCAATTTGCCTACCTTATCTTAGGTATCTTAGCTTTCAAGTGTTTGTCGTTGCTGGCGTGAGCACTTTGTTGATGTGTGCGTTGTTGATAAACTGACCTCTACAGGCGTCTTGGTGGGAGTCCCGTGGTAAAACAAATTTGTTTTTCTTTTCTTTTTTCTATTTTGGACCCCCTCGACATGTGTGTGTGAAGTAGTTAACCTGGAGCTATTTGAATTGCTCGCGAAAAAATCCATTTCACTTGATTCATAAGAGAATACCCACACCCCTGAAACATACTTCACGTTTTCCTGGAACGGTGCTACAATTCTGTTACTACAGTAACTAACGCACCTCATGCAAGCCAGGGCCTTTCTTTGAGCAAGCATAATCGACCGAAGTGAACCGTCAGTGAGTGCTGGTCGAAGCTGGAGGAGGTAATGTCAGTGCCATTGCCATCCACAATGTCCACCTTTTGCTAAAGCCTTAATCTTTTGTTACATGGCCCTAGGAGATGTTAAATTGATGTCAAATTCAACTTAACACAGAAAAGTTGGGAGGTAGCTGTTTTGGCTACTTTAAATCACAGGAGACTTCATTATTTGGCTGAAGATACGTTGTTTGTCATATCTGCTTCAGAGCGTAGACTAGACACAGATGGACAGAAAGGGCTTTCTCACACAGAACTCGCGGATTTTTAAAAAACAGGTTAGGTTTCAACTGTTAATTGAAAGTTATTGTTGAATATGTCTCAGAAATAGTTATTGAGTTCAGCATTTACTTGTCGGTAAAACAGGTGTTCAAAATTCACCAGAATGCAGCGGAAAAAAAGGTGCCGCCCCCCCCCACACCCACCCACACCCACCACACAATTTTAGTAGGTTATGATGCCCCTAAAGTAGCCTAACATCCTCAGTTGCACTCTAGCTATGCCGGTTACATAATGCGTTTTGATAGTATCATTACATTATAACAACTTCCTGGCCAACCACTAACTCCACCCAAACAGGAGACCAATCTTGCAAAGCATAGCCTGCTATCAAAACTATGAAGGAGTGGTCCGAGACTAGTTCAAAAACAGACATTCCTTAGTGTCGAAACTGCAGAAGCAACACACTCTACTCCACGCTGCCGAAGACTAGCATATGCTGAGCTGTAGAACATGGCAGGAAAGGCATGCAACATTCTGGTCACAGGAGCCAATCGTGGTCTGGGGCTGGAGTTGGTCAAACAGCTTGCGGAGGCATCCTGTCCCGGCAGAAGGATTTTTGCCTGCTGCCGTGAACCCAGTAAGGCACAGGTGAGAAATCTTTGCAGATTTTTTTTTTTTTTTTTTTTTGTGAAGGGAAAGCAGCTGACGGCTGTGTGACGGTTCACATTCTTTCATGTGCTACAGAATCTGGAGGAACTGGCAAAGAAGCACCCTGAAGTCATTCATATCATTCGCCTCGGTAAAAAAATTATATAAATGTATGCTTTTTGTATTTGTGTATCAAGGAGTAATACATTCCTCTGAGCATGATTGGTGCTTTCACAAAAAAAAGCTATGCAGTGCATGTAAACTATGCAACAGTAAGTTGAGATGAATGGGTCTTTTGTATATGAACAAGACAGACAAGACAATTTACTTGGCCTGCACTTGCACTGTTGCTTTCAGATGTTGGAGACTTGGCCAGCATTTTGGAGTCTGCCAAACAAGTAGGCTCCATCTTAGGTGAGGATGGACTCAACCTGCTGGTGAACAATGCTGGTCTTGCCTATCGTAGCAACATGAAGGAAACTGTCCCCAAAGAGATGCAGGACACCTTCAACACGAACATTATGGGGCCCATGATGATGACAAAGGTACCCAGTGAATCTTATGGCACATGGTGCTACAAAGGTACTACTGCCAACTTTGCATACTACATACTATTAATTGTAGTATGGCCAGGCTGGTTGTTATTAACATGATTTCATTGTTGTATTCAACTGAATTTTGCTATCCGAGTTATATCATATCTCTCTCTCTCTCTCTCTCTCGCTCTCTCTCTCTCTCTCTCTCTCTCTCTCTCTCTCCTCTCTCTCTCATAAGCCCATTTTATATCCTGTTATCCTCATTCCTGTTCCCTCCTGTTTCTGTGTTGTCATGTCCTTTGTGCAAACAGGAGTTCCTGCCGTATCTGCAGAAAGCAGCCCAGAGCAGCGCTGAAGCTGGGATGTCCTGCAGCAAGGCAGCGGTCATCAATATATCCACACTACTGGGCTGCATTGAGAAAGTACCCCAGACATATGGATTCTTCCCTGTTCTTGCCCTCCCTTATCGCATTAGCAAGGTACTGACAGTTTCACTACAATGTCTTCTTTCAATAATAATAATAATAATAATAATAATAATAATAATAATAATAATAATAATAATAATAATAATAACAATAACAATAACAATAATAATAATAATACAATTCATTTATAAAGGATTTTACATTTGAATACAAATCTCAAAGTGCTAACAAGCATGTTGTTGTCCTAATGTGGGACACTGCCTAATGTAGGACACCTAAGCTTCTTTAGTCCCTCAAACTAATGAATGTCAGTGAAATTATTAACAAATCAAAGCTGTACTTCCATGTGATCAAATATGGGTTTGAATTTGCCATGTGGGCTTAACATTGTAATACACTACAGTTCGAAATACAAAGTCCGAAATACAAAAAAAATGTCCCACATTAGAGTAGTTCGCCCTATATAGTGCTTTTTAAAACACCCAAAGCAGTGTGCAGTGAAGGGGATCTCACTAACCACCACCACCAGTGTGTAGCACCCGCCTGGGTCATGCACGGTAGCCATGATGTGGCAGAATGCCCACCGCACACCAGCTGAAGGTGGAGAGTGGGGGGAAAAAGTCAAATAAGCTTTTGTTTTTGTCTGTGTGCCTCTGTCCTTGGCTACAGTAAACATAATGCATCAACACTATTAAGACAGAGGCCCGATTGTGTCAAAAATAAGGTTCACATCAAATAATAAAAACAACAACATTACTTGGGTAGTCCACTTACAGAGACGTAAATCGTTCTGACTGTTCAGTGACCACCACCTTCACTAAATCCAGACGCAAACTCCAACCATAGCTACTGTTTACATTGTGGTTAAAAGTTTCAGTTGCTTTCTAATCTAAGTGATTTAATGGACAATCCAAATGCGATGTTACCAAACTGACTACATTGTGCATAGTACGTGACTCAACTGGCAGCTGCCTGTCCACCAATAATTTCATGACTCCTACCCCTATGGCATCACTCAAAATGAAACATTGCTCTTCCACGCTGACTCACACACTCACTCTCTTTTCTCTCTCTCTGTCTCTCTCTCTCTCTCTGGCTCTGCCTGCAGGCAGGTCTGAACATGCTGACGGTGTGTAACGCGGAGGAATTTAAGGAGGAGGGGATCCTGTTTACGCTGCTGCACCCAGGATGGGTGCGCACTGACATGGGGGGTCCCGATGTAAGTAAAGCACACTGGGGCTTCTCCAGTAGGGCACTCAAGCAGGGCTGTCGTTTCAAGTCAAGATTATTTCTATAGCACATTTAAAGCAACACTAAGTACTTTTTTTTTAACTGCCAGGGCAGCTCAGATCACCAACAATCTAATCACTTTTAAGCACACAGGTAAATGAGAAAAATAAATAAAAAAGTTTAAAAAGATGGCATAGGTGGAGCATTCATAGCCTGGTAAACCCGCCCCTAGTACTTCATTTCATTTTGTACAGAGAGTCTGGAACAGACACCGTCAGAAACGATTTGTTGGAGGTGTGGGCTCCAACTGCCAAGTGCCTCTGCCTTTACCCAATCGCTAACGCCTGGTCGTCACGTATGCAATTAGCCTACCTACATACTACAATTCGAATGTAGCACACAAGGTCATCATCATGGCTAACGAACACACCCTCTGTTCGCTGATTGGATCGATCTTGCTGGGGCCGACTAAATGACCCTCAAGAGATTCTGGTCCAGACCCTCTGTACAAAATGAAATGAAGTACGAGGGGCGGGTTTACCAGGCTAGAGCATTCATACAGTGTTAAAAGAAAGGGAGTAGAGGTGATTTTTCAGCCGTGACGTAAAAACAGTCAGGGAAGGAGCCATCCCACTGCACACCCCACCAAGTGCATAATCTGAGCTGACTGTCACTGTACTGTACAGCATCCCTTTATCATCATCTGACAGTAAAAGCCTCTGCAGGAAGCCACTGAAACAATTCTCTGCCTCTCTGTGCATAGCCAGTTTACTGTACACTTTATCACTTAATGAGTTTATTACTTTATCACTTTATAATTTTGTCATCATTTGATAGTCGTGACTTTGTTTCGGACATTAGTCTTGTCACCGTTGGTGTCGGACCTAGGTATTGCATACCTCTTTCAAGTATTTGGCTTTCTTTTTTAAAACGGTATGTTTTTAAAAAGTACACTGCCTTGTGTTCATGCCTTTACATGTCTCCTGTCATGTGATGCGTTCATTCATCATCATGCAGACATTTGTCCTTCTGATGCTATCTCTCCTCTCTCCCACGTTCCAAGACTTAGTTTCTGATTTTTTTCTGTTCACTTGACCAACAGACAGCTATTGTTGTATGTGGCAAATATCAGCTATGATACACATTCACTGGCTGGGGATTTTTAACAGTAACTCAGCTGTGTTTAAATGCAACCCATTAACTTCTCTGCTATGCATTTCTGCTTTGACACAACAATTTACTGCTGAGCAGTGACAAAAGGCCCTGTACATAGTAATGTATACATGCGTGCATTATCAGTAACCTTAAGTGCAAAATGCTTTACAAAATGGCAAATCTGTTGCTGTGGGATCTGGTGCACAACAGTCTGTAGTCATTCACTTGGTCTATGTAGCAAAAATACAGGGCTCTGACTGCATGTCATTTATTGGCCACCAGGGGGAGATCGACGCCCCGGACAGTGTCAGTGGCATGTTGCGCGTCATGGGTACCCTGACTGAGAAGCACAGCGGAGCTTTTTTGGACTACAACGGACAGCCTCTGCCCTGGTGAAAAAAAAAATGAAGAAGTGACACGTATCCTTTTTTTTTTCCCAAATATTCTGCCATACAGACTTCTTTTATTTTGTTGGCTTGTTACTGCCATTGTGTTACGTGAGCTGAATATTGTACTATATAATAAAGATAGATGAACCGTTGGAAAAAGAATCACATATGCTTATGTATTAATTGTCTGTGTTGTACATTTTTAATAACTAGTAAGAGTGGTATTTTGCAATGCATGTGTGGTACAGCATTAGCACTAATTGTGGTACTTACACAAAGTGGTGAAAGGCACAAAAAAGACCCCCGCATCACTAGGTGTCACTGTTCATTGTCAAGTGGCCAGGTGTGACACCTGTCTGTCAGTGAGGCTCTCGGAACCAACGATTCTTAAACAACTAAACTGCTCATGAAACAGTGTAACCAGGGGACAGAAATAAAATCAGATCAATGTGAAACAGATGTTGATATACAGTCCATATAAGTTCATGACTCTACACAGTCATTGATAGGCTTTTAGTTTTATATTAGATTCCAGTTCCATTCTTTTCATGTGGAAAAAAAATTATGCAACTGCAGGATCAGGTTCCCTAACTATTTCAAATAAAAATAAAACAGTAACTTACATGCCTAGAAAATGGCACATTAAATGGATGGCTCCCTCAGACCTATCACACATATGAGCAGGGGGCAGCCATGACAACGGTGCCTGGGTGTGGGGACGGTACCATGCAACGTTCCAGGCCACAGGTCCCTCCACAATGCTGTGGAGCCAATCACAGCGACCTAGGTAACACATCTAAAAAGGAGTAGTACCTACATCTAAAAAAGCATTTAATATCTAAAGCAGTGGTTGCAATTCCATCAAGTAATAATGGGTATCTCTCTTCCTTTTTCTCTTTCCCTCTCTCTCTCTCTCTCTCTCTCGCTCCCTCTCTTTATGACAATGTCTGTAACCTTTATCCTTTTTCCCACACCCGCCTTTCCTGTGTGTGAGATTAGGAGTTCCTGCCACGGGGTTACCCCTGCCAAGCAGTCAGCCAGAGCAGTGAGTGGGCAGGCGTGTGCTTCAGCAAAGGCTGCAGCGACCAAGGTCTCCTCCATGGCAAATCCTGAGCCAGGGATGGCAGAAGTTAGGACCATTAGGGGTCCTTGATGACAGTATTTATATTATTATTGATGATAAGGTGGCAGAAAATTGGATTCTTCAATAGGATTGTCTCTCAGAATGTCAAGCTCCTCTGCCCTTGGCAATCCTTCCTAAAACAAACAGGCCTTTCCCAGTTGTTGCCCATGTCATACAGCGTTAGCAAAGCACTGACTATTTCTTAGGGGAATAAGATACCAAGAATTACATCCCTTCACTCATATTGAAAAGTTACCCATATGTATGTGAACTTCTGTATTAAAGCAAAACTAAGTAGTTTTTTCAACCTTAAAATAATGTTTCCAATAGGAGTGGAGTGTCTCTCTGTAGTTCGAATGAGAGACAATTCCATTTCCGACCTGTAGGGCAAGTGAAGACGAAAACTACTTAGTGTTGCTTTAAACTATTATGTTTGATAAAGTGAACCACTCCCCATTGACAGAATCATATATATTTAATTATTGTATGAACAATAAGAAACAATATATTACAACCAATCCATTATACACACAGGCAAATCCGAAAAATCAGCAACTCACACATCTATCACACATAAAAACAGTATAAACAATGGAACGGGTTTAGTATTAGAAAATACAACCACACTTTATTTCTGGTTGGTTCTACAGACTATGTACAAACCAGCTGTTGAAACCTTGTGTCTTGATAAGGTTAGGGGTTTGGTTGGTGATAAGTCAGTAAATCATGAACAAAATGAAAACGAATTCCAACAAACCATTTGTAAGCATCTGTCTCTGTGCGTGGACTATCTAAAGTGTTACCGAAAACGCTGAGTGTGGTTACCTGCACAGAAAAATCAGATTAAGGCTTTTATCGGAATATTCAGAATTCTAAAATATCTCATTTTACTTGACAGGTGAGTTACGTGACAATTCACTATCTCAATAAAGTGAATAATCAGACTGACATCTTATTATTTGTTTTGCATGTAACCATACTGACTACGTAAAAGAAGTCCCCCTATTCACCAGGTGGCGCTGTTCCAGACAGCTACCTTCACAGGGCACACCCTCAGGGGGCTGGAGTTGTTGCCGTTGATGTTGGCCCCAGGGCAGAAGAAGGGGAATATCCTCTCTGTGAAGGTGTGACCGCTGAACGTGTAAATGGGCGTCATGGCGTCGGGGTTGGAGAAGCTGACCTCCCCGGCCTTGTAGTCCAGCTGGACCCTCACCCTGCTCGGAGGCTCCTGGAGGTCCAGGGTCGTGCGCGGCCTGGTCATGGCCGTGTACTCGCCGTCCGAGTACGAGACGGTCCAGAAGCCGCCGTCGGGGCAGCCCGAGATCTTGCCCTTCCTCTCGACGGACTCGTTGGCCACGCCCAGCACCCAGTCCCGCTTGTCGCCCACCTCCACCTCCCAGGCGTGCCGCCCCCCCACGTAGCCCTCGGAGCCCAGCACGAACACGAAGTGGTCGAAGCGCTCGGGGTTGGCCGGCAGCTTCTGCACCACGCCGCTGTTGGTGACGGCCGTCAGCTCCCTGTTGAGGGTCAGCCAGGTGTAGGCCGTGTTGGGGTCAAGGGTCACCGGGGCTGAAGGGAAACAGGCACGCACACACATTAAGGTGCTGAGCTGTGGATACTTGCACATGGTGATTTTAGATTTGTATTTATGTTTGTTACAGTTTGTGCATTGTTATATTCAGGTTTTGGCAAAAATTGATCGAAATATGTTTTCAAATAAAATACCATATGGCCTTATTTTAAAGGTACTATAGGATTGTAATCAAAACTGATAATGCAATTACTTGAAATATGGCAAGGAGTTTATTCCCCTATATGAGGCAAGAGGCAAAACACAAAACCTTAACATAAACAGAATTTGTGAGCTGTAAATTAAGATAAGTATTCTGGCTGTATTTGCCAGTGAAACCAGTATTTGAACATCAGAACCACATGAAAAAAGAGACCTCCCTTTTTCACTGCTTAGTGCATTTTATGGTCTTGTATTTTTCCTCTGCCATGTTTCATGTTTTCTCATGTTTTCTCAAGTTGCCCTGCATCCGAATACCCTTACTAGCCGCCTGCATAGTAGCCAAAAATGAGGAAGCCACGACCTAGAGCATCCGAATACCTTAGTAAGCTTTCAGTAGTAGGCGAAGCCAGGCCAAAAGTACCCGGATGGCTTGCTATTTCCGGTAGTATTTTGCAGTGTGCAAGCAAACTACACTACGCTATCCCAGAAGTCACCGGGAGGTTGAAAACCGTAGAAGAAGAACCAAAAACTTCCCGCTCGTTAAAAGTAACCAAGATGGTGGAGACTCTGGTCGCCTGTCTGACAGTGTACAAATGTGCACTTCAGTAAATAAAAGCCATGTAAATAGTTGTTCACGTCACAAATGCACATAAATGTTGAGGTTATCTGATAAAATGCAGCAAACCGTTTGCTACAAGCTGGCAAAAGCATGACGTTAATGTAAACATCCGGGTCAGAGGACGGGCAAGATGGCGGTGTCGTAGTACGTCCGAATTGTACCTGCTACCAGAGCCGATTTACGGATTAAACGTTCTCTGCTGCTACTGGCTAGTTTGCTACGTAGAAGCTACTACTGTAACGGTCGAGTGGTAAGCACTGCATAGAACGCAGTGCCTACTAAGGTTTCGGACGCAGGGTTGGATTTTGGTTTTGGGTTTCCCCCACATGGTTCAATTGCTCACTGGACCTGCACATCGTTACTGATAATTGGTCAGCCTATTTTAGGGCTGGTGATTTTGCACCTTGAGGGACAGAAGAACAAAGGAGGAGAAACCAGAAGCTTCAGCTAAGGAATCAGGAATTTTGGAAGACAGCGGCACACCGGATTGAGTTGTCTAGTGTTTGGTAACCTTGCTTGCTGTGAGGGTTGGGGTCTGGACAAAGGCAGGGAATTACCCAGGATCTGATGCCTAGTTGCTGTGGGCACAGTTTTGCATATTATAGTAGTGATTGATGATGAAGCTATGGACTCCTGTTAAACTCTCTTGGTGTATATGGACAATAAATTATTTTTTTCTATGCTGTTGTTTCTGGCTGCCTCCTTCCCCCATACAACCCATTCAGTGGCACACATCCCAGATGTGGGGTGGCTGTTCTGCCATTCTCACAGACCATTTAATGATTACTTGCCATACATTTCTTCCATTTTGCACTTTTATGTGTATCAAGCTATAAAGTACAGAATCCCTTCCAAGACATGCCTTATTTAAAACTACTGCAAACACATTTCAAAGCAGCTTTAAATCATTTTAAAGACCTTCCATCTATTGCTTTTAACACCGTTGATTAGGTTGACAGGGTTTTAGAACACAAACTTGTATTTTATGAAACAGGGTATCAATCTGGAAGTACAGGTGGCACTGAATGTAGTCCTGTGATGACGGAGCAACTTTCTGAGCAATGCTGCCAGGCAACTACATAACCATCCATCCATTGTGATTGGATGATCATGATAATTTGCCTACAGGTGATATTTCTTTAGAAGGAAATAAAAGTGTCGCCCAATATCAATAGGGACTTGACAACAGTAACACTCAGAAACATTTCCCACACATTGTTCAGAAATTTGTCTTGTTGTTGTGTTGTGTTGTGCGTTGGTGTGAGACAGGGGAAGTAGTTAAATAGAAATACAACTTGTTCTACCTGTATGAATATTTCGACTTGTTTCTACTTGCTTACAAAATGTCAACAGCATACTCACTGTGTTCCACAATCGACTGCATTTTTTCCCACACTCTGTATTTTAGAGAGCCCAGGTGCTTGGCAACATTGATCAGCACTCCAGGAACTTTCTCTGGCACCTCTTGGGTAATTTCAGCCCTGTAATGAGGGTAGTTTTGTGTCAAGGGTGCACAAAAACACCTGTGTGTGTGTCTGTGTGTGTGTGTCTGTGTGTGCGCATCTGTGTGCACGCGTGTGCGTGCGTGTGCGTGTGCGTGCGTGTGTGTGTGTGAGAGAGAGAGAGAGAGAGAGAGAGAGAGAGTCTGTTGCCATGTCTGGTATCTGGTAGGGGTAATCAAAGCAAAACCTTAATAGAAACAAAGGTCAAGTCACTCACCTCTTGGTGGTATTCTTGTAATTCTGTAATTGGGCAAAAAATATGCGAATCAGTCTAAACAAAACGTACCAGGAGATAATTAAAGAAGAAAAAATTCCCTAAATATGCAGATGAGATAGCCTGGTAAACCAGCCCCTCGTACATCATTTCATTTTGTACAGAGGGTCTGGCAGTGCTGAATTGAAAAATGATTTCTTCCTGGAGGTTTGGACTCTATTAAAGTTTAAAACAAGTGGCTCTACCTTTACCCAACCGCTTACATCTGGTCATCACGTATGCAATATTAGTCTGCCTAGGCACTACAATTCAAATGTAGTACACAACGTCAACCACATCGCTCACGAACACTACCTCTATTCGATGATTGGCTAGGTAAAAATTCTACCTAATACAGCAATGTTAATGAAAGCACTGCCAGACCCTCTGTACAAAATGAAGTGAAGTACGACGGGCTGGTTTACCAGGCTACAGATGAGTGGCACAAACCTGAAGAAACTGTGTGTCACTGGAGGCGATGTCGTTTTCGATGGCTATGACGGCGTGGGAGAAGTTGAGGATGTCTCGCGTGATGATGTCTGACTTCCTCTTCATGATCTGCTTCTTCTGCTCCTCTTCCTCCTGCAGCAGCGCGATCCTGGCAGCCTCCTCCTTCTGCAGGAACTGGTACATCTCCGCAAAGTCCTCCCTGATCTGCCTCTCTGTTGCCTGCTTCTGATTCTGTTAGGACATTTAGGATATTTTACTGCCCTACAAAGCCAAAAGGCAGTAACTAATATTTTGTCAAATTGAGTGTAGGCTGGAAATCGACTTTATAACACCGCCTTTGTCTTGTGACTAAACCTTCTGCTTCTTGCTATAAAGAAAGTAGATGAAAGCATCACCACTATTATACCTACAACATGTTTGACTAGGCAGTAATGACAACGTTAAAGGTATTTTTCTCAGTTTCTATTTTTACTTAGTTACTGCACTAGGTAGGGCAATTCAGTGCAGTTATAAAGCATAATTTACTGCCAACTAGGCAGCAGACAGCAGAAAAGAATGATTCTGCTTTGCAATGTAATTTTTCAATAATTTGTGATTTTTCATTAGACACAGTGTTTTTTATTTGTACTTTTTAGTGATTTTTGGCCTGTGATGGGCCATAATTGGGAGTTTTCTACTCAGCAGAGTATCCAACGTGCCATGAGCATTCAAAAATGCTTTAGAGCTGAATCATCTGCTCTTTGTTCTTTTTCTGCAAATTAATTGTCTTTTTTGTCTATGAAGGGGCTTGTCTTTAAACGATTCTGTGTGTGAAACTTCTCCTTCTTTATCTATTGACAACTGGTTAGAAAGACCTTCATCTGAGTGCAACGATACCCTTTTATCAAAGGCCTGCCATGCAAGAGAGCAAACAGCACACTGGGAGCAGTATGAGGTTCAGTGTCTTGCTTAAGGACACTTTGACCAAGTCTGGAACCAGCCAGCAATCCTTCGATTCCTGCTCGACTTCTCTATCTTCTCAGCCCCTGTTGACCTGTGGTCACAGTCAGTGGTTAAACTGTCTTTTGTAAGGAGGGGAGCCCTTCTTCACTCAAAGTGGTCAATATCTCAATCTGTTGTATTACTATAAATACTATAGCAGAGGGAGCTTAGGTACGGCTGGTTGTATTGACGAGGTGAGGAGGGGGAGCTGAGCTCCAGAGGGCTCCATTCCAGTTTAAACTCAATAACACTGGCATTAGATGTGTTGTGTGAATTTCCTGAAAAACAACTTTACTGTTGATACCTTTATATATACCGTGGTGTCTTCACATTCCTGCTTTGCCTCATAGAGTCCTCGAAGGCTTTTCTTCAAGGGTATGACCTCTTTTCTTAACCCTTCCTGAGGAAAAACACAGGAAAGAATGAACATGTAAAATCTTGTTGCTGAACGAACCCTGCATGTCATTTATACTAGTTCTTATAAAAGCATATGTGCCATTTATCCAAATTGTTACAAACAACAGGTGCACTCTACTGCCAAGAATAAAAGGCTTCTTCTGGTGCGAGTCACAAACCCAAACACGTATTAAACTTTAAAAGGCTGCATTCTCTTTCTCTTTGCTGTACTGATTTATTGGAACATGTCGAATTTATTTATCCAAATTCTCTCACACAGCCATATACAACTGTTGTATGTATATTACAGGACACATATTTTACACCTTGTTTGTAGTCATTTAAAGGTTCATTTTTTAGCATAACAAAAGGTTACTAGGGCTAAATGACAAATTAGTACGCCGTCAATTGTACTGAATGACAGATTGCAGATGGCAAGCCTTGTGCTGTGAAGGCAAAATGTTAAACTAGTCAAAACAGTGACTAGTCAAAAGAAAAACATTGAGGAAAACTCACTTTGTTTCTGAATGCTTGATTACTTTCTTAGCTTCCCTGCTGAATTTGGAGCTGCACAAATTGTTTCTTAATATGCCAGGAGAAGGGACATTTTCATAACTGTGCCTGACAGCAATTTTATCACCAATTCATTTCACTTTTTTCCCTACATTTGTCAAAAACTCATTTCGGGAACAAAATGAGCCTGCGGGTGTAGACGGGGAATAATAAAGGAAAATGTCACACACGTCTGTGACACTGAGCATGGGTATAAATGAGAAGGTTAGTTAGGTAATACGGCAAAGGTCGTCGCATGCCCTGATTTGTCTATCTCACTCTTATTTTTTCTGTCACTCCCTGGGGTCTTCTAATTCTCTCTCTCACGTCTTTTACCGTCCCTCTGTCTTTTTTTTTCTCTCTGTGTCTATCTTTCTTACCTTCAGGTCCTGGGCAGCCTCTTCCACAGGACAGATACTGTGGCCCTGGTGCTTTTTGGAGGTCTGGCAGACACAGCACAGCACCTCGGCGTCCTCCTGGCAGTACAGCTTCACAGCCTCCCCGTGTGTCGGGCACAGCTCCTCTGTCCTCCCCAGCCCTCCACCCACACCACCTCCGGCTCCATCGGCACCTCCTCCTCCTCCTCCGCCGGCACCGCTGGCCCCTCCGGCGCCCTGCGCTCCCCCGCCGAGGCCCCCTGCCCGGAGCCCCTGCTCCCTCAGCAGGGTGTCACACACGTTCTTCAGGGCCAGGCTGACGGTGGGCTCCTGCAGCGAGCACTTGGTGCGGCACACCGGGCACTCACGCCTGACCGCCTTCTTGTTCCAGAACTGCTGCAGGCAGCTCTTGCAGAAGCTGTGGCTGCACTTGAGCACCACGGGGTCGGTGAAGATCTCGCAGCACACCGGGCACGACAGCTCGTCCTCCAGCATGTACTTGGAGCGCGAGGACAGCGCCCGCGGCCTCGTCTCGGCCGCCTTGGGGCTGAGGAGGGAGCTGGCTCTGAGGGGCTGAGAGAGCGCTCTCGGACGCAGAGGCATGGCGGCACTGGACGGACAGAGCTCGCAGAACTGAACTGAGCTTCTTCTTCAACAACACCAGAGAATTCTGTTTTCTCTGTTTCTGAGTGAAGTATGCTTCAAAGGCATAACTCCCCGCAACTCCCTCTAAGACCTGTAAATCATCGCAAACTTTCCAACCTCTGACACCACACCTGATGTTTTCAATTCCACCACACTATTGGTCAGTTGCTAGACTGGTCGTCAACGCCAGCATAGTATTGGTCGACCACTAGACTGGAAGAACTAGTCCGGTGCCCAACGCAGCTCCTCAGTGCTTTAAGGGTCTGGTGGCGCTTACCCGGCCATCTGACCAAAACAACAGAACACACCTGGTACATGTGTGCTACCCACATCTTCTCAGCCTTAAAAGCTGCATCAAAATCAACAGCATTGCTCAGAAGACATTTCTGCCTTGTTTGCAGTCAACAGTACTGTTTTGGGGACTCGGGCAAGGTTAAGTGGTTGACCGGCACATCAGGTCATGTCACTTTTATTTACACAGCAGCATGTAGTGGTACACAGAAAGTGCACCAATTGCACAGTTCCTTTCAGGCGCAAACAAATCGCAATTGATTTAAAGCTGGCTGCCTTCACAAATGAAATGAAAAAAAAAAAAAACAATTATAAGTAAAACATATAGGTAACTGAAAATGAAGAAATAACTCCAACAACCAATTACTGTACTTGTTATCGACTTTGAGCACACTACAATCCCATGCACATCATAAATCACCTCCTTTAAAAATGTTGTTGAAAAAAAATAAAATCTTTAGCAAAGCACCTCTAGTCTGATTTGTTTGTTTTATCTGCCCCTTTCACTTTATATAAGAAACCAGGCCAGTAAGGCAGGAAAATTACAGTACTTATATACATTACACAGTAGAATGACTCAGAGTGGAGGGGAACTTTGCCCTAGACAGGAACCATAGCCTACACACTTTCTTTCAAATTAATAGATTCTTTTAATTAAAAAAAAATAAAATGTTTTCATTATTTAATTTCACTTCTTAAAATATAACTTAGTTTTCCATAAAAGATAAATGTAGCTAGGTTGGTTCTGTGATGTATATTCAGCTGGGTAGACATTTCTGGCTTTTTCACAGACCTCTGATATGGTATTGATATGATATTGATTATAAAGGTTCAGAAGACACCTGCTGCCTACCTCTTTTCCGGTTGAGTATACACTTGTCTATACTTGTCTCATGTGAGTGATGTCATCAAACCAGACCTGTAAACAGGGTTTAGATCTACACTGCCGCACAGGCACATGGATCTTCATCTTATGTGAAGATGGTCTGATCGTCTTGCCAAGTTTCCTAGCCGTTACCAATGATGTACTTTAGGTTTCATAACATCACTTATCTGTGTACCAGTCCGGATTTATCGAGTTTGTGCCAGTGGCTGAACTCTAGCAGCAAAACATGACATCTTAGAAAGTGACTTTAATGTCTGTGTTCACTCAAGAGTCACACACACACACACCTGGGTGCATTCTGAGAAAACTGATGGAAAATCTAATGACATCTCACAAAAGGAAAATCCTTTTTTTATGCAGACTACAGATGTTCAGATAAATCACCTCTCAGTTTACAAGAACAATAAACACCAGAGACCACAACCAGACACTTTTTTGTTTGTTTTAATGCATCATTTTTTTTTCAGTGACCACTCACATTGACCATTCGAAAAAACTGGTTTTACTGATAATTGTTCTTCATTTTGTAACATGATTTAAAAAGAAAAATGAGGTCCTTGCAATCAGTCCCATGTTCATTATTGCCACTATGGTCTGTAACAGCAAAAAAACAGTGTAAAAAGAAACCTCTTCAAAGACAATAAAACCTTCAGTGTTACAGCTTCTAACATTGAGCTATTATACCAGTAATACTCAGTTAAGTATAGCTGAAAATGCACTAAGGAGTGACAAAAAAACAAGACAAACCAAAAATCAACCAATACAAAAACTATCATCAGAGAGTGTATGCTGGTATATAAAGTAACTGCACTATTTATATAAAAGATTCCGAGTAGCACTCGGATCTACGATCAGTGTTTTTTTCCTGCTTTTTTTTGTTGTGTTTTATTTTTTGCTGTGACACATTTCCTTTCTGCATATAACTTCACACAAGCTACTAATGTTGCCGACCGGCACTGCTGTGAGGGTGTGGTTGTTCTCCGAGCCTGAAGCTGTAGTGTACAGCATAGCTGTTTGTGCTGAGGACTGAGACTGGGCTCAGTGGAAGTGCTTTTTGGCCCATGGAGGAAAGCTCAGCCCACAGAGGGGAGATCAAATAAAGAGGGGGTGTAGTTGGGGGGAGAGGGGGGACGGAGATCGGAATCCGATGACCAAGAACAACAAGTCACATCAACACTATCAACCCTCCCTCTACACGACAGGAGGTCAATAATACAAGACACAGCACTTTTTTTTTCTTGCAAGAGGCCACAGTAAGCACGTCGTAAACCTTTCTTCTAAGAAAATACACTGGAAATACTGATCGCTTAGTATAATACTGTAGTTAAAAACTGACTCTGAGAGTGAGTTTTTCATTGGGTTTGGCATGAGGGAATTGGTTGTGTAACGCCCTGACTTGTGATGAGGAGCACAGGGGTGTCAGACGGAGAAAAAGACAGTTTGTGTGTTTTTTTTATTGCTTGTCAGCATACCTGGAATGTCTGTGGTAAAATGTTGCCTTGTAATGAACTGGCAAAGTAAACAAACGCTGCCAAAGCAGATGGTCCACCAAGGCCTCAAAGCACTCTTCTCTTTCATTCTCTCCGTTTTTCTCCCATTCTCATCCTCTCATGTTCTCTGTGCTCCATCATTTATGCATTTTTTCTTAAAGAACAAAAAACAAAAATAAAGAAAACCAGAAACCATAAAGAAAGAACGAAAGAAAGAAATCCTAATCAGCCCATGGTTAGTTTCTACTATGGGTTTCTGTTGGTCACACAAAGTGGTCCAGAATCTGCACTGATCGCATGCATGGCTCAAGGGTCACTGCACAGCACTGCAGTGAGAGTCTAGTTTTCATCTAGTGTCTGGTCTAGTCCAGCACAGCTTTCATCTGGTTTGGCCAGGGCTGATCTGGAGGGGTATACTACAAAGGTGGTTAAGTGACAAACCTGGTATATGTAATTTTAATTTAAGAGGTAGCCGTAAATCTGATAATAGAAGAGCCTGTTGTTTAGATAAGCCCAGGACTCTTCTCCCAACAGGTTTGCAACTACCCCCCCCCCCCCCCCCCCCCGTCCAGTGCTGTGCGGGTCGGTAAGCATGGAAGGGACAGCAGCGGTACAGCTCATACAGCGGCGTGTGACACAGTGCAAAGAAGGAAAGAAACAAACAAACAAAAATAAAAAATAAAACAAGAGTCACAGTTTATAGAAGCCAGCATCCTATGGCCAGCAGCATAAATCAGCCCAAAATCCCAAACGCCTTCTCGCCTATGTCTTTCCTGTCTCTCTTTTATCTTTTTTTTATTTGACCTAAAATAATACTTTAAAAAAGAGATGGGTTGTGGTGGTGAATGATTGGTTCACAATTGCTCACCTAAGTTACGCATCAAACACACAGTTTGAGACTGTCCACACGAGAGACGACTTCATGCTCTCCACTCGACATCGAGTCAGCCACAAATGGCTTGGAATTCAAAAAAGAAAAGAAAAATAAAAAGAAAGAAAAGGCAGATAGAGAAGGTAGTGTTAAAAGGACCAGGGATAATTGTCCCATGCAGTGGTGACAAGTTCCCACATTTACCCTCCCAAAATGGAACAGGTTTCCATCAGATAGATAGCTGAAGCAAACTGACAACAAGAGAGAGCCAATAAAAATTCATAAGAGTAACGATACTAGAGTGACTTTCTAGTAGTAATTCTTCATAGATGCAGCACAGATGAGTCCTCTGCTTCTCCCCTGCCACCTGCCACTTCACACTCGGCCAACCTTCGCGTCTCCGATGGCGCCCCACACGTCGAACACAAACTCGTCAGGGAAGGCAAAGTCTCCCAGCGTCTCGTCCAGCGCCTCGGCAAACTCGTCCGGGTTCTTCTTGTCTTTACCCAACTCCACCATTGTGGCCGCTGTTAAACAAGAGGAGCACAATAGGAAGGTTAGGGGATAAAAATGTAAGTTAATCAACATGTGACTCACAACTATTCCTGACAAGTCATGAGTTCTTGATGTATGGTGATGTTTATTATTAGCTTGTCAGACTAAGTGCAATACAAGCATTGTGATAAGACTTGTGTCATGAGGCAAGCCTATATGTGTTTTATACTGAATGCCTATGCTGAAGGCAAGTGGCTATGGTTTTCATTGTACATACATTTAAATAGAGTACATGTTTTACTTACTGAAACAAAATAATTCTAAAGTATATTTCGGACACCTCATGCTTAGAGCCATGTTACACCCATCCCCCAGCCTTCCTCTACCACCTACCACTACTGAATACTAAATACAAAACCACTTCACAAGAGTGGTACAAAGCATTGGGGTTCAGTACCAAGCTCGCTGTCTCTGATGCCCATGTAACTCTCCAGGAGGTCATCCACCTTCTCAATGGCCTTCTCCTCGAACGCAGACGGCTGCGACATACACAAAACAATAGGAAGATGACGCTAAAACAAAGAGACTGTGTAATTGTGCACTATACTAGGGCTGGGCAAATCATCAAAAATAATTAAACAATTAAAACTGACATTGGCAACAATAACCTTGTCAGTAATTTATAAGGACAATTGTCAAAGGAGCGAAGTTGTAAAAATATGGGAAAGACTGGTTGCTTACAACTTAGTTCCTCTAACTACAATGATCTGGATGAATGAGAATCTTCACAGACATAAGAAAAATACATACACAGATTCTAAATAAACAAACAAAAAGCAGACAAAATGTAAACAACCATTCAATGAATAGTGAGCTTAATTTGGGGGTCCATAATTGCCAAGCCTTACGATAAACTTGGTGAGATGGTGTGCTTGAGGTACTCCTGTTAGCTTACCAGTTCCTCCACAGTGGCAGGGCCTTTGGACCGCAGACGCAGCGTGCCTCTCCCAGTGCCCAGCTGGCCCCCCGACCGCGACCCGCCCGACCTCTGGCTGATCATGTCTGATGGTGCGGAGACAAGGGGAGTCATTTTACCCAGCTGACAACCAACTGTTCTCAGAACTTTTGTGGACGTTCACTGACCCAGTACGGCAGGGATGTTCATGTGTTTGCACTGTCACACCCACCTACATGGGCTAGTGCTAGGCATCACCTTCAGATTTTGGATGGGGACGGTGAGAGACTCATTGAAGTCACTGATACTGCTAATCAGAAATTATTACTGTGCTCTGACTAATGTTACGTGACCCCAGAGTGAGAGAGAGCTTAAAAAAAAAAGACAGTCCATAATTATGGCCATTGATGCAGTCACAGTAAAAATACAAAATCTGTGTAGAACTACATCTCTCCCTAACCTTACCTCAAGCATTCAGATTAAAAATGTTGCCCACTAATCTGTTGTCATGCTGTGCAGCCAAAAGGTATTGGGGTTGGGGACGGGAGTATTAAATAAGCCCTTTTAAATAACACAGACAGTGACCAGACAACCAATCAATAGCAGGGCTACTGGGTTGAAATGTAGCCTGCCAATATTAGCCCAAAATAGCAGTGTTTTTGGAAGTTAGGGGTATGGAGCTATAAACAACAATGTAGTACATTTCCTACAGACTACTCGACTGCATATTCAAGTATTAGGGCATTGTTAGATGTCTTCATGTGGTGCTTAGGGGAAGAGGGTTAGAAACAACAATATTACATATTAATGCAGACAAATGCATATTTAATATGGTGGTGTTTTTTTTTCCTAACTGAGGTTAGGGAGAGGGGGCAAAAATCCAACAAGATGACTACAGTATATTTAATAATATGATGTCCATATTATTTTCCATAATCAGCAGTATGACTCGAAACAGAAAATATGGGAAAGACCCATATATATATCCGTTTGACTGTGCAGGGATATGGTCACCGTCAATGCTGCCAAATTGAGCACCAAATGAGCAGCACTTGCAGTGACCATCTGGTCGAGAGATTATCGAGGTGTCCGGTATTTACTGGAAAAGTGCAGACAGGGATTTAAGCACCCATCCTTGTCACATACACAGTTATAACATATACAACTCGCAGTAAGAAATGTACACTTGTTAACTCAATGGGGCAGTGGTGGCCTAGTGCTTAAGGTATGGGACCAGGTTCGAAACCATGGTCGATGAGGTACCCTGAGCATGGTACTATCCCTACACACTGCTCCCTGAGCACCTTTGTCATGGCTGCCCCCTGCTCACGTGTGCGATGGGTTGAATTTCGTTGTGTGCACTGTGTGCTGTGTAATCACAATGACAAAAATGGCACTTTCACTTTCATAACTGTGCAGATAGAAAGGGTAGATTAAAAGAAGACTAAATGTTACAAATTAAGTTAATAACTATTACAAACAAATGAATGACTACAGGTACAAATACTCACCAAAAGCCTTCAAGGGCTCTACCAGTTTGAGGACAAAGTCCTTTCCCCTGGGCAGCTCTTTAAGCATCTTGGCCACCTCGTAGTGTCTGCAGCCAATCAGCATGTGTCCATTGATGGACTCTATCATGTCTCCCACGTTGATGACCTGGATCTGATGAATGATGCTTCCTTCTCTTATTCTCTGCAATTGCACAGATCATGTGCATATTTTATAAAGTGCACTTTGCCTATATATATTCTTATCAGAAACACACAGGAATTAAAGACTAACAAAAACAGAAAGAGATGTAGCTGTAGTCTAGATGTAAGATGTATCACGTGAAAAATGACTGTACTATATTGAAGACACCTGTTGTATAACAGAAACCTTATATTAGTACCTACCTTGATGAATGCGTAGCCAGCTCCGTTGTCAGTAATGGTGAGGCCCAGGGCATCCTCACCCTTGTACACCTCCACCTCTTTCCGCTGGCCCTTCACGTGTGCAAAGATGAAGTCCTCCAGCCCGATCTGACCCCCCAGCAGCTTCTCCATGTCCACCTTGTGCGTATTCAGTGTACAGAACATCACCTAGAAGAGGTTCCAGTGACAGAGAAGTCTGAGTTGGCACCAAAATTACCTGTGGTGTGACTAATAACAAAACTCTGCAGTAGGCACCGTCTAGACACCAGATGGGCACCCGCCCCTTGACTGTCATGCCGTCCTCACCTCAGCTGGTGGTATCCCAAAGGCTTCGCCGATCTTGGCGTAGAGTTCCCGCACATTGCTGAAGCCCTCAATACGGCCCGTGGGGCTCCCGTGAGCTAGCTGAGTGTGAAAGATCAGGCGTGGACGCAGGCTGGTGGGTGGGGGTGGAAGACCCTCCTGGGCAGTAGCCTCCCCGAGTCCGCCCCCTACCCCATCCATGCCGTCCAGGCCTGGCACGTTTAACCCCGCTCGCACGGGCTCTGCCTCTTCATTCTCCACCAGTGGAGAAGCCTTCTTTCTTCGGCCCAGTCCTAAAGGCATCTTAATGTGTTTTAGTCTTTATGGAGTAACTGTGACAGTAGTGTATTCTTTGTGCGGCACTCTACAGGCCAACAGGATAAAAAACACCCTGCAGCAGCTGAGACCGTGTGTGGAACAGACAAGGATTCGAGCTGTTCACATCTCTAGGCCATCTCGTCTCACAGTGCCTGCAAATGTGACAAGACACAAACAGCAGACAACGTTAAAAACTGTTACAGTTCATACCCTTGTACCCAAGTTCAATCTGATGGTAAACACTCTGCGCAGCTTGTCGTGCTTGATAATTACGTGTTTGGCTCCCGACTGCCATACTATCGATGGACTTTGGAGGTGATATGTGATGTGAACTACTACATCGATTCGCAACTGCTAACTAGGCAGGCATAATGTAATGTCCAGTCAATGAACGGGTCATTGGACTGATTCTAATGTGTAACGGCAACATAGTTAAAGTTCGTTAAAACGACACAAGTCCCTATGCTCAGATTTTGGATAGATATCTTAACAAATAGCTGACGATAAACTAAGAAGAACCAGCTCTGATAACTAACTAGCTGAGTTAACGTTACCTAATAAGCTATCGCTAGCAGTGATGGCTGGCTTAGCTTGTTGATTTAATTTATCAGGCTGATTAGCATTTGTAAACTTTCCCAGGGCCCGTCAGTATAACTCGTGATTGTAACAGTACATCACTGCACTGCCTCTATAATCGTTCGTATCTCTACATAAATGTTGTACTTGTCGAAAAGAGCTAGCATTGTTCGCCTAATGCGTATCACAAATTGCCATTATTTGCCATGCTAGCATACCTGCTACAAATAAGCTGGCAGTATGAAGAAATGTTATTTCGGAAAGAAGCATCTCAGCTAGCATAGCAAGCTACGTTATTTGCAGCAACTTACCCACTTAAAGATTGCAATGAGTTCGTTCATTCGCATCTGTACATCACCACCCTCTGGAAAGAAAGCTTTCGCTACAAAATATAATTCCGGTGGTTGTTCCAACGTTACTTGTCTTTCTCGACGAAATTTTAGCCACCGCTAATAATTCAGAGGGTGGGACATCTTCGTGGTTTCTTCTTCACTTCTTATTATAACCAAACCATCACAAACACAAACCAATACCGCCACCTATCTCAGTTTCTTAACATAGCCACCCTTTAATAATTGTAAAGTCAGTCCCCAAACAGATGACTGCTGAGAAATGTGTATCAGGATTTACAGATGCAATTTTCGAAAATGACACGTTGGCATAAAACTACATGGACCTGGTAGGGGGATGGTTCGCATGACCAGAATAAACAGAGTCAACCAAGTCTATAGAATCAACCTGATATGAGGTGAAAACACATTCCTTTCTCTCTGCCACTTAAAACATACAATGTCCAGCCAGTTCAAATGATTAGATATTAATGTCCATGACACACACTTCTGAAGGCTGGCTTTAAATGTTCATAACACAGCCTTAAACATTCTAGAGATACTGGGTAATAGCTTCAATATATCTGTTGCAGGTCATCGCTGTATTTCATCTGCTATTTTGGTAGAGTTGCTTATCACATGCCTGATGAAATTTCAGACCATCTTCTCATAATACTGCACAGCATTTTATAGAGGTCAATAATATAGCAATATCATTGTAGCCTAGAGACACACACGTACAGCACTTATGGTTTGAATGTAGTCTACAGAACAAAATACAAAGTGATTAACTTAGGGAAAAAGATTTGTGGAGAAGGCTGAGGTGAAATGAACCACATACATCAGAAGAAATTAGTGGATTGAGTATATTTTGATATTATTTTTAGTCAGTACAAAATACTGACACTTCACATTATCCACACGTCAATTCTATAACAAGGTTGATTTAGGGAAGGTTTCTTGGGCTTCATGGTTGACGGTGCATTAAAATAAAACAGCATTGGTGAGTTCTGACAATTTAAACTTGAGTTTGCAGTCAGAATGTGGCACACTGGTTCAGCTGTTTGTGCCATAGTAAAATCGCATCCCTAGGGATATGTGCATATGATTTTATTCCTCTACGAGACAAATTCTGCAATAGGCATACATAGTTGTTTCCGTAAGTGTGCACAGCCTTGTAGAATTTGAGAAATATGGGCCCTTTTTTAACTTTGCAAATGATCTTTATGATTCCAGAAATCATCCAAATAACAATAATTTACAGTTAACATACCTTTGAATATTCAGCCTAATAAACACAAAAGTTGAAATGCTTATTACTTTTTTTTTTTTTTTTTTTTACCTCAGTGACTTGCTTGATTGTTTTCAGTAACTTTGTAAATGCTCTTTACAAATAGGATAATTCTGCACATTTCATCCAGGGCTGTACTGATTTTCCCTTCATGCTAAGCCACAGAGAAAGCCAAAAAACCATCGAAAAGGCCAGTGCAAAATGGCAGCTCAACTTTGGATAAATGTTTTAATCCTTTCCCTGATTAACAAAGATTTGATGTCGATCAGTAATGTTACAGTTATGCAGCACATACAGTACAGCATTTCGATGTAATGTGCAAATTTTTCTCAAGAGCTTAATAACCCAGGTAGTTTTGCTGTGAATGAATAACTATCAAACAATTCACCAGAGGGAAAAATACTCATAATAGTTATTTAAACTGCTACATGTAAACACTTCAAGTTTGCATGTCATTTACAAATGAAAACACTCAAGGGTATGTAAAGTGATTAGGGCTATTTGGGAGATTTCAGTCATGATGACTTACAATGAGTAAACACAACTGTGTAATGAATGGCTTAACCTGACCACTAGCCCTGCATAAAATAAATAGTTCCTGCACAATCAGTTTAAAAAATGGCCAACATTTCACAAATTCTGCCAGGGTATGTAAATTTATGAAAACAGTGTTATGTACATTTATATATATATATATATATATATATATATATATATATATATATATATATATATATTGTTCCTCTACAGAACAAAACTCTTGCTTCAGGCATTCTTACACCTGAGATACAATTAGGACCAGATTTAAGGTTTTGGCACACAGGTTTAACACATAACAAAACAAAATTCATGACCTCTCGCTGAATGACACACATGGAACAGTCACAGGTCAGGATAATGTTCTGCACAGGCTAAATCTCTGCTAAAGCCTTTGGAAAATCTGGGGCTTAATATAGTGCCTATAATGTGGACCTTTGGAGGCCTCGTCGTGCGTTCCTTTCCCTAAACAAAGCTCTCAGTTTGTAAACTCTTTTTTTTTTCACTGGCGATTATAAACTTCCACTGGAGCCACCAAAGGCTGGAAGTTTTCAATCCATACGTCGGCCTTTGAAAAGGTCTGGCTGTGTTCATGATGCGCGTAAAATGTCACCACATAGATGAATATTGTGTTACAAGACAAAATCAACTACCGATGGACAAAATCGAGGGGACTCTGAGGACTTAAATTGCATTTCCTCTGCAATTTAAAGCTGTGAGGGAATGCCTGCTGATGCATAGGTTAAGACATAATAAATTACTGTCTTCCATGTCCCACGTCAGCCCCCTCAAAAAAACTATCAACAAAAACTCTTCAAATTGTTCACAGTGATGTGAGAGTTTTTTCAAGTTACTGATGGGTGACAGGGAAATTAAGAATGGGCAAAATAAAATACAATAAAAGAAAAAGAAAAAGAGAGTGCAAAAAAAGCAGAATATCTGGTGCAAAAGCAAGAGCGCTATTGGGATGAGGCAGTTTTTAGTGTTGGATGGCAGCTTTTCTCCGCCGCCCACCCCTCACGGTGGGAGGATCTGACTGAGTGCTTCGCGAGTGCTCTGGCCCAGCTTGTCTGGGAACTTAACCACAAACTCCACCACCATGTCCCCCCTCTTCTCGGGGCACTTGGAGAGGGGCAGCCCCTCCCCAACGATGCGCTTCTTCATCCCGGGTTTGATGATGTCGCGAGAGGTCACAGTGATAGTTCTGCCGTCCAACGTAGGGGCACTAACCGTGCATCCACACAGAGCCTGGGGCAATACAACAGATAAATGTGTGACAATGTTAACAGATTGACCGTTGCCATTACTAGTTGATAAAGAAACATGTGCAACATCACACACCCGAACGAAATATCTTATCTCTATTCCCAATACAAGGCTACTTTGGCTAGAACTTCAGGTTCCTGTTACTGAAATAAAGCCTTGGACCAGGATACTTTAATACAGGAGACAAACAGAGCTGGATTTCCTAAAAGAGGAAGATGTAGGAGAGTCAGTTGTGACGGGTCCCCAAAAAGCCCATGACTGTTATATTTTCTGAGCTACTGCCTTGCAAGTACAAGTCTGAAGTGAAAGAACAGGGCATTCAGGGTAAACCAACCACCTCGTGAGTATGTCACAGACTACCCGAAAAAAAAAGGAAAGGTCTGGCAGTGCCTTGTGAACTCTGTCTCACTGCCAAATATTTGTATTTGAAGAAGGGCTAAATCTACTGTTACCAGCAACCTATTACCAAGGGCTGTGGCCTTACAAATCAGCTCATGGAACACTGATTTAAAATTTACCGTTAAATACAAAGCTGGTGAAAATCAAACCAAGGGACTCAGGGGAAACAAAATGAGTGTCTTAGAATTTAAGAGTTTGATAAATTACAAGTTATTACACACTACCTAACCTAACTCACTGTGCAGTACCCTATAGTTATGGGCAGCATTTTTATTTCTCAATTTTCCAGTCAGTTTCCACTTCAGTTGCAGCACACATCTTTATGGTCCTTTGACTGTCCCTTGTGGAGGTGTGACAGTATGAGACTGTTACAAGCTACACAACAGCCACAGCAGCAGGCAGAAGCCGAACTCAGCTAAGTGTAGGTGAGCACACTTACATCTTTGAGGGATATCCTGGCTGAGTAGATGACGTCTGAGCCATCCCTGCGGAAGACAGGGTGCGCCTTGTCCTTGACCACGAAGACCACGTCGGCCGGGATGTTGGTGGGCGTCTCGTCTCCTTCGCGGGGGAAGGTGATCTTGGTCCCCTCCTTCCAGCCTCGCTTGATGTCCACAGTCAGGATCTTGTCCTCGTTGCGCATGGTGCAGCCGTCTACGTTGAGACGCTTGCGCGAGATCTTCATCTTCTTGGTGCAGCCCGAGAACACTTCCTCCAGGCTCACCTTCAGTTCATGGATGACGGGGGGGTCCTTCTTCTTCTCCCGTCTGGCGTGGACGCTCCCCGGTCTGGATTTGAAGGACCTCTGGAACCCCCCCATACCTCCCATGCCGCCCATCCCAAAGGCGGCGAACGGGTCGTCTATGTCCATGTCGTCATCGCCGGCGCCGTGCGAGAAGAACTGGTCAAATGGGCTGCGGCCACCGAAGAACTCAGCGAACATGGCATGGGGGTCGCCATGGAAGGTGTAGTTGAAGGTGGGTCCGTTGGGACCACCGCCACTTGGTGCTCCCTTGAGGCCTGTTGACAGAAAGCACATTAAGGTAATGGCAAAACATACTGCCTATGCCAGAATAATCTCACAGCCACACTGCCCATTAGACAAATGGGTGTTTTGTAACTGCGAATGCCAAAGAAATCAGCTGGCAACAGTGCTATTGTGTCATAAGGACGTCAGCAAACTAAGCCCAGGAACAATGACTACAGTCTGACTTAAAGCTCAAGTACTGTGACACTGCAACAGCGCCAGGCTCCATGGCAAGCGTGTCTCCATAGTTCAGCTGTAGAACAACTGACGGCGTGAGCCATTTGGCCAGCTCACGAGTATGTCACAGACTGCCTGGACAAAACGGAAATGTCTAGCAGTATCATGTGAACGTTGGCACACTACCAAATACATACTCTCATTTGAAGAGGAGCTAAATCTACTGTTATAGGTAACATATTAGCAAGGGACAACGTAAAGTCCAAAGCAAACATCAGCTGTCACAAATCTGGCCACGGTACCAACATATAAAAGTCAACACTGACACAAAATTATAAAAATAAACCATGCACCGCAACAAGCTAAAAAGAAATACTAGGACAGCTGACGCTGATTTATAACTCCAAACATACCTGGGCAGCCGTCAGGTCATCCGGCGTTGACACTTGACAGTTAGCATTATCAGTTAGCCTGTCGCACAACAAACAAACCAGTTTGTCCACATAATGTCAGTTGTTACATACCTTCTTCTCCATATCGGTCATAAATGTCCTTTTTCTTGGAATCACTTAGGACGTCGTAGGCCTCGGCGATCTCTTTAAATTTCTCCTCTGCTCCGGGAGACTTGTTCTTGTCGGGGTGGTATCGTAAAGCCTGTTTTCTGTAGGCTTTCTTGATTTCGTCCTCCGACGCACCTTTTTGAATTCCCAACACTTTATAATAGTCTTTACCCATCACAAATTATTTCGCTGATTATCCGTCTACTAATTTAAGGTACTGACTCACTGCCACTCATTAATCGGATGCCATGTCAGGAACTACTGTAACGTTAGCTTACTGATCAGATATATGACAAACTGTAGATTTTTTTTTACAGTTTAAACTGCTCCCACGTGAACGTCAAGGATACAGGCAAGGTGTCATCAGACAAACAGCTGTCAGGTATTAAGCCAGCGAGTTAACTGCCTTAAATGCTAGCCGAATATAGTAAGCTTGCTACAGGAAGCTACGCTAGCTGGCTAATGTATTTTGTCAATCCCTGGTAACGTTAGCAAACGAGAACAGCATCCCGGCCATTTAACATTAGCGAATAAGATGGCAGTCTATATACTACAAAACACGTCTCGAGTCTTAATACTAAAATATTCGAGGAAAATGTCCTAAGTTAACGGAAACCTTATTTACTCATCACTTATTCTTATCTTCTTGCAACGTAACCCGGGACAGAAAGTTCCAGAAGTACATGTTCATGACTTCTTCTTTCGCCACAGTGCTAAGATGCTTAGACGTCTTTACATTACATATATGTAGCGTCACCTAGTGGTTTGGAAGACTGTAGTTGTGTCCAGCCCAAAGAACTTATAATAACAACTCATCAGTCAGCGTTCGCCTGACCGCTTCAAACTTCTCAAAGAAACAGCTTCGGGCTGTAAAAAAGGTAGAATAAAGAAGAACATTTCGCATACGTCAGGTCGGACATTAATTTTTGCATCAATGCCGTGTTGCGGTTAATGTTAGCCTACTTGCAAATGTCAACATAAATGCACCTAGTGCAAGAATTTGAGAACATTTGTGTGTAAAATTAAACCGAATGTTAGTTGTTGAAGAACACCCGAGTCTGCTCTGACTTTTCATCAAAATACTGTTCCTTTTCATCAGAAACTTGGGCTGAGGGCACGGACTTTGATGGACTGATATTGTTGCTGTCACCTATGCTGATCTACCAAAGGTCCCTTTAAGGTAGGACTACCAAAGGGGTGCTTCTGGAATGTTCTGTGCCTGAGCAGAAATTACATCAGCTGTCACAAATCTGGCCATGATACCATCATATGAAAGTCAACACTGACACAACAAGCTAAACAGAAATACTGGGGCAGCTGACGCTGGTCTATGTCCCCAAACATACCTGGACAGCCGTCAGGTCATCCAGCGTTGACACTTCAGCTGGCATTATCAGTTAGCCTGTCACACAACAAACAAATACCAGTTTGTCCACTTAATGTCACTTGTTACATACCTTCTTCTCCATATCGAACAGAAATGTCCTTTTTCTTGGAATCACTTAGGACGTCTTAGGCCTATGCAGTCTTTCGCCTCTGTGATCTACAACCACAATTCCGATGAAGTTGGGACGTTGTGTTAAATGTAAATAAAAAACAAATGATATAATTCTCAAATCATAGAAGCAATATATGTGTTTGGGAATAGTTCAAAGACAACATAAGATTTTTTTGTTGTTGTATGGGATATTTATGCTACTAGGATGATTTTGTATAAAAAAGGGTTTTCTGTCTTGTCCTTGACACGATTTCAGTAGCCCAAAATGAATTACAAATGTGTAATTTGGAATTGGGAATTTGGTAGATCACCTTTGCTGATCTACCAAAGGTCCCTTTAAGGTAGGCCTACCAAAGGGGTGCTTCTGGAATGTTCTGTGTCTGAACAGAAAGAACTTCCTAAAGTGTCCATCAGTGACTGTATACAAAAGTCTCTGGTGTCCACAGACTGTTATAGGCCTATCAGTCTGTGGACACTTTGTGCAAAGGGAGTTTCTTCTATTTACCTAGCATGTCAATTTTTTGTGCACATACATTAGTTATCATGTACTGTAGCGAAGAGGAGGAGAAGTCACCCCACCTGGCTTTGAACACCACTGATGCTTCACCCATCACTGGGGTCCCTCACACCAGGGTCAACCTAACCTGGGGGTCCTTTATAGGGCTCACACAGTGGCTGCACCTCCGATGGCCTCACGGCAAGCCATCCCACTTCTGATACCATTTATAGTGAAGGGGAGGAGAAGTCACCCCACCCAGCTTCAAACCCAGGTCTCCAGGGTACCAAACGTGCGCTTTGACCACGACGCCAAAGAGCCAGGCTCGTTGGGATGGTAGTCATAGCACACCCAGAAACCTAGTGATGGTCACTCCATCACATGTACAGTGTGTGTGTGTGTGTTTGTGTTTGTGGGTTAATTTGTGTGCACACTGAAACATTTTCATGCTGAATGTAGACAGTTGTAAAGATTCACAGTTAATAGTTTAAAAGTTACAGCACATTCAGGAATTCACACAAACAGACAAGGTCAGTTTCCATTCATCAACTCCTGCTTTGCATGCACAGTGTGCTGTGATGCTGATGCAGCATTTAAGAATAGTTCGAGAGAGTTCATCTCTCACAGGGCATCCTCTCTTAATAGCAGTGTCTTGTATCCTAATCCCAATAGGACACTATATAAGCGAGTCTCTTCATTACCAGTTAATATGGTACAGAGATACTTAAAATATTGCAAGACATGCTTGGAAGCAAAATTTGTGTCCACTTAGTTTTTCAGTTAGAGAAGAAGATGCCTGGTTGCGCTTTAAAAAACGACGACTAAATGGCAGAATTTATTTAAATAACTTGTTTATTTGTTCATCATCATTGTAAACATATTAGGCCTATTTACAAACAAATATGTATCCGTGTGTTGTGGTACCTCTTTGGCAATTAAATTACATTTTACTTTCATTTTCTTTCATTATAACATGTCGTAGCAAACCCATAAGAAAGCTCTACAATTAACCACCAAAATGGTTGCTGTTTTCGAAAGATACTTGATATCTTGTTTGCTTCAAATGTTGACCACTAGGTGGCACCATGGTGCCCATTCTAAATGTTGAGCAAATCAGTGCTCTATTTAGTTATCAACACAAATAACATTTCATCACAGCACTGGCAGCCAAGTCTAATTGTGTTCCTAGATCTAAAATGTCAGTGCTGAACACTGTCAACTGAATTATCTGTATTATTGTAATAAATAATAATTATAAAATCTGAAATATGAAAATAAAAATAATTTAGAAATATGAAAATAAAACACACAGGTGTCATAATTTTACTTTGAAAAATAGAAATTGATTTCTGCCTAATTGGTAATTCAAATGCCTCTGTGAAGCTGCATTACTGTGGAGTTTATAATTAAGTTCCCCCCCCCCCCCAAGGTATTTGTTTGTGGGAGGTTGTGGGGGGGTAATAGTGTTGTGCCATTTGCCAATGTGGAATGTGGACAGCTTCCTCTTTATCCCCCGGCCGTACCGTGCGGCGTGGCAGGGCAGAGGTGGTGGTGTTGGTGTTCACGGTCTGGGCCGTCCTCTGTAGACACACACACACACACACAGCATAGTGGAGGTGGCCAGCAGAGCGGCAGGCTGGTCTCCCAGCCGTCGCTTGCACACACACACACACACACACACACACACACACACACACACACACACACACACACACACACACACACACACACACACACAGACATACACACACACACACACACAAGAGAGAGAGCAGCCTTGGGTTTGGCAAGGTCACCATACTACAGCATGACAAATTTGGCCGCTTATATTTAGCCCTGTACACGCCGAGCTGTGGATTATGCCTCGGGTCTCTCGGGTTTCGTCTTGAAGGGGCTGCTGGTGGCTGTGCCTGTGAGCGGGCTGACTCGCAGCAGCTCCTCAGGTGTCTGGAGGTGGGTACGTGCTCTCGCCGTTCTCCATTGCGCACCCTCTTTCTTTTTTGCTCTTTTTTTTCACTTTCTCTCTGTCTCTCTCTCTCTCGCTGTCGCTTTCTTACTACCTGGTGGTCAGTGAACTCACGTGTTCTTTGCTGTCCTCTTGAGGTGTGTAAATGTAAACACTTTTATAGAGAGTAAGGAAAACAAGCATGTTGGAACAAGCTTCTAGAACTTTACAATACTGTCTGTGTCTAATGTCATTTAGAATGACAGCTGACAGGTGTCTTTTTGCGCACGTAGGCAAGTAAGTAGACAGGACCCTGGTTCCTTCACACCTCCAGAAGCAGTTGATCTTTGTTTCCCATGTGTGTGTGTAGTGCGGTTGGCAGCCACTGAGGGCAGTCAGTCTGGGGGCGTCATGGATGCCCTGGCACTAGAGGCTAAGGCGGGCAAGGCTGACGCAGCTCCTGCTCCTACCCAAGCCACCAAGAGACCAAAGCCACAGAAAAAAGCCAAAAGGATCGTTTACTTTGAGGTGGAAATAGTCGATGCCAAGACAAAGGAAAAACTCCTTCTTCTGGACAAGGTAAGTGTGTGTGTGTGTGTGTGTGTGTGTGTGTGTGTGTGTGTGTGTGTGTGTGTGTGTGTGTGTGTGGTGTGTGTGTGTGTGTGTGTGTGTGTGTAAGTGTGTATGTGTGTGTCTGTGTGTGTGTGCGTGTGCGTGTGCGTGTGTGTGTGTGTGTGTGTGTATGTGTGTGTGTGTATGTGTGTTTAAGTGTGTGTGTGTTTGTTTTGTGTGTGTGTGAGTGTATGTGTGTGTGTGTATGTGTGTGTGTGTGTATGGGTTTGTGAAACTTGTAAACCCCCTCAAAGCAAAAGCAGGTCAAAAAGGCCATTGATTGTGTAATGTAGAGAATCTAACTCCTATGGTTATATGAGCAACCATTATCAGCGTTTATCATATACACCAACTCACTAATAATAACTGAAATGACATGAGACTTATTCGCTCCTCAATATGTCATGTTGGGCTGGTGGGCTCTCACAGCCAGTGACATACTTATCCGATACTGCGGTTGCATGTGGACATTATCCGGCTGGTTCTTTGAGGTCATGTTGCATTTGGAAGGCAAGAATACTCGCTGAGCACACAGGAATCTCCTGAGCCAGCCATGAGTGTGCGATCTTCTCTTGGACATGCTGGACAGCCAAGCCACCAGAGGAATGCTATTGACAACCACTGTGCATATGTGTTCTGACAACTGAACATGTCAAAGTCAAGGCAGCTTTATTGTCAGTTCTGCCATATGTACTGGCCATATGCAGGATTGAAACTGTGTATCACGTGTTATGTTGTTTACGTATAATATGTATCTTTATGTTCAATGATACAAGAGTAGGACGTGCAGTGAAATTGCTTTGTGTTTATAATGATGTTTATGATTTATGTTCATTTTGAATAATGCTCATGAGTGGACAGCAATTCTACAATTGTGTGCAGTTATCCTAGAAAGCTTGTGTAAAAAGCCAGTGCTGAAAAGAGTTTGTCATAGTTCTTAAAGATATGTTGTCATTGTTTATGTTAAGGTGGAGCCCACTGCAAGCATTCTGGATATAAAGTCTATGTTCCACAAGTCAAGTAAGAAAACAGTGACACAGTATTTTATCACTCCTATGAAAGGCATTCTGTTGAACTATGCTGAAGTCACTGTCCATGTTATCTGTTGGTTCTTTACAGATCCACAGTGGTATCCTGCCAGACAGTCATTGTGCTTAGACCCAAGTGAGTAGACTGTGAGTCTTTATGTCAACCTATAATATCATGACAGTAATACATCCTTGCCCGCCCCATTATCTTAGTGTGAGCTATAAATTGGCTTTTTGTTCTGTGAGCTATGCAGAGTTTCTTTTAGAGCTTTTGTTATACTGCAGTATTTGAGTATACTGCAGTATTTTCAAACACCGAAGGTATGATTTATCACATCATGGCCTTCTACAGGTCACAGTGAGATGTACTGAATTAGTGGTAGAGTGGTAGAGAAATGTTCTGACTGATAGGAAAGAAGCAGTTTCTTGCATGTAATGAAGAAACAACATTTCAGTATATTAAATCCTCCAGTGCTGTTATGCTAGTTGTCTGAAGTATGACGATAAAACTGGTGATACCTAGTTGACAAAACATGTACATATATGATATACTGGCATACCAGGGCATTATGCGAGGAAGATTTTAGGGTATGAAAATTTGGAAAACGCCCAAGCATCACTGGACATGACTGATGACTCAGCAATTCTTGTTCTTGATTGTCATTCCTATAGAGGCAAAGTCGCTCAAGGATGAAGACGTCATTCAGAACCTTCCCGTAGGAACCACAGCCACGTTCTACTTCAAGGACTTGGGAGCGCAGATCGCCTGGGGAAAAGTAAGTCTGCAACACTATCTCAACCAAGGCTGAATGCTCACCACATAGGGCATTGCATAGTGAAAAAAATACAGTGTAATTCACACCCTATGTAGGCCACTACATAGTAAACGAGTGAATGTTTCAGACAGAACCCAAGTGTGACCACCAGCTGAGACGCAGACAGAATCACTGCCCCTGTGTGCAGCATGCATTCTTAAACAGGATCTGATCTGGCCCCTGACACATGACCCCAGGCCATTCACAGATGCACACAACAGTAACAACAGAGCACTCTACTCCCCACCACACACACTACTGTCTGCTTTGCATCTGCTCACGAGCACACACAGCCAGGCACGTGCACACACACACGTACACGTGCATAAACACACACACACACACACACACACACACACACACACACACACACACACACAGCCGGTTCAGCCGCTCAAAACAAACAGCACTGTGTGGACACGCTGACTGACAAGTTCACCATTCTCTTGTTTGGTTTTCACCTACTTCTCTGGCAGCCTGTCCCCTTTCCCGGAACACGTAATCTCCAGCAGTGTCATATCCCGGCAGGTGTTTATCCCCCTGCCCTACTGTTCACCTTCTGCTGGAAGCCCCTACACATTGTTAGCCCCGCGCTCGGCTAGCTGTGACGCATGGCTGGCTAGCCTCAGCTACAGCTATTCTGTGGTAGCAGCATGGGTATGCTACGTGCTGCCATTCACTGCTAATGACAGCTAATATTAAGTCTCTCAGAAGTCCTAAGTGTTCAGTAGCCGTCAGTCACCACGTAGTCATTGTTAAGAAGGTCAGTTCACTTTGATGTAGTCCGGCAGCGCGCTCTGGTCTTAAATGATATCTTGCTAGAAAAATACCAGAGCACAAGAGGGTGAAATGACATGGTTACACACATGCGCACACACACACACACACACACACACTCACTATGTGAAGGCCTTTCATGTTGAAGAACCTGAGGGCAGCAAGCATCTATTTTGGCCTCCTACATTTGACCTGTTGCGCTCATGTTATGATAACAACAGTTGGTTTGCAATTTGAGCACTGACTTGAACACTTAGACCTAAGGACACCAAAGCCTTCTCTCAAATAACAAGTGTGTTGAAGATTTAGGATGCTTTGCTAGTCGGACACTCAGATATATATTTACAACATGCATTGGAATGTGCTTCTTATTTCTCTCCAAGATGGTGCAAAATTTTAATATGATTTGAAACATATAAGACAGAGGATAAAAGATAGAGGGCATATGTCCCAACCTGGAAAAAGACTTAAAGGAGAACTTCGGTGTAAAATGAAAATTGGCATGTTAAAACATCATACCGAGTTGGTATGTGTACTGAGGAGCAAAATTGATTTAGCCTGTTGCATTCAGAGTTTAACTATTTTTTATAGTTTGACCCAGAAGGCTAGCAATGGAAGTTGTAGGTGCCCTTAGACAAAGCATGACGACTACGCTATTTCTAAACCATTAAAACAGCTCGAAGAAACTCCACATTCCATTGGTAGTACAACAAAGGCTCTGGTATTCAAAACGAAACACTGAGAATATTGTAAATGTACACAACGTTTATTTAAAAAGCTATTCTTACATGCAGTCGTTTGCAGTTGTTTCTCGTTGCCGCCATGATGAAAGTCCAAACAAGTTGATTGTACTACCTCTCCTCCTATTCTTCCTGCTGGTTCGTGTTCGTCAATCGACCTGTGCAGACTTTCATCATGGCGGCGACGAGAAACTACAGCAAGGTACTGCTTGTCAAAACTGTTTTATTAATAAATGTTGTGTACACTTACAAAGTTCTCAGTGCCTCGTTTTTAATGTCAGGGCCTTTGTTGTACTACCGATGGAGTGTGGAGTTTCTTCGAACTGTTTTAATGGTTTAAAAATAGCTGCATCTTGCATGTATGAATTGTGCTATACAAGTAAAGTTTATTATTATTATTATTATTATTATTAATATTAATAAATAATCAATTTATCTGTCTGTATATCTGTCTGTCTGTCTGTCTGTCTATCCATCTATCTATCTGTCGGTCTATCTATCTATTTATCTATCTGTCTAAGGAGGGAAGCCAAAAAGAAAGCGAAACACACATTTGTGGTTCTGTGAACACTACACAGTCAGCACTCCTACAATTCTGAAATAGGCATGAATCAAAAATAAACAAGCACCCTCATTGCCCATGTTTAGAAGGAATTTAATAATTTTACGGTAGATTCTGTGCCAAAGGCTGATCTTCACTCGTTGTCTTTCTTTCCCTAGGTGTTTCTGTTAGAGTGTGTCGGACCTCTTCTCATCTACCTGATGTTTTTCTTCAGACTTCCTTTTATCTATTCTCCCCGATATGACTTCACCACGCCAAAACACTGGGTTGTGCAGTGAGTATTAATATTATTTGTGGTAGTTATTAGTATCATAAGTAGTAGTAATAGTAGTTATTAGTATTATTACTTAACTATTAGAATGTGTATTATTTTAGGCTGGTTGTTGCTTGAGAACCGGGCCTTGACTAACCTTGTTGCAATGGCACTCGTGGTGATGGGGCTTCCTTACAAGTCGCTTTGAAGTGGACGTTTACAGTGTAGCGTGATGGTTGGACTCTAGCAGTGTGATTGACTTATATAGCGTGTTCCCAAGGCCAGGCCTTCATCACCCCAGCTTATGGCTCTGTCCCTGCAGCCTTGCCTGTGCGTGCCACACCTTCCACTACGCCAAGAGGATCCTGGAGACCATGTTCGTGCACCGTTTCTCCACGGGCACCATGCCCCTACGCAACATATTCAAGGTGGGAGGGGCTCAGCGTTTGTGCTTAGGGGGCTACAGGAAATATAACGCTCGTCGCAGGCTTCCAGGCAGTTTACTGCAAATAATCTCAGTTATGTTTATGTTTACATGTTTAAGTATTTTGCAGATGCTTTTATCAAAAGCGTCTTATCACACTGAAATTTTACATTGACATTTAAATGGCTTTATAGGAAATCTAAAAAGATAGTAAAATAACAAATTAAAAGTGATATTTAGAACACAACAAGAACTATTACTACTACCATAAACTAATGTAAGAAAATAGTAACAATTTAAGTGCATGTTGAAAGTGCCAAAGCTGTCATTTAAACTACCAGTTTCTACACCATCCTCTACATATATCAATACAGCACGACCATGGAGACACAAGTACAATGTCTCTCTATGACCTCCCTCAATATGTTACTTATTTTGAGTGTATGTAACAGTTTCTGTTGATAAAAATGCCCCCGTTTTCTTATTTAAGCAACTTATTTGCTGCAACACCATTCTATTTTGCTGACTACACTGATTACGTACTGTTTTACGATGATCTTCATAAGTAATTTTCTTACAACCAAATGTTTGCTTAAGCTGTGTTGTTTGGAGTAAGAGCTAGTGGAGCTGTAGTTGTCTAGTGACCCTCTACTGTGTGTATTATGGCTGTAGGGTTTGGGAGTGAAATCCTACTGTGGTTAAATGCATTGAGTATTTGTAATGATTTTCAAAAGTCATTTTCTCTACTGTGTGTACTTTGGCTGTAGGGTTTGGGAGAGTGAAATCCTACTGTGGTTAAATGCATTGAGTATTTGTAATGATTTTCATAAGTCATTTTCTCTACTGTGTGTATTATGGCTGTAGGGTTTGGGAGAGTGAAATCCTACTGTGGTTAAATGCATTGAGTATTTTGTAATGATTTTCATAAGTCATTTTCTGTACTGTCTGTATTATGGCTGTAAGGTTTGGGAGAGTGAAATCCTACTGTGGTTGAATGCATTGAGAGACCTGAGCTCTCATGACTGCAGCATTTGACACTTCCCAGTCAGATGGCCAGTCACAGCAGCATGTAGTCGTGAGGGAATAAGGCACACCATCTCCTATTAGACACACCCCTGGTTGTGTCACCTTATATTTGATCATGGCATGTCAGGTCACAGGATGATTGACATCTCAGCAGAGTTTGTGTGTTTTACTGGAAAAGATTTTACTGGAAAAGTCTGTCTAGGAAACACTGCACAGGGGAAATCCCACAGGGAGATGAACATACAGACAATTCAGGATTCACCACATTTTCTCCTCGTGAAAGTAATTTATTGACCAAGAGCTGATTGCTCAACATAGAAGTAATGATTCTGCCCACGCAGGGTAGTTTGCGCCAGGCAAGAGCTGAGTAAAGTCATTTTTGCTTCGATGAAACATTTCCAAAACTGCTGCCTTATCAAGTTCTGGTTTAAATATAGCTCGGAGAGCAGCTGGAAGTCGTCATAGTGTGGCCACGCTTATCCAATCTGGAAGCACGGCTGTGACTTTACCTGTGACGACAACGTGATTGGCACTCATGTCATAATCAGAAGCACAGTACTACTGCCAACATAACCGCTTATCAGTCTTAGTCTGTGTATAAGATACATGTTTAGTTTACTTAATTGCAGTACCAACTTTGGTCTGTAAACAGTGCAAAGTAGTAAGCTTAGTAATCTTTATGCTTGCTGAATGGAGCTGTTTGTAAATCAACTTTTAAATATATGAAGCAGGTGCTGGTGCATCATGTATGATCAGGCCTAGGTTATATTATGTAAGTTAATCCTGTCTCTCTTCTCTTTACACAAATTTGTTTTGGGTATACAAAGCACTGTCGTCACACACGCAAAGAGAGACCAAACCGCTACATACAGCATACTACAATCAGATTTATTGATCAAGTAGTGGAATGTGGAGTGGAAAATAAAATGTGATTCTGGCAGATGTTGCCTCTCTACTATACTTTTAACATATGGGCATATCATGATTCAGTAGACAAAAGTGATGTATAAGATACAACTGACTGTACAGCAGGGACACAGTTACCCATTCTGCCTAGCAGCAGATTCTGCAGTGACAGTAACTGTTACTGGTCCTAATAAAGGCCACAACATCAGCTATGATCTATCCTTTTCAGAATTGCTCCTACTACTGGTTCTTTGCAGCATGGATGGCTTACTATATCAACCATCCACTGTACACTCCGCCAAGTAAGATCCTTTTTTTTCTCTCATGTTGAGCACCCTTTTGATAGTTGATATCCAAGTGTTTTTTTTTAAAGTACGTGTGTTTGTTTTTAGTGTACGGGGAGCAGCAAGTCAAGACGGCTCTCATGATATTTCTGGTAAGTATAACTTGCTGTGCTGTAAGCAGGCAGTACTTTACACGGCTCTCCTTGGGTTTCAAACTGTTGCCAAAAGAACGAACGGTTTGAATTTGTCTTCACAGTTCTGTCAGCTAGGAAACTTCTCCATCCATATTGCCTTACGCAACCTCAAGCAACCTGGTAAGTCAACGGGATGAGGATGGCCTGATCTGTTTGTCCCAAGAACTTATCAGCACCTTTCAGTTAACTGTCAGCAACTATTACAATGGCTATGCAGACATGTCTAGCCATCGGCTATTAAACATAATTACAACACTGTGCTATTGCAGGTTCGAAGGTGAAGAAAATCCCTTATCCGTCTAAGAATCCGTTTACGTGGATCTTTTGGGTTGTCTCCTGTCCAAACTACACATATGAGGTAAGGGACACTGGCATGCTGTGTGATGTGAGGGGTGTGTCTGCATGAGTCTGGTGGCCCTGGTTGTAGGCAGAGACTACAGACTGTATATAAGACAACTCAACAAATCCTCTGTGACGTCACAAATAGACTTTCTCACAGACGGGGTGAAGCCTAAATCGGAGATTCTGACGTCTTTGCCATTTTATTATATGAATGTCAGTGTAAATTACCTGGGGATTAAACTAATGGAATGACACAAAAAAACCTCAGAGTTGTCATGGTGAAAAATACCAAAACCATTATTAAACCAGGCTGTAAGTAGTTTATTTTGCTGTGAAAATGGACTTTCCAACATGGGAGTCTGTGGAAAGTCGCTCGCTTCTGCAGCCAGCCCCCAATGGACGTTTGAGGTATTGCAAATTTAGAACCTTCAGTTTTGGCTTAATTATTTAGCCTGGAACGTTGCCGCTTGGCAGAGACATACCGTACATTCAGAGCTCTGGGTGTAGGTAATCAGAGCACTGCTGCCTCCTGCTGGCCATGGACGTGCTGTGCTGTGCTGTGCTGTGCTGTGCTGTGAGAAATGGGTCTGACACAACCGCCTGCAAGGCACAGCCTTGCCGTGGGCGTGCTGGAGGGCATCCTCGTCTGGGAGCTGCCTCTGCCAACTTCACAACACGTCCACCTCCCCAGCCACAGACAGCACATCATTACAAGTCTGGAGAGGAGAGGACCATGATACCTGCATAACTTACTGTGTGTTTGTGTATGTGTGTATGCATGTGTGTGTATGTTGTTTGTGTGCGAGTGTGTGTGTGATTACAAATGTGTGTGTATGTGTGTATGCATATTTGTGCATTTATGTGTGTTGTGTGTGTGTGTGTGTGTGTGTGTGTGAGATTACAAATGCGTGTATGTGTGTATGCATATTTGTGCATTTATGTGTGTGTGTGTGTGTGTGTGATTACAAATGCGTGTATGTGTGTATGCATATTTGTGTATTTATGTGTGTTGTTTGTGTGTGTGTGTGTGTGATACAAATGCGTGTATGTGTGTACGCATATTTGTGCATTTGTGTGTGTTGTGTGTGTGTGTGTGATTACAAATGCGTGTATGTGTGTATGCATATTTGCGTATTTATGTGTGTGTGTGTGATTACAAATGCGTGTATGTGTATATGCATATTTGTGCATTTATGTGTGTTGTGTGTGTGTGTGTTCCCTCTCTGCAGTGTGGCTCCTGGGTGGGGTTCACGGTGATGACCCAGTGTCTGCCCGTGGCCTTCTTCACCATTGTGGGCTTCATCCAGATGGCAGTGTGGGCGCGGGGGAAGCACCGCGGCTACCTGAAGGAGTTCCGCGACTACCCCACCCTCCGCTCCTCCATCCTGCCCTTCATCCTGTAGGCACAGCCCAGCACACAGCAGTCCTCACGGGGGTCAGGTAGGGTAGGGTGGGGTGGGGTGAGGGGGAGGGGGAGGAACCTCCGTTATACCGCCACTCACTCCGATCTCAACACGAGAGGACATTTACCATAACCCCCCTCTGGTTAACTTCCATTTCCAGACGCAAGCAAGAACCATGCTTATTGTGGATATCGGTGTGAATTACTGGACAAAGAAAGTATTTTTAGATTACTTGGCTCATGTTAAATAAACCTGTTTGTAGCCTCACACTCTGACTTGTTTTTTTTTTTTTTTTGCTTTGGATGTGTAATATGGAAATGCCTGCAATTTGCTGGAATACAATACATATAATCTCAATTGTAGAATTAGAATTATTTATAAGCACTTAAACTTGCTGTCTCCTATTCCAAAGTAATTTTGTCTTTCTCTAGGGATTACATATTTACACCTAATGCTAAAATCAAGTCAGTCTTTCAAATTACCTGTATTATACTTTTGAAACAATTGTAAACATTTATTTAAATATTTAGTCAAGAGATTTAATCATCTCTTTCCCATCCAGCATTGGGCCTGTTTGGCTGTGGCTGATTGTCTAGCCAGTGCCTGAAGTCACAAGAGAAATCCAACTGATTTTCTGAAATTCAATTTTCTCCTCCGCTATTCCCCATCCTCCCATCATATGTCGAAACCGCTCATGTGATTCACAGGGGCCTTGTCTGAGCTACAGCAGCACTACTGAACAACCACTTTGAATAATTAGGAAACATACTTGGAAACATACTGGTCAACCTGTAGCCATTAAAAAAAATCCATGTTTTCAACAGAAATTATGATGTAATTATGTCTCTTCAGGATTCATAGAAAGTGGTTTCAGGGGACCACTTAAGTGGCTTGAAAAATCTTCAAGCACTAAAAGCAGTGACTTGGAGAACAAAAATAGGCAATAATTTTACTTCACCATTGTGATATTTATACATCTGCATGGATTTACCCATCCACGCATATGTATAAATATCACAATGGTGAAGTAACATTATTGCCTATAATAATAATAACTAGTTCATACTTAGTCGATGTTTAGTAAACAGCATGGGAAAAATGTCACAACCTACTCATAGCCTAAGTCTGTAACATTACAGATGGATCTGACAGTAAAAAAGAAGAGATGTGGACATTAAATGCTCAGTCAACGTCAGTTTATTATTAGACCAGTACAGGTTAACCGAAACACTTGCTCTGTCGAACAAGCAATCGGAAGACATTACAATACCGTATGCTGTGTAGTCAAATAGTAAGATCCTGACAAAGAAACAACAGTGTACTCTTTGTGCCCCTTTGGAACAAAAAAAGAACATTCTACATTTTGTAATTAGAACAACATGTCCAATGGTAGGCAGCTGATTTCTGCTCCTTAGTGCTTAAACAAAGACAAACTGCTGTTTAACATTCGTATCTTTCTGGTTGACATGCTTTGGATGCACAAATAGGTACCTTCAAATAAAAACTGAGACCTGTTGTCTGTGTAAAATCAAGGTAACAGTCTGACTTAGCAGTACATAAAGATTAAAATGCTACTGTTATACAACATAGGCATCTTCTATGTATATATATATATATATACATTCAAATTCAGAGCTAGTGGTTAAAATTACTGCTCCACCAAGACAAATGACAAAGTCTGTACCATGTAGTCATTGCCTTGTTAACACTATATACATGTGCCATATTTTATATGGAATCAACAAAAAACAATGTATTCACTTGCGTGCAAAAGTAAAAATGTTAACAGAGGTCAGTCCCAGAGGCTGGAAAGGGTAAAGACGTGGGGAGAGAAGGACCGAGATGTGGCACAAAGCTCATGTGTGCTCTTTCAGTCCTGAAGGTGAGGTGGGGGCGAGAGAGAGGAGACGCTTAGCTCTGGGGTGACATGGTTTTAAAGTGTCTTAGCTTGATGACATCATTCCAGCGGTGACCGTTCTGACCCACTCAGATTCATGGCTGGCTAGCTTGCTTGCAAGGAGCGAGCGGGGTGAGTGGGCCAGTTTGAAATGACTGGCTGGCTTAAAGCAATGCATTCTCGACTTGAAATAGTCACTTTTTTGGACAATGCTGTCCGAACATCCCCATATCATTATGGGTGGGTACGGTGTTGTACAGTGATGTTCGGACGAGACTGTCCAAAAAGGTCACTATTTCAAGCCTAGAGTGCATTGTTTTAAACCAGCCAGTCATTTCAAACAAGCCCAGAGATTGACAGGGTGAGTGGATGGGTGGATGAGAGGCAGACAGGTGTCACAGGTTGCTGTGCAGATGACAAAGAGGAAGGTGATGTGTCTGTGTGTGTGTGTGTGTGTGTGTGTGTGTGTGTGTGTATGTGTATGTGTGTGTGTGTGAAGCCACCCTTCACCGCAGGTCACCATCTTCCTGAAACACTCTCCTCTGGAGCGTCTTCACGTGGCGCTCGTAAATTTTTAGGGCGGGCCCAAGCTTGATTGACAGGCCAGTCAGCACATCACTGCGTTGCATCAGGAGAAGAGCTCGACCATCAATTTCCTGCCAAGGACAAAGTAGATGAGTACATAAATACACTTTCAAACTGAGGTGTGTGATCTCATGTAGATTAATGTTGAGCGCAACAGTAATTATTCGTTTGGTTCATCATTTATACTAGGACAGCCAAAGGACCTCATGGGTTGTGATTTCACACATCATTTTCAAAACAATGAGCCTGTTGCAAAGGACTGGACTTGAGAGTTTAGCTCCCTCTAGTGGCCAGAACAGAGAGGGCAGCGGCAGCAGCATAGGGGCACACACAGTACCTGTGTTCTGAATGCCACTGCCTGATCTGGGAACCCTGCTGTGGTAAAGTAGCTGGCGACATCTGCCACACTCCACTGCATTGGATCTGGGCCAACCTCCCCTCTCTCGTCGTTCCTGAGGAAACCAGAAGTAAAAACGTGAGACAGGCGTGAGACATACTGGCTGAGGTCACATACTGTAGTAACATGGGCCACCCTCTACTCTAGAATGTGTCAGGATGTTGGCACCTGCTCTCTAACAAAACTTGCATTTTTACATGGAAAAAAAAAAAAAAAAAAAAAACATGGACTAAATCCAATCAGTACTAAATCCAGTCTTAACGTGTGTGTTTGTGACAGTGTGAATGCCTCTGTGTGTATGTGTTCTGACCTTGAACATGTGGGTTGGGGTGGGGGGGGGGGGGGCAGAGGAGGCATAAAAGGCTGTTGTTTTTTTTTTTTTCAATGACAAACACGGAGACCCTGATGAAAAACACTTACATTTCCCTCCTCTTCTCTGCCTCCTTGATGACATCCTCTTGGTCCAGCGCAGAGGTCACAGTCACCTTCGGCGCCTTGCTACTCTCCTTACCTGCGACAGACAGCGAGAGCAGGACAATCAATCACTTGCAGACCGGAAAATAAAAAAATAAAGCCCCACAAGGTCATCGTCTCATCACGGCAGGTAGTAAAAACTGGGCCCCCGCAACTCACCGTTGTCCATGCCGTAGGCACGCGTGTGGGAATGTCCTTTAGAAACCTGCATTGCCTCGTCCTGCAGACAGATACGCAACAGAGTGGCTTTACAACAAGAATGCACTGAGGCATTCACGTCATAAATATATACACAGTACACAGTGCTGTGAATCTACTGACAGCAGCCCTAATGCATAGTCAGTATATTCTGCAAAGATAAAATTCACTGTGGATCTAGACGTAAACCCAGTACATATAAATGGCAAATGTTGAATACACAGGAAAAAAAAGTGTCATATTTTCATCATTCACTGAGCAAAGATGGTTAATTTACCAGAAACCCAGAATCCATGCAAATTTATGGCACCTTCAGTCCATCAGTTAGCAGAAATTACTTCAACCAAGCGTGCCCCTACAGTGACTAATTTGTCTTCCTGCATCTGCTTTGAGGGATTTCAGCCCACTGCTCACTGAACCTGGCCAGCTGGGTGAAGCTGGAGGGGTGTATAGCACAAACTGTCTTCCTTTAGGTCCAGTTGCAGCATTTTGAGGGGGATTGAGGTAAGGACTCCTGACTTGGCTGGTGCAGAGTGAGAGTAAATCTTCCCTTTTTTCCTGGCCACACTTCTGGGCTGTTTTTTGCTGGAATGCTTCAGATCATTATCTTGCAGCATGACCCGCTGTCAGGCCAGCTCCAGCTGACTGACAGCTCAGCATGATGCTCTGCTGAATTTGTTGATGAGCCTCACAATTCGAGGCTCCCTTAATAGCTGTGTGGGGCGGCGCTGGTCCTGAGGCAGGGAGGCAGCCCCAGATGCTGTATTCACATTCCCCCCACCGCGCTTTACGCTAGATTCCTCTCATGGCATGCAGCGCTGGCGTCTTGCCAGGCATAGGTGTTTTGACTGCAACAAAACACTTCAATTTTTAGACTCATCTGCACAGAAAGTTGACTTCCAAAAAAAAAAAAGCTTTGGGTTTATCTAGGTACTAACTGGCATCATAGAAATGTACAGCTCAGTTCCTTCTGAACAGCAGAGGCTTCTTCCAAACGACCTTGTTTAATTAATGCCATGTCCATGCAATTTTTTGTCTGACTGTTGAAGCATGCATATGAATGCCAGATGCAGCAGGAGCTTTGCGACTCCCCTGAGGTCATGCTGGGGTAGGTTTCCACCTGATTTATGATGTTTCTTGGGGATATTTATAGGAAAACATGCACTGCTAGACAGAGCTGCAATTAAGCTCTATCTGTAGATGACTTGCCACACAGTGAACATATAACTGAGATCATCTTTCGCAGTCCAACCCCAGGCTCGACCCCGCAACCTCACAGCGACTCAGAATTGGCAGGAAGACGCGCTACCAAGTGAGCTAAACGCCAGCCAGCGTATCCTTCTGAGGTGTCAGGAGGTTGACCAGCGTTCCCATGCCGAGCTGTAATAGCTGGCATCCATTACAGACGGACAGGGATGATATCTTCTGGAGGGGACATTGAGGCTCAGACGATGACCGATGTGTATGTGCACTGCCCGCTTTCTGGGAGCCCCCACCCCACCCCCAAAGATCGCCGTTCCTGTTGGCATGGGGCACCTGTATGCATATGCTATGGTACCACTGACTACACCATCACTGCTTTTCTCTGACGTTTTAATTAGCTCTACCCAAACTCCTGCCTAGGGAGAGTTGTAAAGATAGTCAAGCATCCAATAATGCCCCAGCTGATAACGGTCCCTGCCGATTTAACTGGTGCAGTTTGGGGGTGGGGGGGGGGCTTATATTATATTATTTATTTATGTTCCTACAGCGATTCCTGTTCAATTGGTTTCTTCCTACTCCCTCGATTCTCTCTCCATGAGTGCTGGAGAGAGTGAAGTGTCCTTGAGCAACATGCTTAACCCCATACTGTTTCCAATCTGCTGGTAAGCACCTTGCATGGTCGCCTTCTGCTTTCAGTGTATGAGTGATGTATGAGTGTGTGAATGTCAGGTATTAAAAAGTGTTGGTACTCTGTTGAGTTTAGAAAGCTCTATATACATGCAGTCTATTTATCATATCTTTGGATTTGATCAACGTAAGGCAGCAACTTATATTGTTATTTGTAAAAGTGATGGAAGCTGATTAGATGACAAAATCACTGTTAAAACCATAGGATACTCAAAAAAACTGTTTTGGGTTCTGTTCTGGGTAAAACTGTATAAAAGGGTTCAAACTTTCAAGCAGCACTAGTGTATGTTAGCCTGGTAAACCCGGCCCTCGTACTTCATTTCATTTTGTACAGGCCAGAATCTCTTGAGGGTCATTTAGTCGGCCCCAGCGAGACCGATCCAATCAGCAAACAGAGAGAGGGTGTGTTCATTAGTCGTGAGATTGACCTTGTGTGCTACATTTGAATTGTAGTGTGTTGTTTGCATACGTAACCACCAGGCGTTAGCGATTGGGTAAACGCAGGGGCACTTTTTTAAAACTTCAGCAGAGTCCACACCTCCAACAAATCATTTCTGATGGTCTGTTCCAGACCCTCTGTACAAAATGAAATACGAGGGGCTGGTTTACCAGGCTAAATGTATGTAGGGTCTAAAGACTAAACTGACTGACCAGTGTGGCGCTGCACTTTGACCCCAGCTGATCGGGTGTTGCCGCACTCTCCACCGCCCTCATCCCTTCCTCTCTCTTCAGAGCACACCTCTGCACGGACGGGCAGATGGCAAGAGGCTGGCTCCCCAGCTCCAACACTCCTAGGGCACACACACACACACACACACACACACACACACACACACAAACACACACAATTACATTCATTTCATTTTGCTGCACTGAAACACACCATCCTTAAACAGATCCTCGCTGTCAACAGACACATTTAGTCTGAATGTGGACTCCTTACCGTTCTCTCCGAGTGTCCCTGTGGGTATGGGCTCTGCCTGGTAGGCATTGCCCTCCACTCCCTCGCGCTTCATGGTGGCAGGGCTGGCAGAGAGCTTGCCCTGGCTGGGCCTGTCTGCAGCGGGCCAGTGGCCGTTGCATGATGCTGAGCTCTGGCTCTGGGTCTGGCTCTGGGGGAGACAGCTGTGCTTGTGGGCACAGATGCCTAACCCGTCTCCTTGCCCTGACATGGTGATGCCACACCCATCCTGTGTGTTGTGCATGCCATCTTGTGTTACCCCATTTTGCAGGTCCACTGCCATGGATGTGCTCTCCTGTGAGACAGAAACTTATGCGTGACACTGGGCAGTGTTCTGAAACAGCTACATATTCTATTAAGCTGAAGAGAGAATGACTGCACAGCTACAATGACATGAAGCCCACTCTACACAGGTGAAATGGTAAGCATTTGGAAAAACATGTATGCATAAGGAAAAATAAAATATTATCTCTGGATTTCAAAAAGAATGTACAAGATAGATCATTGCAATAGGTTCGTGTTAATGTGCAGCAAAGAATCTCGGCAGTGGTACTGAACAATTTAACGCACTGAGCACAATAAAATTAACATACACACTGTTTGATCACATTGTCCCATGCTCAATAGCACGTTTCTAATTCAGCACGATCAACCACCCCTTGCAGTTTCAGGTTCGCGTTTTCGAGACATAGGTACCTTGTTGCATTTGGTCTGAGGTGAGATGTCTATGAAAGAAAGGCCAGTCGTCTTTATGCCAGTGTTTGGTAGCGTGTAAACTGCGCAATATCAACAAAAGCATTAACACTGACCTTTGCCGAAGTGGATAGCGGGCATACAGAATGGGATAGCCCATAATCATCATTTGCCTGAACGCGAATGCGGCGACAAAGCGCTAATGTTAGAGAGCGCAGAGAACTGCTTGAAACAAGTGCCAATGGCGGAGACGCACAAAGGCCATCGTTTTAGTTTCTACGATGGATAGAAGTATGTGCAAAGACACCATTGGCATGTCGACCTGCTACGTTGGACAGTTTCGACAACGTTGGGAGTTTTCAGGCCTTGCTAATGCCCGTGTGTCTTCACAACTAGAATGTGCTTTTCAATGCGGCTTCGTTTCGAACTCGCCCGGTTTGGTGTTTCGGGGGTTAAACGGGTATATAGTGTGGAAAACATCATTTTTTCACTCATGTGAGTGTCTGGCTAGACATGAAACGCGAGCTGTGTCTTGCCGTACGTATGTCCCTGAGTAACTAGCTGAGGCGCGCGAGTGTGAGCGCTAACAACTCCACAAAGCCCGCCCCGCACCTCACTGAAGCGCTTGCGACTGAGAGAACACGCAAAACAGACAACTAGCCCTCAGCTTGTCCTGTCCACAAATCACCAAATAAACCTACACATTGAATGTCCATTAGTTCCTAATGTTAAACAAAATACAATGGGAAGCCAAGTAGACACGTGCATCAGGATTTGTAGAAGTTTCCGTTATTTCCTAAAGCTTTCAGTATCTCTTCGATTACCTATGTCCTTCGTGAAAAGAAAAAAAGCCAAAAACGCAATGCTGACGTGCAATCAAAACTGCTAGCTGGCTAGCTACCTTTTCCATTGCATCGGTCTTAGGTCGTGAGTTATTTGGTAACCGACGACTTCGTTCCCACTTCCGAGACAGGGAAGCTACTCTTGCATTTTCCCGAAGAGGATCCTGACAGACTATCTCTATGCACGTATTCACTTTGTTTTGACTAAGGGTCATCTCTCCCTGCGACAGGCGCGTTCATACCTATACACCCCCTTATCTTGGAGCTTTGAAGTGCGTGACCTTTGAATTTATCGTCCTCATGGCTCTCGACGTTCAGAGCTGAACCAGTCGATCTGCTACATCCAGGCTGCTTGGGTGAATATGCTTTGGCCTCGTGTCGTTGCAGAGCTGAGTTTGGACAGACTCTGACTTTGTACGTTACTGGTTCTTTGTGCACGTTCTCTTGACGCGTCTTCAACTTAAATAGGTTTGTTAGTTTTACCGGTAAAGTAACATTACAAACTTATTTCGCACCACTGACAGGAGAGCGCCTTCCATTATTAGCGTTCTACCCCCGGTCACGAAAAGGTAGTGCCGCTCCCCGTCTGCCGCAGCTTGTCTGTGGGTGCACTTGCTTTGGCCAACAAGCCCAAATGAACATCTAAACTCACTTTGACACATACCTTTTACAGTAAGAAAATACCCGTATTCGCAAACCAAACTCACAGTTGTGTCTTCGCCAATGTCGGTGGAATCTGCCGTTGTGTCAAGCGTAGAGTCGTGAAACTGGCTGCCATGCATTACTTCCATATCCCCCATCTCATCCTCCGTGGGACCGAGAGCACTGTCGTCGTTGCTCGAGTCTGGGAGCGCTGGTTGTTTCACCTCTGTTCTGTTTGTTACCTGACCCAATTTCTTTCGATTTCTTTGCACCTTTGCAGCATTTCGGTAAGAAATTGAGCCCTTGTAGTTAACTTTAAGGACCGTTTGTTCTTGTATCAGTTTCTCCAGTTCTTTGCAGGTTCGATCTGGCTCGGACCCGTGTCGTCTTCGTACCATCCTACAAATTCTTTCGAGGTCTGGTCTTGCTTTTCTTGATCGTAAAGAGTCTATCGTCTCAAGTATCCATTCGCGATACCTTGGTTCAGACATTTCTTTCCAAACAGGTTCGTCAGATTCTAGTCTTCGTGATGTGACGCGTAACGTTACTTCTTCTAGCCACAGTCGCGGTCCGAGCCCAGTTGAGAGACTCGAGAACGGAAACCTCACTGTACGCGTGCGTTGCTCACTTTGTGCGCTTAAGGTGGACTGCCTGAAATGGAGTGTGCCGCCAAATGGAGCAAGTTAAGGGCGTCCTGACTGAGAATGGCGTCCTTTAGTGTTCGCGCGCTCTCTCCCCAGTATGCGCCTCATCTGCTATTCATTATCAGCGTCGATTAATGAAAAGCTAGTCAACTACCCACCCCTCCCTATCTAACATCCATGAATATATCAGCCGTAACGTCTAACAAAATGCACCCATATGGTTGTAATTTTAACAAGTAAAACTTTATTGGAATGATACATGTTGTAAAATATTACTTTTTTTTAAACATACTCGATGTGTGCTAAGGGTATCTGTCAAGTTCTCCAGAAGGTAAAATAATTAAGACTGATAAAGGCAGAGATATACAGTATTGTTCCCCGAAAAAAAGGTACAAGACTACACCATCACCATACCTGCATCGGGAGGAAAGAGTTTCCTGTTATTTATACATTTAGAAAAAAAGACAAAAGAAAAAAAAAAACATTTTTTTCCTCCATGATTTATAAAGCGAAATGTCTGTAGCCTACGAAGTGCGCAAGGGAAAGTGAATGCATACAAAAGCAAACGTAAGCATGAACTCGTGAGCACAACAGAGCAAAAACGGTGGTACGGGGAACACAGGGTGAAGGGAAATGTTGACAATCGACACCGTTTAAGAAAGGTTAAAAGAGCCAAAGAGGCTATTCGGTGCCATTTACATGTGTATCATAAGGGTGACTGCTCCTTTACAAACCACTCAAGTCATCCTTTCTCTTTTCTTTTTTTTTTTCTTAAACCGAAGCACTGTGCCACCTTCCACCACGCTTGAACTCAACCCTCAATGTTTGCACACCCAGTGTAAGTGTCTTGAAAAGCCACCAGGCGGCATACATCACTGTCGCACTTCAAAACACTAGTTATGTGAACAATACCAGTTAGAAGCATCAGCCCCGCACTACCACAAGGCCAATATGGTACAGAGAGAACCGGTGGACATCCACGTGTGACCCTCACTTTAAGTATGAAGGGCGTGGTTAAAGAAGAATGCCAAGAGACCAACATCACGGGTGCATTGCACATCTCTCTTCAGAAAGCTTACAAATCCATTTCAGTTTTCATTACAGGTCTGAAAAGAACTTTAGGAGGATTCCACACCAAGTAGGTGCTTCACCACTTACACCACTAGACTGCAATGCAGTAAAGCATTCGACTGTGCAGGGATCCATCTAGAAATCTGAAACCCAAGTACTTGGTTTCCTTCAAACATCATTCTAAACACTTTCAACAAGACAGAATTCATCAGGTATATTGAGTCAATTAACCCAGTCCTTCCAAACAAAAAAGTAGCATTTGAAAGGTTTAATAAGCTGGCAAAAGACTATCAGATTTGTGAACATTCAGTAGAAATAATTTAATCTACACTAAATGTTATGACAAAACAATGTGTTAATGTTCATTTGGAAAAAAAAGAAAGAAAAAAATCACAAAAACAAATCAGCTGTGTACTGTTGCACCCTGCAAAAAAAACCAAAACAAAACAAAAAAACCTCTGGGTATATGTTCCAAAGATGACATGAAAGGACATGAATCTGAAAAGTTCACATTAACCAAGAAGCCAAAAGCAAAGTTTGGACATAAAGAAATCATTTTGCATTATTGCACAGGGTTCTAAAATCCGTTCACACCAGGGATTAGGCAATAGATTGTCTCGCATCCTGCCGTGTAGCACAGGTGTATGCTGTCCAAAAAAGTAACTGGGCTAGCAAACTTTGAAATGACTTTCTTGCACGTATTGAATTCTGTACATCATAGGTAGCTTTTTAATTAACAGATGGAATCATAAGCCACAAGGACGCATTGTTTTCTAAAATGAACATTGAGGGGAAAAAAATGGTGTCATCCTGACTGAAGTTCAGCATCGGGCAAGTAATGTCCAAGGCTAGAAAAAAAAAAGAGACTGAATGATTTAAAAAGCTGCTTTGAAAGAAAAGTAGACAAAACAAGCACAATGCACAAAGGGTCTTTCAGCCCCAGATCCAACACCTACTTCAGATCATACTGAGCTACTGGAAAGGGGTGTGTGTGTGTGTGTGTGTGTGTGTGTGTGTGTGTGTGTGTGTGTATGGGAAGGGGGGGGGGGTCAACCTGGAGTGGAGTTACAAAAAAAAAAAAAAACTTAACTCACTGTCTATGCTCTCCATTCAACTTTTTTTTTTTTTTGAAGAAACACTACACACCCGACACACACACGCACACGCGCACACACACACGCGCAACCATCCACCTTACCTCGCCTAACCCCCACAAACAAAAACAAAACATAAAAACAGAAACACATAACGACAAGAACCCTGTGAAACCTGGCCCGAAACAGCTATTTGGGAAAAAAAAAAAAAAGAAGAACGGTGTCACTTACCCTTCTAACACTTAATTTTAAATAAGTGTTATCTACAAAATGGCATGCACCATGTATCTGAAGTATTTTGCTACTTTGTTGTGTCCTCACCCCATCCTCCCATCACCTTTATTGGCTTGTTAAATTAGTCACTGAGCAGCAACCCTGCTTTCTCAACAACGCCCTCAACATTTGGGATTTTGGCCGACATCATAGTACTTTATTTTTAAAACAAACAAACAACAAAAAACTTCATTAAAGTTTTTGTCCCCCAGCTATGAAAGGTGATGAGACAGGATGGGTGTGGATGATGGGGGGCCGGGGGCCGGGGGCCGGGGCGGGGGGGGGGTGTATGTGTGGAGTCTTTACTTACATATTAATGTATATTTATGTGCTACAAGCGCCTATGCTCAAGGAGTGCTCTTTAAAATGGTGGTGACTACATAAAAAAAAAAAAAGGAAACCACATTTTTTTTTTATTCCATCTCCAGACCACTAAACAAACACATACACACACTTAAGAAGACACACGATTCTCAAAGGTTTTTAAACAAACCAAAAAAAAAAAAACGACCAAATCATAAAAATACTCATCCGAGAGAGTGGACAGACGTAATTATCCCTAAAAGATAAAGGCTGGGCATAGAGGTCTGCTAACTTACAGGTCCCAAAGACAGTTAAGACCTACATGACAAACCAAACCTGTTGAAAGACCAACTGTACGTACATGCTTCAATTCTAGTCTTGTGGTCTTGCTTTCCAAGTGGTCAACAGCAAAGGATCTAAAAGCAACGAAAACGAAAGAAAAAAAAAAAAGAAAAAATGGAAAAAAGCGTTACGCGCATGATCGTGCCACAACACGACTCATAATGGATGTGTGTGTGTGTGTGTGTGTATGTGCGTGTGTGTATATCTGTGCGCGCGTGTGTGTGCGCGTGTGAGTGTGTATGTATGTGTGTGTGGTGATGCGCTGGGCATCGTGATTTAAGTTAACGAGAAAAACAGAAGGGCTTCGCTACCACCACAAGCTGAATCCCAGCGGCAGTGCTTTCACAGCCACTGGAAACGCTGGCATCACTGACTTGAACTCTGTATTGCTCGGGCTAGGGGAGAGAAAGCAGTAAGGGGAGACTGAAGCATCAGTTTCTTTAAGAGAAAGTGTGTGTAAGTGTGTGTGTGTGTGTGTGTGTCTTTGTGTGTGTGTGTGTGTGTGTGTGTGTTTGTGTGTGTGTCCAGATGAGGCATGGTGTGAATTCTAGCAAACAAAGCAGTGATGTGATGCCCTTGTTCTCAGACAAGGCCCTTCCAGAGGTGGCACACCCTGGAAAAGCTAAAAACCCAGTACCACACAGACGCCAGTGCCTGGCACCTGCCACAGTAACCCGACAGCGTTACTCTGCCTCCATTTTCAACAAAAAAAAAAAAACCAAAAAAAAAAAAAAACTGACAACCAATTACAAGGAAAAAAATTGGACTGCATCTCTGCCACCCAAGACCAAGAAATAGAAAGAGAGAAGGGTGAGGGTGGGGGATGGGGAGGACATTAAATGGATAAGTAACAGGTGAGAAACGATCTGAGAAGGCAACACTGCTGGCTCTATCTGGACGACTTCATCACTCCTTCCGAGGATGGGAAGGAGGGGTGGGGGGGTGGGGGTTGTTGAGTGGGTTTGGGGGGGGAGGGGTTGTACATTGTTGTTGTCGTTCTTTCTACGTGCAGGTCGGCAGTCCCGTTTCGTATCTTTACACACCGCCACCCCACCCGCCCCAAAAAACCCTTTTGCTCTTTCTTTGTTCCTTCCCTCAATCTCTTTTTTTTCCTCTTCGTCCTCTTCGTCCCCTCTCTGCCTCTGCTGCACCCAGGTGCGTTTAGAACTCGGCGAACTCCTTTGCGCACTTCTCTGTGAAGGACACGCGGATCTCCTCCTCCTCGTAGTCGTCGAAGTTGCTGGTGTCTCCGGGACCTTTGCACTTGGGGATGAACGGGGCCTCCACCTACAAGCACACAGGTTCATGCAAGACAAATTTAAGAGTTTTTTTTCTCTCCAATGCCAGTTACAGTAACATTTAAGACCAACAACACAAAACCAAAAACGAGGACAAAAAGTTAGTCAACTTGAATTAAGTTTACATTAAAATTCCATGTCGTCACTACATTAATGACAGCTAGTTGACTGTATGGCTGTGTTTCCCAACCGCAACAGCAAAACAAGAAACAGTGTGTTCCACTATCTATTTGCATAAAATTACGACTAAATTATTCACTAAATTATGGAAAATGAAAGTTGGCATTTATTTTTATTTATTTTATATATGCAGAGTCGAGAGCAAAACATGAACATGAATAACATTATTCTTCTAATTACCACGTTTATAACACATGGACTTATCCATGGCTAAATCATCACCACGAGATTGCATTAGGCCATCCCATTTAGCCATCCCATAGTGTACTACATTGCTAAGTAACGAATGCATAGTAACTACTAATGGCATTTCTAAAGACCCCACTCATCCTGCACACATTCACTTTAAACACCTTCCCTGTCTCGGCCCTGCACACAAAGACAGCTTCTTTCCCACTGCCATCACTCTACTGAACTGCCGATCAGTTGGGGTGCTTCCCACTTCACCCTGCGTTGCATACCAGTCTATATTTTATTAGAATTCCATTATTTATCTTGCACATTACATTGCACTATTACTCTTTATGGCTGATCAAAATCTAGAGCTGCACAATATATAAAAAATATTGTGATATCGCAACATACAGTATCGTGATACACATATCGCAAAACATGGCTTAACTGGAATAAATGGGACATTACTATGAAACAGCTTACAGTACTGCACCATTTATTCCAGTTAAGCCATGTTTCCACATATGAAGATATTTGGGAAATCAAATAGAGTCTTACTGCCCTTGATATCCACCCCATAGGCTGCGCACTGGCTATGGCCTAGCGGTGAAGATTCACCAGAAAGATGTTAAAACTATATTAAAATATTTGTTTAATTTATCTGAAAACATATCGTCATTGCAACATTCAGCAATGTTACTGCATATCGCACATTTTTCAAATATCTTGACGTGCAGCCCTACCAAAGTCCCGCTCCACGTGTATATTGTTTTGTATATTACTGTCTATATACTGACTGTTTATATTTTTAAAATATGTGCTGTTTTGTGTATTATGTTACTTGCAACTGTTATCCCTGTTGTACAGCAAGTCCTATATATATATATATATATATATATATCGCTTTTGTCTATTCATCACTGCATCTCTATGCTGAATGTACACTAGAGTCAGCATCTGCCGAAGTCAAATTTCTTGCATATGTAAGTATACTAGGCCAATAATTACGATTCTGATGTGTTCTACCTGTAATGTTTGATCAAGTATGAAAGCATCAAGGCATGACTGGAAATTACTACCCAGTATTCGTCTTCTTATTAACCAACATGACGTTACAAGTGTTGAATCTGAGGAAAATACTTTTTGTTCCAAAGACACATAAAATAATAAGCTTACCTCACCTAACCTACCTCACCTAGCTTACCTCACCTAAGTATTTAGAGACAAATTCCTTTAAAAAGCACATCGCCTTTTCATTCTATGGCATATAACTGTAACGAACATGTCATCTAGGTAACACCATAGTTCACCAGGTCAAATAATTTATTTATGGCCTCACTATTGGGGATGCAACAAATGGTCACTGAAACGTCCGGAAATATGACCCACTTGTCTGATGCAAGTAAAAAATTCTGTAGGCGGACACCGAAGCCACCTTGTAGAAATTCTGCTGTGGTCGGTAGAGTGTCTAACCTCACCGCACTAATTAAACATTCACACTCTTTTTGAGGGACTGCGGCGTGTCCTTGACCTAACAGCATACGGGAGCACTGCGAACACAATGCCTCATTTAAATGGGCCTGCTCCTCCCCCCCCTTCTCACTTTGCACTCCACCAGACTTAACTTCCACACCTATAACTGAACCCAACACCACCATGGTTGGATGCGCAGTCTGGCCAGGTGAGGCGAGGCCTAGTCAGCCTCCTACTGACCTTCCGCTGGTAGATGGCGATCCAGTCGGTGGTGGCGAACCACTTGTGGCCCTTGATGTCGTTGACACCGTTCTTGAGGTTGCCGAAGCGCTTAGTCAGGTCCACCTGCAGCAGGTTACGCAGCAGGTCCTTCAGGTCGGAGCTGAAGTGCGACGGGAAGCGTACCTGGGGGAAATAGAAGACACAGGGGTCAAAGGTGAATGGTGCTTCTAGGTGGGAGGCTAAGGAAGCATTTACTGCCTAAGCAACAAGTATAATCAACAAAAATGAAGAGGGTCTGCATTAACTTTGCTAACATTAGCTACTGTTCAGGGCATACAGGTCACAGAAGAGAGACAGAATAATTCTGAATGGCACATTTTCTTCTTTATGCTTTGTAAATGGGTCATTGCTGATGAGATATTTTACCAGTCATTAATCAAGTCAGTGTTTTATTACACATACATTTTGCTGATGGTGCTGAGAGGTGCATAGGATGCTACCTAAACATTAACTACTCTGCCATCTGACTTTACATCAAGAAGGCATAATATCCTCAGAATTTCCCCTCAGACAATCATAAAGAACAACATATTCAGCAAAACATATCAGAAAAAAAAAAATCATTCGTCTTCACAGGTAACCATCTGGACTGACCTTTCCCGAGACGATCTTCTCGTAGATCTGAATGGGCTGGTCTGCAAAGAACGGCGGGTAACCTGCAGCCATCTCATAAATGAGCACGCCCAAAGCCCACCAGTCTACCGCTTTGTTGTAACCCTAGAGAGAGAGAGAGAGAGAGAGAGAGAGAGAGAGAGAGAGAGATAGATAGATATAGAGAGAGAGAGACAGAGAGAGGTAAAATGGAAGGATAGGCAGAGAGGAAAAAAGCACAGAAGGCACAGCAGAGAGGGGTAAGGTGAGGGTGAGGGACAGGGTGGGAGAGAGAGAGAGAGAGAGAGAGAGAGAGAGAGAGAGAGATCCGTTCAGGTTAAATGACAAAAGAGATACATTTCCTTTCGTGATATGGACTAGCAAGGATTCTCTTCAGAAAACAATGAGGTAAAGAAGTGGGAGGTGCTCACTTTGCTGAGGATGATTTCGGGGGCCAGGTACTCTGGGGTGCCGCACAGTGTCCAAGTCCGACCCTTCACCCGTTTGGCAAAACCAAAATCTGTTACCTGTGGGAAGACAAAGCTCGGAGTTAAATCTGCTCAAACAGTGGTTACAATCCTCATTTGTGGCCATCTTTCAAACGAAGTCTTTTTAGCTGCTTTCAGACTTTAGTGTTAGAATAAATAAATAAATAAATACATTTTTAGGTCCAGTTGACTTCATCATTCCTCAGAAGTATTCTGCCTACGCCCCTCAAGTGTGAAAAAAACCCAAAAAAAAAACAAGGAAATGTCCATCAGCATACCTTGAGTTTTACTCATTGTTCACTCACTGTTCAGATACAAGCCTGCTAGCAACATTTTTGGAATTTTGACAGGGCTCTGGCAACAACCACTAAGCAAAACGTTGAGAACAACTGGTCTGGAGGTTTCCTTTCACAAATACAGCACCTCCAGGAAAAAATCCTGTCAGAAAGTCTGAAAGCAGCTCCGGTGAATCCAGTTCCACTGCCAAGCTGGGCCCACCATACTCTGAATTACAAGGCAGAGCAGCAGCGAGGATCACCTGTATTAAAGCTGGGGGCCGGAGTATGTCACCAGACTCACCTGCATGTAACCTTGTTGGTGTATAAGTAAGTTGGAAGACTCACCTGTATGTAACCTTGCTGGTCTATGAGTAGGTTCTCAGACTCACCTGTATGTAACATTACCTGTATTAAAGCTTGCTGGTCTGAATATGTCATTAGGCTCACCTGTATGAAACCCTGCTGATATATAACGAAGTTCTCAGGCTCACCTGTATGTAACCTTTCAGGACTATGAGTAGGTTCTAAGACTCACCTGTATATATAACCTTGCTGGTCTATCACTGACATACATTTAACCTTGCTGGTCTATGGGTAAGTTGTAAGACTCACCTGTACGTAACCTTGCTGGCCTATTGGTAAGTTGTAAAACTCACCTGTATGAAACCTTGCTGGCCTATGGGTATGTTGTAAGACTCACCTGTATGTAACCTTGCAGGTCTACGGGTAGGTTGTAAGACTCAACTGTATGTAACCTTGCTGGTCTATGGGTAGGTTGTAAGACTCACCTGTATGTAACCTTGCTGGTCTATGAGCAGGTTCTCCGGCTTCAGGTCTCGATAGATGAGGTCCAGCGAGTGCAGGTACTCGAAGGTCAGGACGATCTGGGCGGCGTAGAAGCGGGCATGGGGCTCACTGTGGAGACAACGATCAAATGTGATCGAGAGACAGAGAGCAAATAACACCTGACTCTGTGAAAAAGAGCAAGCTTGACACAAACTAAATATAATGTTGGGCCACAGTGGCTCAGGAAGTTAAGAAGTCGACCAGCAATCGTAGGGTTACTGGTGTGATTCCAGCTCCTCCTGACTAGGTCAAAATGTCCTTGAGAAAGACATTGAACCCCAAACTGTTACTGATGTGTCATTTTGCATGGAAGCCTTTCACCACAAATGCTTTAGTGAGTGTGCGAATGAGGGAACCATAAGGCAATAAAACTGTAAAATGTTTTGGGTACTCAGCTGAGCGTGGAAAGTGCTATATAAGTGCAGTTCACCAACTCGTGACTGACGTCTTAGTTGACGGGTAATGTGACCATCATAATCACATTCACCACAAAACAAAAAAAGCACACTCAATCTGTCCAATTGATGAGGATGAATAAATGGTTTCAAAAAAAAAGAAAGAAAAAAAAAAAAAGGCGCAAATGCTTGTGCTGTTGACAGAGACACACCACGAATCTTCCAAAGACTGCCCTACTGTTCATAGTGTACAAATTGCTGTCCGGTAACCTGTCATTAGCCAACAAAATGTTATTATGGTAGTTTCAACATTTGCAATTTGCTGCAACTCATAGTTTGCAACTCGTAGTTTAGCATAGTAAACCAGTCATACCTGAACGTGTAACAAGCATACTGTAGAATTCGAGGCAGTAACCAAGGAACTAATTGTTCCTCCCTAAAAGATAGCGTCTAATGACGGACATTTGGCATGTAAGGGCATGCTATCATAATGAAATTGTAATTTATGGATATTTTGTATAAGAGTTTTTGTAGCCTACAGTGTTTTGATGTTAATTTCAAGTCTCGCCCGGGGAGTAATTCAATTTAGAACCGCCACTGACTTGGAAGTCTTGAAGTCATCAGTAGACATGGTTAGAGACAGATGCATCATTAAAAGACCTAAAGGGGAAGCAACTCAGACAAATCTGTTTGGTCTCAACTATTTTCTCACACTAAAACAAATATCAGAAGTGACACAACGGAATGACGTGATACAATGCTCGAGACAGGGTTTATTTTTTTAATTAGAAATGGATGCTTGTGAGAAACAAGCGTTTCAACATGTCGGTGTGCTGATTTGCGGTTAAAGAAGAACACGGTGAGGGCGGAAAAGCCTGGCAGGTTGCAGGTGTTCACCTCACACTGCCCCTGTGTCTTGCACTCAAACTTTCTGTACTTATTCCCCCTCATAGCTAACTGCTAGTCTGGTCAACACACTTTAGCTCCACAGATTTTGGACTGGCTGAAAGGTAAAGCCTGCTAGGTGTGATTTGGGCATCAGAGTACATCTAGGATCATGTTTTTGAGGAGCTCATACATAGCAATCAGACTCTCATTTGCATGTGCCAAGCAATTTGTCCATGAACTGGGTCTCTTGTCACCATGCAGTATTTAGTGTGCACTCTGCATTACTTGACTTTTGTTAGGTTGTTTAACTAAAAACATATTTGTATCAGTAAACAAGTATAGCTGAAAGCTTAAAGTAAGCCTGCACAGAAACAAAAGCATATACTGATTCTATCCATCTGTTGCACGCAGCTAAGCTGAGTGTAAATGTATGTAAACCTACAAATGTAAACATGGTTATTGGTTGTGCAACGGATCACGGCTGATCCATGATCCACACGGATCACTCCCCAGTGTACGGAGCACATGTGTACCTGCGGATTGATTATGTTTTATTCTGGAACGCGATGACTGGTTGATTATGAAAATAAAAAGCAAATTGCATGTTCACATGAGCAGGACATTTTGAGCATGTCAAGTTTACAAGCACAGAGTGGCAGCATGGCATGCGGAGTAGCAGAAGAGCTAGCTTGTAGCTCGAGTCAAACTCATTAACCAAATCCAGGAGATGGAGCAGAGATGGAGGGAGGAGGGTTTTATAGGCTACTTCCACTTTGGGGTCTCACTGTCTAAACTAAAACCTAGTAGGCACATCCTGACTGCTCGTGTACTGTGAGCTAATTTGTAATACAAATGGAAGCGGACAAAACTGTTTCGGAAACAGAAGCAAGGGATCAGTCATCTGGCAGCATCTTGGATTTCGCCAGGACGTGGAACACCCAACACCAAACAGTAGGCAATGAAGGCTTGTGTTCTTAGTATAAAAGTTTTAGAACAAAACAGTTCTTCATCACATTATCCCCTTTTCCATTCAAAAGATAATTCTCCTTAAAAGGATGTCAAAGTGTACAAAGTGACTATTGTCAATTCACTACGTAACAGGTATTACACAGAGGACTAAAATTGCGTTTCACCAGACATCAAATGTGCAATTTGAACTAGAAACACGCACGCGCACACGCACACAACCACACCGCAATGTGGATCACAACTGCAATATAAAAGAAAAGGACTGCACTGTCCATCTTAAAGGTCAGAAGGACTATGCCTGTTGAGTATTTCTGTCCGTTTCTTATTTGTGATTATCTGTTCATGTTTAAAGGAAGATGTTATGCCCCATATTGCACTTTATTTTTAAATATTGACATCCCGAGCTGAAGGATTTCATTAGTGTTTTTCTAAATACTCGATGGGCAAATGTTCTGAAGTACTCTACCATATAAATTGAAAGCATTCATCTCATCATTCGAACTGTGCCTCAAAAACCGTGATACAATCCGAACCGTGAGTTTTGTGATCCATTGTTCCCCCATTGCGGATATACCAGAAACACAAAATAATATGTGCACAACGAAACAAAAAAAAAAAAAAAAAAAAAACTACAATACACTGGACGCTGTAGTGTAGTATTTCAATTTAAGGAAAAAGTAGAAGCCGTGCATCCCCCACAATTTCAGTCTAAATGATCAGAACAGAAAAGCGCACTCACCTGAACCGCCCGATTCTCCTTAAGTGAGAGAACATCTCTCCACCGGGGACGTACTCCATGACCATGTACAGGTTTGTGTTGTCCTGCAGAGAGCACAGGAGCACAGGACGAGGTGCATCAGCTACCGGATACGCTAAACATGCACAGTCAAACACCGTTCAGAGGCATTACACTGCAGCACAACGGCCGTACCTTGAAGGAGTGCTCCAACCGCACTAGGAAAGGGAAACTGACAGCCTGCAGAATACGCTTCTCGTTCAGTGTGTGCTCTATCTGCTTGAGCTTCACCACCTGAGAGACAGACACACACACACACACACAGTGTCACAAACACTTGGTGCTACTGCCGCAAACAGTTCCCACATTAAAGCCGCAGCAGTCCTTTGGGAAAAACCAGAGCCCAGCCTTGGGTGGAGGAGCTTCACCTCACCTTCTGTTTGTCGAGGATCTTCATGGCGTAATGCTGGCCCGACTCTTTGTGCCGTACCAACATGACTCTTCCAAAGGAACCCGTCCCCAGGGTCTTCAACCGCTCAAATTGGTCGAGGGCTGCGGTGTTCTGTTCAAAAGTTTCAAAAAAAAAAAAAAAAAAAAAAAAAAAAACAATTTCAGAACTAAGTCAGAACTAAGTCAAACAAAGTCAGTAGAATCCCTTGCGCTCAGTCAATACAGAAGGTAAAATTGTTTAAGAGCTATTATAAGAAATTCCACAGAACTAAATGCACTTCCCATACTTAAGGACTTTACAATGACAAAAAAACCCTTCTCCTTAGTTACATATGGTGAAAGAATTCTGACAAGCATCTGAAGGCCTGTCATTGCAACTCATACCCAGTAGGGGGCACACATCCCCTCAGACAACACTGTACTACAAGCACAAAGGTGAAACGAAGGTGACACATACCAGAGCCCGGGCTGATTCTGAGCGCAAATCCATGAGTGCATTCCCTGAATGAGTGAGAGGCCGTATGCGTGTGCGTGCATGTGTGTGTGTGTGTTTATGCGCGTGTATGTGTGCATGTATGTATGTGCGTATGTATGTATGTATGTATGTATGTATGTATGTGCGTGCGTAGGTGTGTGTGCGTGTGTGTGTGTGTGTGTTTATGCGCGTGTATGTGTGCATGTATGTATGTGCGTATGTATGTATGTATGTGCGTGCGTAGGTGTGTGTGTGCGTGTGTGTGTGTGTGTTTATGCGCGTGTATGTGTGCATGTATGTATGTGCGTATGTATGTATGTATGTATGTATGTATGTATGTATGTATGTATGTATGTATGTATGTATGTATGTATGTGCGTGTGTAGGTGTGTGTGTGCGTGTATGTGTGTGTGTTTACGTACACGAGTAACATGTATGTAGAGTGCACTGGTGTGGACTCACCTGTGCTGGGTTCTCCCATTTCCTCAGGAAGTCTTCTTTGGCTTTGGCGAGGAACTCCTTGACTGTAGGGGACAGGAGGAGCACAGGGTCACACACACACGCCTTCAACTCTTTTCCAGAAGGTTCCATGCCATTCTGACAACAACTGTACTGCACTGTCTATGTTCCTGCCTACTGTCTGTCTTAAACCACTACCACTCTTACTCCCAAACACTACCACATTCTTCAGCCCCTCAATATGGAAGTCACATTATTATTGGTTATTTTATTATTATTATTATTATTATTATTATTATTATTATTATTATTATTATTATTGTTGTTGTTGTTGGTGTTATTGTTATTATTATTATTATTATTATTATTATTATTATTATTATTATATTATTTCTTTTATCTTTTTGAAAAGACCCACATGATTAGATAATGATGACTCGGGCCAGTTACAAGCCAGTTACATGCATTTATAGAAGTGGCTATAATGAAGATTGTTTGTCCGGTCCACTCATCTTATTGCCCACCCTCTCCTGTCCTCGCCCCTCCCCTGCAAACCACATACACGACTACACACTACCCATAGTCACTACAATAAAGAAAACAAGAAAAAAAAAGAGAGAAAAAAACGTTTGTATCTGTTTTAGAGATTTCATCTGCTCAAGCCGTGGTAGTTCTTGGAAGCGCTGCACAAACATCTGCATTTTCTAAGAATTCTGTTTGCCTGCACGGTTGCCTGCGCACAGATCAATCACCTTTACGACACTTTGCACTGCCAAGGCAAGGGTTTGTTATGCGGCTTCTGTTCTCTGTTAACGCATTCTTCCATATATGGCTAATAATGACAGATGTCACCAGCCTATACGTGGACATATTATCTGAGCGGTTGAGTGCTGTAAAAGCTGTAAATAGTCTTGGCTTGGCAGTTACGATAGCTTAACCCTGATGCAGCCTAACATATCTTTATAGTATATAGTATGTGATAGCTGTGATAACACTTAATATTTAATCGTATGAAACATCTGGGTGAAGTTCAGAAGCAGAGAGCCATTTGATCCCTACAAATTCCACTTTCTACTTTCTCTATTTTGAGAAAAACAACTATAAATAAGGCTCATCTGCACCTATTACATTATGACACCACTGCTTAATCTGCAGCCAGACAGAAATAGAGGACATCAAACTGCTCTTATTAGAGTTTCATACATTGGCAGTGAATTTTAGTCTTCTCAACAATTATACTGTTCAGTGTACCAAATGGTATAAAAAAAAAAAAAAAAAAACAAACAAAACAAAAGTAAAAGAAAAACGCTTCAATAAGCAGTTTGTTGGGCCTGTGGCCCCTATGGCCCTTATCAACTTAACTACTCCTAGCGCAGGGCTAGTTTCCACAGCAGTGTGAGGGGCATATTGACAGGAGCCCTGTGTCACATAGCTCACGCTCATACACACACACACACACACACACACACACACACACACACACACACACACACCCTGCCCCTGCTACATGGTGAAACTGGAGCACAGCTACTGATCAATGAATTGCCCTGACCACACCGGCCAGTCTTACACAGGCGACGCTTGCCCACACCAGCACAAGAAGGCCCAAATAGCTCAGACGAGGAGCAGGGCTTGACAACACACACACTTCTCTTTGCTCTTGACAAGACACACACACACACACACACGCACACACACGCACACACACGCACACACACACACACACACACACACACATATGTGGTGCTCTTATCTTTATTGAGCCAATCGCTCTGTGGGAACATCCAGATTGCATCAGCACCTTCCTCATTCCTAGCTAGCAGTGCTATTCTAATGCAGTGCGCGCGCACACACACACACGCACACAGAAAGCAGAGAGAGAGAGAGAGAGAGAGGGAGGGACTGAGAGTCTGAGAGTGTGTGCGGCAGAAAGAAAGTGAGAAATACTGAGGAAAGATCAGGTGAAATGTTAGCCGGGGGAGAAGCGGGCGCAGTAGAGGACTGAGAGGAAGGGGCTTCACAACACTTCTCTTATCTTAAACAGTCACACCCCAACACTGATCCAGTGCAGTCTGCTATCTCTCATGACTTTTTACACCAATACAGTTTTACTGTATAATGTTACTGGGTTTTACACCAATACAGTTTCAGGATCTAAAGTTACCGCTTTCGCATCAATGGAGCATTGAGAGTGATCCTATTATCAGCGTAGTGTCCATTATTGGCTATTTCTGCTCCTAGTCCAGACTTTAGCCGGTAAAAAAAAACTCATCACAGTAAAAATACACAAATTCATTCTTCATATATATATATATATATATATATATGAATAGGCCCATGTTTCCTGCCAAGAACCACAAGAAGCTTCCTCCAACCTTTTGACCCTTTGGGTTCACACAAGCCACTGAGGCCCTCTCAAAATCAAAACAGACTGGTAATGGCTGCTGTCTGCGATACGGGGCTGCGACTGCATGCCCGCTCATTGCTGTGTTTGTCTTCCCCTGCTCCATGGCGACCGCCCTGCAAAGGAAGCGTCCCGTTCCCAGCCCTTACCCCACTCCAGAAGGGCCGTGGGACAGTCGGTCGCTGAGGCTCCCCCAACGCCGTCGCTCGGTCGGGCAGAAACGGCCAACTCTCGGGCCTCCCGGGACTCGCGTGGTGACCGGCATTCCCTAGCATCTCTCGGCTCTGTGGATTCCTTTAGCTCCCGCGACTCTCTCGGCTCTTTCCATTCCCTGGCTTCCCGTGCCTCTCGAGATTCCCGGGATTCGCGCTTCCCGCCGTGCCTCCTGGAGCTCTTGCGCTCGCTCATGCCGGGCTACCGGGCTTCGTCCCGCTCAGCGACGCATGGCACCCCCCAACCCAGGGTTCTGGAGAGGCTGCCCAGGAAGGGACAGGTGGCTACAGGCGAGGGGCTCCAGCTTCAGTAGTAATGAAGAGCCTGCGTTTTGGCCACTCACCTTGCGCCCAGGACCTCCTGCTGCCCTGACTCACGCGGTCAGCAAGTCGCCTACAGAGCCTCAGTTTCAACCCCAGACTCAGCCTCTCTCTCCACTCTCCTCTCTGCTCACTGCTGTTACTGACATTGCCCAGCGCAATCAATTGGACCCTTGCCCCGTTTCAATCCACATCAATATTTATTCTGCACACAGCGTACTCACAAAATCACAAACACATGCACACACACACAGATACAGGGAAAACAGCCAGTCAGACACACACACACACACACTCACTCACTCACTGTATTGACCCTCCCTGGGGTCTATTCACTAGAAACATGGGCCCCGGGACCAATAACAACAAAGCTGAGACAGACTGACAGCTCATAAACCAATCCTTCAGTCAGCTGTTTGCAATACTTCATGAACAAGCATCAAGTGAAGATGGCCAGTCGTGCAGCACAACACAGGAATGACATGAAAAGCAGCCTTCAACAGAGCTCAACCCATCCACACAGCAGAATTTTTGTGTGATCCAATGCAGGGAGCCTATCCATTCATTCATCCATCCATCCATTTATTCATCTATCGATCCAACGATCAGACCTCTAGTGGGATCATTAGTGCCCTGCAGCAACTATGTGGCACTCTGATGCAAAGCATGCTGGGAAATGGGAAAGTGTGTGTGCATTTGTGTGTGTGCGTATGCATTTGTGTGTGTGTGTGTGCGCGCGCGCGTGTGTGTGCGCGTGTAGGTTAGGGGTCAGATAGGGGGCGTGCTACCCGAGCTCTTGTCCCGTGAGCCAATCAGCAACACCCAAGCTCCCACCAGCTATTGAACATGAGGCACCTGCCTTGGACCTGCACGTTTGGGTCATGTGTCAAAGCCTGGGGCCTGACACGGACCTCATGCAGTTACCGCAACAGCATCTCTCCAATCAGTTAGAGTCTGGGCTCAAATTTCAGGGTCCACTAGCTCGCAGGCAGACCCAGGGGCCCGTGGTGGAAGCACTTCTGGTACTTGGTACTTATCGCAAAACCTTGTTTTTACTGCTCTAAGACCTCATCCTCAAGTCATCACCACATTGCTCTATGCTCCGGTGTAGGGCTGGGCATCGATACGGATTTGCTGAATTTATACAATTCCGATACACAAGGTCATGATGCAGTATGATTCTCGATCCGATACAATCTGATATTTTTACAAAAAAAAAAAGTCACTTTATTTTTATTTATTGCCAGTTTTGCTTGTATGTGAAATGACTGTGTGGAGAATAACCCTCTGTTCACCAATGTTTGAGACCTATTATTAAAGTATCAATCCTTGAATTTTAATATCGATCTTTCATCTGTATCAATAAATCATTTTTTTTTAACCCAGCCCTACTCCGGTGGTTCATCATCAGCTCTGTCAGTCTGCATGATGTGAGGAGCCGACCAGAAGTAAGCATGGAAGAGAAAAACTGCACTAGAAAAAAATAGACAGGTGCAGAAAAATAATACTAGATGTTGCTGTTTGTAAGCAGTTGCTAGGTAGAAATGATTTGTTGCTAGGGCAAGTTAAGGGCCCAAATTAAAGCCACAATGTGGCAAAACTGGCAACAGTGTGTGGAGAACCCAAGCTAGGGGGAGCTGGGTAAGGTAAGCACAGTGGTAGGCTGTGCAGAATGCTAGTATGGGGATACAGTAATGTTTTGTTTATCAGGTAACATTGTGAAAGCTTTACATTTGCAGCAAGAAGAAACAGAAGCACCATACCACCAGGAAACTAGCTTCAGAGAAAGCGTAACAAAAGCAGAGAACAAGCTAAAAAGAGAGGTAGAAGGGGAGAAGTAGGTGGAGGGAGAGACAGGGGGAGGGATGGAGAGCTAGCAAGCGAAAGAAAGAGAGAGACAGAAGCAGAGACAGGTGCAGATTGCAGACAGACAGACAGACAAACAACACAACAGACAGACAGACAGAGAGGGAGGCAGAGAGGGGGGCGAAAGGCAGGGGGGGGGTGGTGGAACACATAAGCACAGCCCTGCACCGCAGGCACGCACGGATCGACACTCTATTGAGCGCTACGCACCAGGACTCTGGCCCGTGCTGACTGACACACGGATGTCTCCCGGGAGACAGACACACGGCCGCGCTGGAACTCCTGTGTGACGCAGCCAATGCCAGGCAACAGAGCAAACACCAGGCGCTGCATACAAAGAGCACTGTGAGGGCTGGTGTGCGAAAATGTGTGTGTGTATGTGTGTTTAGATGTGTCTTTGTGTTGTGTCCGTAGGCCAAGAACAGCTCCGTAAGTGAGTTTTTGTGTGTGTGTGTGTGTGTTTAGATGTGTCTTTGTGTTGTGTCCGTAGGCCAAGAACAGCTCTGTGTGTGTGTGTGTGGTGTCTGTGTCTGTTGTGTAGAGGCCCAAAACAACGCCGCAGGTCTTACACACCCCTTGTTCAAATCTCCCCTCCAAGTCTAATCGAGGAACAATCTCCAGAACACCACAAATGCAGTCCAAATCCTCAGCTTCCTGTTTCTCTTCTGTCACCAACCACACTGCTACTCTTAACACAAAACCGCCACAGCAAGGAGGCCAAGCACATCGGGGGAGGCCATTATTCCAGTCACAGCTGAAGCCGAGTACAGGCTCTTCAGACAGCAAAACTCTGTACACCGGTTGTATACTACGCAAGAGACAACACTGAATGGTCCTTAACTATCTGGGTCAAGATGATCGTTGATTATGGACAGTGAAAGACCTTGGACAGGGACACATGTTGATTCATTATGTTTCCTGATTATTTGGGTGGTCTGTATTTGTACATTTCTGTCAAAAAACACACACCATATTTAGAAAAAAGGACTGAAAGAAACCATCTGTCTTGTAATTAATAGTAAGGTTTGAGAGCAAAGGACTGACTCTAGGATCTGCAACTGTATTTCTGAAAGGATCATAACTTGACAAAAAAAAAATCATACTATCCTTGCATGCATGCAGTGTCATAGGTTTCCATAGCCAGCATTTTGTTCTACACATCAGATTATATTCGGTGAACTATCGGACATCTAAAACTCTCTAAAACTCTCTAAACCCCTCTAAAACTGTGAATGCACCGAAAAGTTCACCCTACACACACACACACACACACACACACACAGTGATGATGATGATGATGGTGGTGGTTCAATGACGACAGGGGAAGCCTGATTTACAACCTCGCACACACATACGAGAGCCAGACATCGCTTCTCTTTTACTTTTGCACACACACACACACACACACACGTCAGATGATGGCCTCAGATGAGCTGCTCACAGCCAGCAAGCCAGCCAGCCAACCAAACCCCCCATTGGGAGTCCCTCCTGACACCTTCCTTCTTCAGCCAATCAAAACACTCCCTCCAGTCAGGAGCCCCCACCCCTTATCCCACACAAAACACACACACACACACACACATCTCTGAGGGTCGGTGAAGTGGGGCACTCACTCCAGAGGTGGGCCTCCGGCTCATCCTCCCCTTCGCCACCAGAGCTGCCCAGGCAGGGCCCAGCGCGCTGGAACAGCCTCCCCGCCAGCTTCTGCAGCACCGACATACCACCAGAGGCTTTGTGTGTGTGTGTGTGTGTGTGTGTGTGTGTGTGTGTGTGTGTGTGTGTGTGTGTGTGTGTGTGTGTGTGTGTGAGAGAGTGTGTGTGTGTGCAAAAGTAAAAGAGAAGCAATGTGTGGCTTTATCGGTCTCTCTGTGTGCTCAGCCGGGTCGGTGTCCAAACCAGCATCAGACTCCTCGGCAAAACGTTGTCTGCCCAAAAAACTCGAGGACTGACGACTCCTGCTTTTCTTTCTCCCCGCTACACGTCCATCGCTTTCCACTCCCTTCGTTTTCCTATCTTCCTCCCTGTCTCTCTCTCTCTCTCTCTCTCTCTCTCCCTTCCAACAGGTCCCAGATCAGGCAGGCAGGCAGGCAGGCAGGCAGGCAGGCAAGGGCTCGGCTCTTTGTTGCTTCTCCACTTCCTGCCCCGGCCCAGTGCTGTCCACCCCACCCTTTCCTCTGGGGCCCGTCGATCCCCGAGGCACCAGTAAGCCTGGAGTCAGCTGCGCCGTTCTTGGCAGCGGGACGGGCAGGCCGTGTGATAGGGGTGGTACTGCTGGTTAAGTGCTTGTCAAGGGCATGAAGAGAGCGTCAGGAAGGTAGCGAAAGAGCGAGCGAGAGCGAGAGAGAGAGTGAGAGAGAGAGCGAGAGCGAACGCGACCTAACCTATACTGCAGTCATCTTCACGCGCCCCACAGACCGCAGAAAGGGTGAGCTTTTAACCCCTGCTGCCGTGCCCTTTGCGCCAACAAGGTCTCGTCTCGTCCAGTGCGCCCAGTGCTGGAAAACTGAGCTGACCCGGCGTGTGCCTGCATAACCCCACTGCCCGTCCGTGCCCGCGCCTGCCCCCACCTCACACACACACACACACACACACATTCATGGCTACTACTACTACGACCACCACAGGCCTGCACCTGTTTCTGGAGATCAGGGTGGGCCGTGGTCAGCCACAGCTGATTGGAGCTACGGCTGAGAGGGGGATGGCTCTGAGTGAGATTAAGCATATGAAAGGAACACAGACCTTGCATGAAATAAAGAGAGAAAGAGAGAGAAAGAGAGAGAGAGAGCGTGCGAGAGAGAGTGAGAGGGACTGTGTGTGTGTGTGTGTGTGTGTGTGTGTGTGTGTAAATGTCCACTCACCAAACCTAAAACATTAGCGCAGCTGAACAGTGTGTTTGTGTTGGTGTGTATGTATGACAGAGCATGTCTCCACAGCCCCCAGGTTACTCAATCCTGCGTGACTGTGTACAGGAAAAAAAAGCCCACTCTTCAGACTGCTTATATGACGTGTGTGTTTATGTTTTTGTATGAAAGGTGAAGTGTGAGAGAGACAGAGAGTGCGTGTTGGGGAGTTAACCCCAGTCAGACACATCGCTACTCCCTACTCACTCTCTCACTGACTCGTCATTCGTTCAAGGACTAGTTTGGCAGTGGTTGCTATGGTTTCCCCTTGCTTACTTCCTACTGCAAAAGTGCCTGAAGAAAACAAGTTGCGGCTGTATGTTCTACATGGTTGTACTATTTTTGGTGTATACCCCACACGTTTACCTATCTTGGTTAACAGTTCCCATTTTTAGCTTCATACAATAATACTACAAATAGTACCACTTCTATATCGCTACTGTCTGTTTTCTAAGGTTGGCTGAGGCATATTTAAGGTTGATGTACACAGCCTGGCAAAGGCCAGCCATCCTTAGGAAAAATCATGAAATGTAAAACTACATGAAATTTAGAACTTTTTCTTAATTGTTTTTTATATCTTCAAGGAGTACTTTGACGGGAAACCATTTAGCACTTGCTCTTTTGAAATACGGCAGGTCACCCCGAGTTGCATACGCATGCTGCACGCGAAAATGTTCTTCTAACCCGATTACCTCCATTAGCCAGTGAAACAAAGTAGGCGGAAAAACGAGTGAATTTGAAAAAGGCCAACAAAGTGACGTAGGTTTGTAAATTAGAAAAAGCTATACCACAGTTGTGATTACTGGAGAAGTTTTGTTGCAGAACACATTCACTTAGCGAAGTATAGGTAGCAAGTATGTGTGTTTGTGCAGAACGTTTAGATGTTCTATTTGGTTCGCTATGACCGAATGGGCTTCGAATGATTGTAGCCTGTGACTAGCATAGCCAAGAACCTGTCATTCTCCAGGCTGCATCTCCTCCACCAAACTAGAACAGCCTGAAACAGAAGCACTAAAGCATTTTTTTCACCAAAACCGGCTCACAGGGCATTTATTAATACTAGAGACCACCACAAAATTAATGAAAACACAATAGAAGTACACCTTCAATGTTTCAAATAATAGGCTAAACGTTTGTTGGCAATGCTGGAAGCAGGAACCGAAATTCTACTGTCGTGGTGTTCCAGCAGCAACCTTCTGGGGAACGTTCTGTAGACATTAACTGTCAATCATCTGCATCCAGCATTCCGATTGGTAAGCGCTTCACTTGTGTCGCACAAAAGTTAAACTCATTTTTATCTCGGGACCTGCCCACATCACATTGCTTGTACTCTCCTCGCTTGTCCTTGCCACATACCAGTGGAACACATTCACATTCTACTGGCTTATCGCTCAGCAAGTAGCGATGTGTCTGAACAGGGCTTTAGCCTAAATGTTCTTGTAAGAAATAAAGTTTGTTTATCTGAGTAGTGCCCATGCCTGGGGGAGAAGCCTCATTCTGTCCTCCAACAGCTTCATCACCCACCTCCATTAAAGGCTTCAGAATAGGAATGTGATGCCCCTCCCTACTACTCCACACCACCCTACCCACCCTCAACCCCACCACCAACAGTGGCAGCAGCAAAGGCACCACGCACGCACGCACACACGCACGCGCACAAAAACGCACGCACGCAGCGAGCCGCACCACACCGCAGCTGAATGTATCGGGCATATTCAAATGACATGCAGTCCCATGCAAATAGAAATCCACTCTTCACACTTACGCTCCACCGGCAGCCTGTTGCGAAGGCCCATTTCACACATCCCTGCCTCACCTCGCGGCCAGCAGACACACACACACACACACATTCTCTCGCTCTCTCCTTCTCTCTTACAATCAGCAATGTCGGCACTGGCTCTAAATTGCACATTTGCACAAGGTGTTTCGACAACGGAGGCAAAACAGGCTGAGTTTGACAGAAAGCCTGGCGGGCAAGCATGTGCTTCATTCCTGGGCTAGTATCTGGTCACAATTAGGCTATGGGAAGAGGGGCAACCATAGGCCCCACGGGCCTTAAATTCCACTGGGTGGACCAGGAGAGGGAGAGAGCATAGAGCATACAGAAGACAGGCCGCCCAACAGAGAAACTGAGAGGAAATGAGATAAAAAAAAAGGAAGAGAAAGTTGTCAGGATAGTAGAGGAAGAGGGAGATGGGAGTAAGAGAGAGCAGAGCTGCCCAAAGATGGGCACAACACACACACACACGCGCACACACACACTCTTTTGCTAGCTCACACATGCACAAAGTGGTTCTAAACACCGGGCCATCACATGATGTTCAAGAGACTCCTCAGCGTCACCGTTAAGCCTGGAGTGGATCACATCGACTGGATCATATGACACTTCTACAGCCCAGAAAATGCACCCCACCCCCCGCCCCCATTCCACGACAGTTACAATGCCTCCCCAACCCACCGCACACACAGACAGACAAACACACACACACACACATTAACGACCCACACGGCCCCAGCATCGCTACTACTTTCTGTTGGCAGTGTTGCGCCTCGTACGGAGCGTGAACATAAACAGACTTCCTGTGAAGGGAAGCGGCTGTGCCTGCAGGTCAGCCGGGCCCGGCCTCCAGAGGGCCACTGGCTTGTATTTATATACATGCAGGCCCAGCATGAGAGCCCCAGACAAGGCCATCCTCCCTGTGGAGCCCCATGGCCTTCTTGTCTGCTTTCCACTGTCCCCTAAACAGAGCACCAAAATTATGGTGACCCACAACAGTACAGAGCTCCGTGTGTGTGTGTGTGTGCGTGTGTGCGTGTGTGTGTTGCTTTGCCAGAAGCTGCCGTCTGGGAGATGGGGCTCTGTTTTGGAGGCAAGTACAGATCTGTACCTGTTATAACTAGGGAAGCTGATTTGAGTTCATAATGAGCTGCTCAGCATCACTGTATTTTCCTTCTCATTGTGCACAATCATACTTCTCATTGGACAGAGCTCTGTACTGCTACATCTAACATTTAAACTCACATTACTTTTCTTTGGGCTTTTGAGTTATATTAAGGAGTAATAAGCTAAGCTTGTATGGATTATTTCCTTTTTAATTGTCTGGAAGTTCTGCCAGTTCTGCTTTTGACCTAGACTGGTAAACAAAACATAGATGGAAAAAAAAAGTTGGCCTACGCTACCACCTGGAAAGCAGACTTCCGTGAGACACTGGGCAGACAAGAACAACAGATACACAAAACTCATCTGAAATGCAGTGTTTCCAAAGTTGTTCCCCTAACAGACACACCCATCTTTTGAACCCGAAAATCGTTTACAATGCTGGTCACTGAACAACGGGAAACTACAGACTTGAACTGAAAGCAGCAAGAGGTAGTCTACCTGCTCCCAACTTCCTCTTTACTACAGCCATCTCATAGGTAGATAACAGGGCAGCTTTTTTTGCCCAACCTGCTCACTGGTCAACCAACTTTGTGAATGAGTTTGTCATTCCCAGACAAGAAAATGGCCTTCTTGACAACTGACGTCCAATACATTAAGCCTCACCAAAATCCTTGTGCTTGTGTGGTCCAAACAACAAGCAATATCTGTTATAACTTTTGTCTACACAGCAAAACTGTTTTCTTCTCATGTTTTTAAATCCCCAAATATTTGACATACCAAGTCTGTTTATCGAAACTAATCTCACCAATGGAGGATTAGTTCCATGATGCTTTAGCTGCTCCGCACAATATGGTTCGAGTTGTGGCTCTGTGACATTCATGTTCAACTCGGTCACTCCACACATGCAAACACAGTTTTCGTTGTATAGTCACCTTCTTACATTTTACATCTGACAATATTCTGCACTGCCTCGCTGTACACAACAGTGCTGTCCCTAATGATGGTTAGGTTTTGATTACCTTAACCTAATATGAGAGAAAGGGGCCTCCATGTCAAAATGTTCCAGTGCATCAACACTTGGTACTTGCAGTGCACCTTACTTTGTATTTTCCCCACACACAGTACTACACAGTTCTGTTGTGTCTTGCCTCTCGTTCAAAATAAACGAACTCTTTTTAGTGCAAGGACATGGCAGATTAACGCTGCATGTATATACAGAGTGCATTATCGCCAATGTCAAGCAATAGCCAGCAAGTATTTCCTTTTTGAAGGCGAGGATCAAACAAGCCTACGACTCACACTGACAGGAAGGAAGGAAATGTTTGAAATGGCTTATCGTACATTAACTGATCAACACTGATGCAGGTAGCGTTCTAGCTCGTAAAGTCACCGCAAAATAAAGAACTATATTCGAGGGCCTTAGCCGAATGTTACTCATCTTCCTGGGAGCAAAGAAAACAACCAGGCTAGTTAGCCATCTAGCTACGAGGTCTGCACATATGATTCAGTGCCTTGGCTAACTTACCTAGCGAGCCAGCTAATGTTAGGCTACAGAAACGAAAGTGTACCCCACTGACATTTGGCCAGTCTACTCACTTAATGCATGGCAAGCAGATATAATCGTGCATCATGCACTATACATGCAGGCTATCTAGCTAACTGACTAATGTTTAACCATCCAAGCAAACTCACCGCTCTCCACCTCGTTGCCCTTGTTCTTGGCGGTGGGCGCGTTGCCCATGATTGCAGGCCAGGTAGGAGATCCCTTGGTACAGATTTTCTGGTGATTTTCTTTATGTCCACTTCCAAATCGAGTCTTCAGTATCTACATTCGATACCCATGTAGTCTACAAACATAATTAGCAACACATCTATACCAACTGTTGTATCTCTCCGCTGTTTGTTCTACCTTACGTTGAAAAAACTCCGTAGGTAGCTAGCTAAGTAGCTAGCTAGCTAGCGAAAAAAAACACCAACTAGCTCGGTGAGCTAGCTATTTAGCTACCCTTTAGGCTTGCAGTAGACTGCTAGCCAACTAATGTTTCTGGACTAGCCAGGTGCAGTACAAATCGTCGAAACCAGTCCTTTGCTTGTATATCTACCTCGAGCGTTGCTAACGTTACCTTCTCAGACTGCACTGTAGCACCTAGCAAGGCCCGTACTTTCTGTTGCTGGAGAAGTCAAGACTCTTCTAACAGCTAGTATTATTTCGCATATAAAATTAATATTCCCCTATTCTGTTGATCCCTGCCCCGATGACTTTCCAGGATCCAGAACCTCTGCAGCTACCTAGCTTGTTCGCATAATTCGACAGACCCCCATTAATCCTCCGACTACAGCTAGAGGGAACTCCAGCTTCACATAGAGCCAATCCCCTAAATCTTTCCTATTGGTCAATGTTCAGATGACAGACTGTAAAGGAATGTTCTTGATTGGATACGGTTTTGCATGTGTGGTCTGTGCAGAAATTTGATTTGTCAAAGACTATCTGTCAGGTTCACTTTGTCCCACCCCCGCCATCCAATAAATAACGTCATCTATTTTCATACTATTCATACAGTAACGATCGAAATGTCAATTCAGTCATTCAGAATCGCAGCTCAACTGTGTGAAACATCTCGTCGGTACTATCACGCTGTATTTGGATACACATAAAATATTCTGGCCATCAGCCTGTAGCCTCTGAAACGAAATGGCCTTGCCGACCCCTCCCGCCCAACTAATCTGTGATTGGCTGTGTGACGTCAAGGTGGTCTATTTTTAGAAAGTTGGTCAGAATTTAAAGCACGCGGACACCCTACGTTTTTAGAATATTAAAAAGAATTAGGATTTATGGCAAGTTACTACATCGAGGTCATTTCTGTACACAAAGCATCACTGCAACGACAATGTTAGATTTTCGCTTTCCAATCGGCAGCAAAGCCAGAACAATGGCGACAGAACATAAAGATTGTTGAATCACTTGGGTGGCGTCTTGCTCGTATCAGGGCTAGACTCGAGCATGCTGGCTGATAACAAATACGACTAAATTCAATGTCTCTGCACACATTAAATGTACAAATACTAGCAGTTGCAATTAATTCATAGATGACGAAATGATACGACCATCATCTTTCATAAAATTATTTTCGGTTAGATTTTAGGAGCTATGGCCACTTTGTAGGAGAAATCATATAAAGACAAATTAATGGCCATTTTCTCATATCAATTATAATATGATTCACTGAAAGTGAAATATCATAGCTTTGGTGCCTGTGTTGTATGGTGCGGCTGCTCACGTTGCCTAGCAACAGGAAGCGAGCTCATCCAGTCACTCCAAAGTGACTGGTGCTACACTTTTTATGAATGAAACAAGAAAAAAATGTGTTAATATCATACTACTCCCTTGTATCAAGCACCTCTTGGTTTCACATTGACAGTAGGCATGAAATACATTAGCAAGCATAATCAGGACTGGAAAACAGGCTCCTATATCTTTATCAACGTACAGAGTAATTCTGATGGCAGTCTTCATCTGTCCATAGATGTTTTGTTAATGATGTGTAATATTCTTTTGCATGCAGCCATTTGCAATCAGAGAGTACCGTACTCAGTTGTGGTACACCATGTAAATAAATATTCATTACAATGGCTTTTTGAATTAGTTTTTACTGTGTATTATCTTTGAGGTCAAACCATATATATATATATATATACACACACACACTCTTCTAAACCACAACCAAACAACCAGATATAACAAAACATATTTTATTTTGAAAACAAATAGAAAACATAAAGAGTATTAGAGGATGTACAGTATAATACACTTGAGTAGCCATACAAATCTTTTCAGCAGCATTTCTCCTCCACAACTAAATAAATGTGTTGGTGGCCATGGACAGGCAATGAGGAAGAATAGTGAAGGCACATTATCACAACATTTTTTAGCCAAACAGGCCACCTGTCCATTTTGTTTGTAGCGACTTCGAAGTACATATAAATATTTAAATTACAGTTTTTTATCATTTCAAGATTGTAGCTGCTATTTCTTGCTACAGTGCTTCGCAATGAGGCTCTTAATGAATTCTTCAGGCAAAGGCACACTCCATACCAGAAAGTCTATCTGGTCTTAAGTGCATACCAGCGGATAAAATAAACATACTGAAGATGTGTGGAGGACTTAAGGTTTAGCTGACTGAATGTTTCTTTCGTTCAGCCACTCCCTTTTCAACGGGCTTAATTCCTCGAAGAGAGGCTGTGGATGTGTTTCTGTAACAGGTTCAAAAGTCCATCTACATGCAGTCCATCTACATGCAGTCCATGGAGTTGTCTGGCATCATGCCAAGGGGTGGCGCTTTGCCCATTGCACAAGACGGCGGCAGCATGGCGTTGGGGGCTGGATCCACATTCTCCAGATCCTCCATCTTTTCTGCACACCCCTCCCAGTTGATGTGGAAGCGTGTTACACGTGGGTTGGAGGCCAATATATTCCTCTGCAACTGAAAGAAAGAAAGAAAAAGCAGAATAACTTTGATGCCCTGCACCGAACTGCAAAGAACTGAGGAGAAGTACATGCATAATCTCAACAATACTTATCTCTCAATTAGTTAATTTTCCTCTCCTGCTGGCCACAGCCAGCCTCCTACTCCCATTCTTACAATGTTATTTACTTATTGTGTACAATAAAAAGCCTAGAAATGGCGGTGCAGACAGAGATGATAAAAGTGATAAAAATGGTTATGTACACAGACAAAAAACAGCAAAATAAAGCAATGTTTGCCACAAACACTAATCACAGGACAAGACTATGAATAGATGCAGTATCATATGACCAGACTCAACAGTTACACCTGGTTTTGAAATCTTACCTACGTAACTATTATTAGGTCTACAACAAACGGCAATGTTCCCGGCTAAACAATGAAGCCCAAACTGAAAGTTCTAAAATTGCAATATCTCACAAGTCAATTTGGGGCTTGTTGCAGAAGCAAACAACTTTCCGTAGACTCCCATGTTAAAAAGCCAATTTTCACAGCAAAAATAAATTTATTTACAGCCTGGTTTAAAATGACTGAGGGCGTGATTTTTTTTAGAATCCATTAGTTTAATCTGCAGATAATTTACACTGACATTAATAGAATGAATTGGCAAAGATGGCCGTGCCCAAACCTTCAATTTAAGCCTCATAGGTCTGTGAAAAAGTCTGTGTGATGTCACAGAAGGTTTGTCCAGTTCTCTTATACAGTATATGGTCTGAAATAATAAATATGTTTTGAAACATATGTATGACAAAACTGGGCCTATACTTTTTTCCCAAGCAAAACTTTGTATTTATCAATCCACCAAGTGTCACCACAAGTCCTGACATGGTGTGTGCACATTTCCGAGTCTAGGGCTTTCAGTGCAACGCAGTATTCCTGTCAGAGAATAGTATAATTAGGCAGTTGTGGCCTAATGGTGAAGGAGCTGGACTTGTAATAACTGAAGGGTCACAGGTTTGATTCTCAGGCATCCATTGCTCCAGGGGACTTTCCCTGTAGTTCACTGTACATCATTCTGGATAAAAGGGCCTGCTAAATGCAATGTGATAATGTAGTAGAGTTCTGATTTAAATCCATAACATACAGTAGCCTGTATCTTGGGCATAACTTTCCATCTGTGTTTTTCTTTGTTATTGGTATATTTCATCATGGAGCCAGGATTTCGTTGACTGATCAATGTTGATAAATAGTTAAAAAAAGTGCAACTGTGCATGCAGTTGTACGTTTTCAGGGACAAAGGGTGTTTTGTGATTTTGCAATGATAACATTCAACATTGTAGTCCTATACAGTGGTCCCTCATTATTTGCTGGAGTTACGTTCTAAAAATAACCCGCGATAGGCAAAATCCGCAAAGCAGTCAGCTTTATTTTTTACAATTATTATGGATCTTTTAAGGCTGTAAATCCCCTCACTACACACTTTATACACTTTTCTCAGACGGGCATTGACATTTTCTCACATTTCTCTCTCTTCTACTCTCAAAGTCCAAACTTGCAAATATACACAGCTTCAGAGTCACACAGCTAGCGATGGAACATTTATGCAAATTTTACAAGCTGAGCGCATTCTGTACTGTACAGGAGATTGATTGACAATGTTCTACAGTCAATTAGCCTATCAGGGCGCAGAACACAATGCGCAGTAAAAAAGAGCATGCACTAAAAAAAATCCGCGAAACAGCGCGACCGCGAAAAGTGAACCGCGTTATAGCGAGGGACCACTGTATTAACATACGTTTAGTCTGTCTAAGAAGTAAAGTTAACATGTTATATTCCACCTTTCCTTTTGATGCAGTTTGACAAAACTAATTGGATCAATTGGACTTGAAATTAGGCTAGAATCCCCCCCCCCCACCATGCCTTTATAAACACTGACAAAAAGTCTGTTTTAGAGCCTGAAAGAATAAATGTATTTGGTCTCAGTGGCAGAGAGCAGATTTAAGCATGCTAAATATACGGTGTGTGGTGTTTTTTTTATGTTTAAAATATAAATAAATACATTTCTACCACTTGCCCAATTAAAAAAAAAAAAAAAAAAAAAGACAGAAAGACAAAGTAGATACAGCAGATATGATGTGATGACAACCAGAGGCACCTGTGATGGCATCTAATTGTGTCTAAACATCACTACATGTGTAGTCTTGACTTGATGACCTTGCGAAATTACATTTTGTACATAGGTCTACTATCCAAACAATGCTGGTTTCAGAAGGGGATGTTCATCATGCCCAAAGGCTCCCATTGCCGTCTTCACCATGAATTTGCACACCTAAGGTAGATCATGCCCAACACTCAGCTCTTGCACAAGCTGAAAAGGGAGCATCCACCAATCAGCATTGGTGGAAAGGTGTGAGGCGGACTCAGACGGAAACTACGCAATTTTTAAAAGATGGCCACGAGGAAATGCCTTGCTAAAGATGACCACGAGGAAATGCCTTGCTAAAGTTGCTGGCTGAGGTTAACCAGCCCAATCCTGACCTCCTGACATGCATCCATGTTGTAAATGTTGTGGGGGAGTCATCTAAATTGAGAATATATTTGGACGTGATATTAATATCACACTCGTTTTTAGAAGTCACATTTACCAACACCCATTCATTCTCACACTGAAACTGTACAGTTTCAAATGGTTTCATCAGTAACACCTGAGAATTGTTGACACGTTCCTGCGCTCAAATATATATATAATATATATATACATAAATATACACACACACACACATATGTATATATTACAAGTAATGGTAGAATATAATGTATAATGTTCAAATTATGTGTTAGCTGTTATGCAGTTTATTTTTAATGTGCAACTTGGTGACTCTGCTTAGTGTTGCATATATGAAATGGATAACGGATTACAATGGATTTCTGAGTGAATGCGAGTCTGTCTTGCCACTGTGACAATGCTAGTGTAGGCCAGATATCCTACCACTTGACTCTTGTTAGAATGTCTATTTCATAACAGGACTAATATAAATAACTCATCAAGATTATATAACCTGATATCATAATACAAAGTATTCCCAAATGTCATAAAATACAATGTGTATGGAACCTTAACTGTCTAAAGATGTCTGCACAACCCCACGAGGCATAGACCCAGTAACATCGTCATTATCAACACACACATATCGAAGAACAAAAGTGTCTAGGTATAGGCATGGTGGCACTATACCTAGACAGGTACACAGTGAGGCACACATTTTCAAATTGCAACTCTACAGCAACCATTATACACAGCACATATTGCTATATTTCAAATCAATTAATTATAATCACACTACCTGTGCGTAGTCTGGCTTGACTGGTGGGTTTTCCCGGAGCTCAGGATCTGTGTATTCATTGTTAACATAGTACCCAATGCGGATGAACTCCTGCCCACGGTACGTACAGGTGATAAGAACCACAGTAACACCTACAGCATCGCTCTCTGGTATCAGACCAGGATTTGGAGCATCTGCCTGTTACAAATAAAGAAAAGATTAACCGTCATAGCACAGCAGCTCTCAGCTCGCAAAAAAAGTGTGTGAAGGATCCAGTAGGTTGTGCTCCATGGCAAAAAAAACAAAACATTCTAATATGGGAACATCAACACTCACCTGAAACACAAACATGTGTCTTCCAGCTGGCACAGGACCAACCAACACGGAGTCAAGAGTCTGGTCATACTCTTCGCTTTCTGCTGAGCCAACATATATAATCTTCCATTCCAGGTCTGTAACACCGAAATGCATTTGACAGAGACAACAAGAAAGGTTAGCCTGCATCTGCTGAAGTTAGCTACCCAATCCAGGACTCTCTCATTGTAACTAATGTTGCATGGACAATCACACGATACAACTACGTATGTTTCCAGTACAATAGGCCTTCAAACCCAGTTCCATGACTATTAACACTAAAGAAAGATTTTTGAACTTCAGTGCTATATAGTGGGCACGGCTAACTACTAGCCAAAATAATGTCACCCTGTCCCGCCACTAACATCTTGGAGGGAAAGAGGAAATTAGTAACATCGCGGGTGCCTGGTGGTAGGTACAAGAACGCTGCATTGCACAGTATCACATACATTAATTCAGTGTCACTTCATAAACTACCTGCAATTAGGTTTGCTCACCTTCAGGTAGATCTTCCATACACTCGAATGTAATTTCAAACTGGAAAGGGTTTCCGAACCGACTTGGATTATCCAGAACAGCAACATTGAGAACCTGCACCTTTGCCATTACTCTGGTAAAGTTAGCTAATTGAAATTACTACTTCCTGTATTTTTAACGAACAACCCTAAAGGCTAGTTGTCACTGGAGGAGGCAGATATAATGAAATAGCTAGTTAAGTGGACCGCCAACGTTTCTTCAAGACGTTTAAAATGTCGCTAGTTAAGCATTTTTGCTAGCTTGCTAACAGGAAAGATGAGACTTTGCAGTTTAAGCGGCTAGTCTGCAGCCTGTCTAAATAACTATACACTAGTACAGTGTGACATAGAGCCGTCAAGTCACGGTGAAGCTCCTTTCTCTCTATGACTTGGCGACGTTGTAAAAATCCTCCCGCCGATAATGTTTGGATATGGGCAATTCGATTCAACCACAAATTTAAAAAAGCGGATTACTCTATATCCTGATTCGCTGTGGATTTGCCGTGAAGTCGTAAAACAGCAGTTTGTATTGGCTGAAAGCTGCAAGGGTTATCCAATTGGAGCGTACCATGCCGCGACATCCGACTCAGAGGTGGGGTTAGAGGTCATAGCGAAGTCTTGACCACATGACCCCACCTGATTTACCAAAGAGACTACTTTTTGGGCTCTCCCATTCTTAGTTTTCTTTAAAAACAAAAGATACCTCTGACTTAATCAACAAAATGGTATGACTAAATCAATAAGAGTGTTTGAAAGTTTTGCATAGAATGAAACATAGAATCTGGGTGCTTACATGTTCTTGAAAACATAACTGTGGCCTCCAGAAACATAGGCTATATTAAGGCCTGTGAAATGCACACAATTTGAAAGACAAGGTGAATGACTGAATGGTCTGAAAGGCTACAGAAAAAGGCATTAGAGCTTGAAAATGTGTGTCATCTTCTTCTTCTTTTTATTATTATTATTATTATTATTATTAGTAGTAGTATTATTATTATTATTATTATTATTATTATTATTATTATTATTATTATTATTATTATTATTATTATTATTATTTTATCTGTCAGTAATAGTGAAAAATAACCGTGATATTAGATTAGATTAGATTCAACTTTATTGTCATTACACATGTATAAATACAGGTAACGAAATGTCGCTTAGCATCTAATCAGAAGTGCAAGAGCAGCAAGTGCGATATGTACAGTATATACACAATATAGACAGTAGTGAATTATGTACAATAAGTAGGGCAATATGAACATGTGGGAGTACTTTGTTAATCTTTGTGGGGGATATAAACAGATGTGCTATAAACAAGTATACAGTAGAGCTATTAATATATATAATGGGCTATGGACAAGTATACAGTTGTGCTATAAATATATAAGTTAGTAAATATGATCTGTATGAACAATATGTACAAGATATATACCGAATGAACTATAACACAGAGATGTACAGGAGATATACAGTATTGACAATATACATTTTTGTTATGGGGTGGAGTGGGGATGGGGTAAAGTTCACTGACATTGGGAGAGATGGAGAGGTGAAGAGGGACGGGGCGTGGAGGTAGTGGTAGTGGTGTCATGGTAGGGGGAGAGAGTGGTGGCATAGTAGGGGGGACATGGAGGTTCAGTGGTGGGTAGAGTTCAGGGGGTGTGAGTGGTGGCATGGAGGGGGGGGGCATGGTAGGGGGCGAGAGTGGGGTGAGAGCATCCTGACCAGCTGCACCACAGCGTGGCATGGGAGCTGCGTAGTGGCGTAGTGGGAGGACATGGAGGTTCATCGGGGGGTAGAGTTCAGCAGGGAAACAGCTGTAGGAAAGAAACTGTTCCTAAACCTGCTGGTTTTAGTCCGAAGGCTCCTGAAGCGCCTTCTGGAGGGGAGGAGCTGGAAAAGTCTATGATTGGGGTGCGAGGGGTCCTTCAGGATGCTACGAGCCCTGCGTAGGCACCGCTTTCTCTGGACATCCTCGATGGCAGGTAGTGGGGTCCCTGTGATGCGTTGGGCGGTTTTCACCACCCGTATGAATAAAGATATGGTTATGGTTATCATGCAGTCTCTCCTACATTAGCTTTCATATGTTTTACACACAGTACAGTTTCAAACCCTAGTCTTCTAACACAGCTCACACTCTATGAAATAGATAAAAACACCATAATGGATTATTTTGACTTAAGGAATATTGTAACAGTCTGTGATGATATGTCTGCTGCTGAATATGAGTCAGTGGGTGGAATTCAGACAACACCCTCAGATAGGTTTGGAAAAGCTCCGTTTTATTCCTGTCACTTGATGTAGGCTACATAACGTTGCCCTGTGTAATCACTGTTCTGTGGTTGATAAAAAAGAAAAGCCCTTACGTAGTTCTTTAAAGGTGTGCTTAGTTCTAGTAAAAATGGTCACAGAGAGATTCGAATTAAATTCACCACTCAACGAGGCAGTAGCTATACAAACAGTTGTTGTCATACCCATGACTTGCTCGTCGTTTTGTCCTGAACGTTATATAATACAGAACGCGCATATAATTTGGAACACAGAGGGATTAACAGAGCACATCGCGATTAGCCGTACTCTTGGAATTTCAAGAATTCTGCCTTCCTAATTGTCCAAACAGAGTATCATGAAAACCACTGGAGGTCGCAACATGCCACTGCATTAAGCAACGAGTACAAACCCACTCGATGTTAGTCAACCTATATAATACAGCCTAATAGCACGTCTGCTGTCGTCTGTTGAATTGAACAGAATTTGGACTGAACAGACAGCCTTTAAAGAAACTTTCTGAATCTGAGTTCCTCTGACCACAGCATGAGTGCATGAGAGTTTGGGTAGCGCACCACTGCGCCCAGCGAGCAGGTGGATTGTCATCGGCTGGAAGCGCATACAAAGGCACGTTTGTCTCAGCCTTCCCACAGGTTGAACACTGGGCTCAGGTGCTGTAACGTGAGCCTATATCATGTGATCACCAGAGGGACGACTAGAGGAGGATGGAAAAAACTGTTTTACATAGGCTAGGTCGGACATTGCATTTAGAAACAAACAAATGTGGTTACTCCTAGAACCAAAACCTGGTCAACGTAAGCTATTTATATATATGCGATGATATTTATTGCCTATTGCCTAATTGTATAGCCTCCCAGATGAAAAGTACTAGCTTGAATCGCCTGAATTAACAACCGCAAGGCGGAAGCGACATTTCTTGATACCACTGAGAAGGATAATCACCAGGATTCAACAGAGATACTTCTTCATTAACAGGTAAGTGTAAGCTATTTAACTTATTAACTTAATGTGTTTGTATGCGTCTCGGAATACCTTAATGGTGTTGGTTAGTTTCAGTGCGTTGGCGGTGTAGTGCAGTGGTGAGTTTCGGTTGAGTCATTCGCTCGTTCTTTACACTCTGTTGATTGTTAAAGCTGACTTTGTGTAAATCATCTATTTATAGATATCTATGTAAACCTAAGTCATAATTGTCATACATTTGTTCCGTTATTATCTACTTTATCTGATCTGTATCTAGGCTGTTACTTAAGCAGGTGCAGGTTTATTGAGTCAGGCTGCTGCACACTATGTGCACCTCTTTTGGCATGTATTGAATATTTGGGGCAAAATTGAAGCTGTTAACTGGAATGGGGGTAAGAGTGGGAAGGTTCTTTTTCACACTTTTGTTTTTAACAGATTTCACATCTTTACCAGGGAAAGGGTTGCAAAGGCTGAGAATACTGCTAGAATGGCATGGACCTGAAGTTGCCTTGTCACCAAAAAGTTACCCACTGGACCGAGGACTGGTATAAAAATGACATTTGTGCCAGACACAGCATCACATTTTGGGCTGGTGGCAGGTGGTGTACTGCTGCTCGTGCTGAAGAACAGCCCAGTCAGAGGTGAGTGATTATGGCCTGCCTCACGCACCATGTGCATCCTGGAATTTAGTCTTACCCACCCAGGAAGCCTCTCACTCCCACAGGCTTGGCAGCCTCAGCACTCAGACCTGAGAGGGTGTGCACTCCACACTGTCAAGTTTTTTCAGCGTCACCATGCTATCCGTTATTTCCTGTTCTGTTTTTTTTTTTCCAGCACTAGACACTGACAGGCACCGACATGTCAACAGGTTGCAACAACATTTAAGGGTGTAAGACTATGTGATAATCCTAAAAATAGGGATAAGCACATTAGATTTTATACTGTGTAAATATTTAGTAATTATTACTCAATAATTATGGTATTACTCAATGAGCAGTGAAGATATGTGCTTGGTTGGTGTCAGTACATCTTGTAGACCTTTATATCCTTTTGGCATTTGAGGCATTCTCTTCAAATCACCAGAAAAAAGGTAGAAGACAACAGCAGCTATAAAACTAAGCTTTCCTGTCTTGAGCAAGACCTCTGTCCTTGAGTTGTTTGACATTTACTCAGGTGAATGATTAACTACCAGTCTGTCTCCAAACAACCTTCTAACCACCACGTGAGTGAGTCCACCAAGTCACTGTGAGTTTATAACGCTCAAGACTTTCCAGATTTTCCCTTTCATCTATGTCCAAAAACTGTTTCCGAATGTAACGGGTTGCGTTGTGAACCTTTCATCTCCCGATTTTTTGTTCTCTCTCTGGATCTGATTTGTGGTCAATGATCTCACTGCCATGCCCGGATGATCACATGGCCAAAAAAGTTGCTATGTGAAAGTTTAGGAAGCAGCCCAACTCACTGGAGAATAATTTGATTGGTGAAATCAATCAATGTTTAAGGGGTATAACCACAACACATTTGTTAACAAATGTGGATTACTTTTCTGGTTGTATTTAAAAAGATTGCTGTAGTCGTTTGTGACACACCCTGTGGAGGATTGGAGTTCCCATGAAGCTTGCATGTCTGAATGGGGAGATAGGTTGGGTTGTGTGCTTGTGTCTTTATGTATTTATTCAGTCTAACAGGATAATGTAGTTGTTTAGGGCTGTGGAATATATTTTTGACATTTGGCAAGGCAATACATCAGATAGACTTATCTGTAACTGCATGGCTAAGAGTACATGGTTTGAGGTGTGAAAGACATTAAACAAATCTTTCTAGGGGTAGAAGGGGTGGTGTGTGTGTGTGTGTGTGTGTGTGTGTGTGTGTGTGTGTGTGTGTGTGTGTGTGTGTGTGTGTGTGTGTGTGTGTGTGTGTGTGTGTGTGTGTGTTGTGTGGAGTATGGATTCTGTGTATTCATGTCTGTTGTGTAAGAAGTGTGTGTGTGTGATGTGTGTGATTTAAACTGTATGTGTATCCAAATTTCTCCGTTGTTGTATCTCCAAGACAAACATTTTTTTTTTTTACCTTAGAGCTGATCAATAGTTATCATATCATGAAGTTTTTTAAAGGGGAAGGGGAAGGTATGAAAAAACCTTGTGCAAAACAACTTAAACTGAGTTGTGCACCTATATTACTACAGGCTTGTTAAATATGCTGACTCTCCTATGAATAACGACAGTGGAGTAAACCATAAAGTATGCTTAATTCCGCACATTGAGAGGTACTGCGTTTCACTGCACAATGAACAGGAAGTAAAGTACCGTGTAATAAAGCAGTAGTTCCCTCTGAGTTACAGTACAGTTAACCATCAGTCCAACCCTCGTTACGAAATATGTAAAATCATCATCTGGCAGCGACGTCTCGGAATGAGATGCTTCAGACTATGAAGACTAGCTCAAGAATATGATTGTTGGAGGTTTTCAGATGTTCATTTCTCTCCATATATTTTGTTGTGATGACATCAGTTGTATTTATATCTGGGGTAAACAGCTTATTTGGAGGGGCAAATGTATCCAGCATGTTCAAGCAGCCCGAATGTATCTGTTTCCCACAGCTGGAAATGCTACCGTCACCAGTGGTCTAGGCAGAAACTCAAATTCCACCAACTCCCCTGTGAGTACTGACAGTGCGTTTGTGTGAGAGAGAGAGTCGTATGTTTGTGAGTTTGTGTGATTTATGCTTTTGTTGTGACTCTCATTAACACCCTCTTAAGTGATTACATTCAAGACCACAGTGCAGTCCTTACCGTTCATGTTTACCTAAAGCTTGTCACATGTATCTTTTTGTGTTTGGTTTGACAGGACATAGTAGCCATCGTGGTCCCTACAGTTGTGGTGGGTCTGCTAATTATCATAACCGCGGTCCTGGTCTACCTGTTCTTTGTGGTCCGGAAAAAGAGGCAGACGGAGGGCACGTACAGGCCCAGTGCCGAGGAGCAGAGTGGGACGCGGAGCGTGGCGATGCCTGACGCCCTCAAACTGCCCAAAGAGGAGCGGCTGATCTAGCAGGACACTATAGGAGTCCAACCACTGCCTGCCAGTGAAGTCGCCATTTGCCTACACTAAAGACAGGTGCCTCATTTCCAAAAGGGTTTCCGATAGCAACTACTGGATTATGGTGGAGTACAGTGGTAACATCGAGACTGCAGTGTATGCATTAAGAAATATTGCTTGGTGCCCTCCACTCCTCCAAAATGGGTTTTGGTAGCAGCTACTGGATTATGGTGACACACACTAGTGAACAACATTGAGAGGCCATGAAAGGAAAACTATTAATGTGATGTCATCAAAGTGCTCAACATCAAAGTGGTGATGAACCGCTGCAGCAGTGGCTTACATTGTCGTCATTCTCATGTCATCACTGGCTAGCTGCCAGGCGCTAGTTCCCTGCGTATAGCTTTATCAAAACATACAAGGAAGAATCCTGGACCAACTTACTGGGGCCAAATCCTGGTCAGTGACAAGTGGAAGCCTTACAAGTGCAGCGTTGACCAGGGGGATAACCAAACACCTAACAGGATGTACCGCATGGGTAGGTTGAAGCTTAGGGTAGTGCAAGGGGTAGTTGCTGTGAGACTAAAGGGCCGATATTCTTAACGTGAAGTTATGGTTGGGATTGACCAAGCGGCATTTAAATGGGGGACTATATTTTGCGGAAGCAGAGGCGAAGCACAGGCAAAGCACCGCTGAAAGGCGCAAAGACACCACGCAGCACCTGGAAATCCTCATCCCCCAACTTCTGTCAACATAAGCGTGGAGTTGTTACTGGTAGGCAGTGAGACTGTTCGCCTGTGCTTCCGCAGAATGTAGTTCCCCATCTAAATGCCGATTTGTCAGTCCCTTCAGGTTAATTTGCATTGTCGTTTGTATTCGATCTGAATGCACAGGTGACGAGAAGTAATTGCAAAACAAATCGAGTGAATTGATTCACTTTTGCCACAGTGTGCTAGTTGGCAACACTAGATTACAGTGACTATGCTAAGTTAAGCAAAAGTCAGTGCTGCCAGATTCGGACAATGGCTGGGTCTGCTAGAAAAAGCTTCTGCCCACTTATCCAACTCTAGGGACTGCAGGGACAGACTCAATTTCATCTGGGGGTGGCGAATTCCTTTAAGGAAGCTCAAGTATCTGCTGCTATTGTGAAGTCTTGTGAGAGTACATGCTTGATGTGTGCAGATAACTGCAAAACAAAGCACATAAAGTGTTTCATTGTAACATTATAACATTTCATGGAGGTCATTTTGGATGTGTGTGAACCCCGTCATAGAGTTGTTCACTCCTAGACCTGCACTACTTATCATTTCAATCAGACTGCAGTTTTAGTCCAATTTAACAGTTAACACACTGGTATTAAGTGCTACTAATATTTGTAAACAGTGGATATAGACTGAAAGTAGGCTTACATTTAATGTCTTTTTTTACATTTTTAGATATGCAATTGTTGTTTAGGGGATGTATGTAACACTAACAGTTGTCATAGCAATGAGAACCTCACTAAGTTGTATGTATTGTAATATGAAAACAGAAATATGATTGTTTACACTTTAATTATTTTACAATTCATTTCAGCAAAACATTTCATAAAAACAATCAATATAAATGCACACTGTGCAGTTTACTTTGAACACTGAAATCATGGTTTAGAAATTACTTGCACAATTTAATTTATTCAGTTGTAATTACAATGATCATGTAATCTGTGAATTAATGTCGTATTAAAATAGTATTTTTTAATCAAAATTGAGCACATGTTATCTTCCCATTTGTATCCACCCAGATACCATATTGTGATTTTGGACCTTTGTATGAAGTCTGCCCTCAAGCTAGCTTGTTAACTGAATATCATAAGACTTCTAAATACACCTGGTGATCCTGATAAATGGGTTAAATTAGTTATGTTTTGTTCTTTTCATGGCTGCATAAAGTGATAGTTTATCAAGTAGGTAAATTACAGTGTAATCAGGTTCTGATTGTTTTTTTTTGTTTTTTTACTGATTGCTTTTACCGACTTGCAATATCTAATATGGTATACCTAATTTTTAAAAATGTAAATGTACAAACTTTTAATGTCATGTAATACAGTTTTGTTAATAGAGTTAATTATATAGCAATGTGATGGGTGACTGATCCATATGATGGATGTTGTACAGCTCCATCTAGTGGTCAACCTCAGAAATTAGAATCTCAAATAGGTAACTGCCAACATATGAATTAAATCTAATCTGTGCAGGTGTTTTTTTAAATAGGCCTTCAGCTCATTTGTACGTTTATTTTGCCTTCAGGTGACACATATTCTAAACATTTCCAGCCAATGGTTAATTTATTTACTTGTATTATAAAATCCACTTAAATAAAACACACACATCTTTGTTTTTGGAATTAGCCTTTAATCAGATCCGCATGGACAGCAGAAACATATCCAAATCTGAAGGCTTCACAGTTAAAATCGTTTGATTTTCACTTCTGCAAGGCAATGAGTGGGCAACGTGGTGCAGTGCATTCACAACATACAAAAACACAATGTGAAATTAAATAGAAAGTTCACAATTATCCGCAAAACATCGAGATCACTAAATGAGAGGAACCATGATTGTGGATGATGTTTACTGAGGGGGGTTGTTGAGGATGATGATGGGGGGGGGATAGAAAACCATTCAATTCTTTCAAGTGGCCATCTGCTACCGTGAAGGAAAGCAGAAGGATGGAGTTAAGATGGAGTGAGTGATGGGGGAGGGGCGAGACTCGTTGAGCTGAGATTTAGGCGACCTCCTCTTCGCCCTCCTCTTCGAACTCGCCCTCCTCGGCCGTGGCGTCCTGGTACTGCTGGTACTCCGACACCAGGTCGTTCATGTTGCTCTCGGCCTCGGTGAACTCCATCTCGTCCATGCCCTCGCCCGTGTACCAGTGGAGGAAAGCCTTGCGGCGGAACATGGCGGTGAACTGCTCGGAGATGCGCTTGAACAGCTCCTGGATGGCGGTGCTGTTGCCGATGAATGTGGCGGCCATTTTGAGTCCGCGAGGGGGGATGTCGCAGACGGCGGTCTTGACGTTGTTGGGGATCCACTCCACGAAGTAGCTGCTGTTCTTGTTCTGCACGTTGAGCATCTGCTCGTCCACCTCCTTCATGGACATGCGGCCGCGGAAGACGGCGGCCACGGTCAGGTAGCGGCCGTGGCGCGGGTCGCAGGCGGCCATCATGTTTTTGGCGTCGAACATCTGCTGGGTGAGCTCGGGCACGGACAGGGAGCGGTACTGCTGGCTGCCGCGGCTGGTGAGGGGGGCGAAGCCCGGCATGAAGAAGTGCAGGCGGGGGAAGGGCACCATGTTGACGGCCAGCTTGCGGAGGTCGGCGTTGAGCTGTCCGGGGAAGCGCAGGCAGGTGGTGACGCCGCTCATGGTGGCGGAGACCAGGTGATTGAGATCTCCATATGTGGGTGTGGTGAGCTTGAGGGTGCGGAAGCAGATGTCGTAAAGGGCCTCGTTGTCGATGCAGTAGGTCTCGTCAGTGTTCTCCACCAGTTGGTGGACCGAGAGCGTGGCGTTGTAGGGCTCCACCACTGTGTCGGACACCTTGGGGGAGGGCACGACGCTGAAGGTGTTCATGATGCGGTCGGGGTACTCCTCGCGGATCTTGCTGATGAGCAGGGTGCCCATGCCAGAGCCGGTACCGCCGCCCAGGGAGTGGGTCAGCTGGAAGCCCTGCAGGCAGTCGCAGCTCTCTGCCTCCTTCCTCACCACGTCCAGCACGGAGTCCACCAGCTCGGCTCCCTCGGTGTAGTGGCCCTTGGCCCAGTTGTTCCCAGCACCGCTCTGACCTATAATAGGGAACATGCATCAGCCATTATTCCACCCCAGTGGAGGCCTGAGTGTACCCAGCCTCAACCACAGCTACTACTAACTCTGAATCTCTGCTCAGACTTAAACTGGGGCATGACACACTGAGGCCTGAGAATTTTTGAGAGAAAAATGTATATAGTTCTTTAAAACAAATAGGGCATACAACATGTAGTTGTGAACAGAAATTAAAACTAACTGTCTAAAAGAAAAAAAAAACAAGATATTGAAAGAGGTGCCATTATTCACCAAAATTGTAGGCAATTAGCCTGAAAGAGGGCATCTATATACATTTGAAGAGAAATAAAAACAAAGATCAATTTTAAAGGAGGTGCCAGTATTCACCGAAGACAAAGTTGTCGGGCCTGAAGATCTGGCCAAAGGGACCGGACCGGACAGAGTCCATGGTTCCTGGCTCCAGATCCACCAGAATGGCACGGGGTACATACTTCCCACCTAAGAGGACAACAACGATTTAGCAACACTTTTGTTTCTTGTGGTGATTTAGTACATTATACTTACTCTGGATAAGAGAGGTTAATAAAAGATGTTCAATGTATTTATTTTAGACTAAGTAACAATGCTGTAACAAGAAGGAATTAAGAACCATGACACATTTCACACCCTATAAATAACAGATTCCTTCTGTTGATTAGCTGATTCTTAAAAACAAACAAACAAACAAACACACACACACACACACACACTCAGACATTTTAGCAATATACACTACCTGAAGCCTCATTGTAGTATACGCTGATCCTGTCTAGTTGCAGGTCACTGTCTCCGTGGTATGTTCCGGTTGGGTCGATGCCATGCTCGTCGCTGATCACCTCCCAGAACTACACCAGAAGGGGAGAGAAGGGCGGAAGCCAAGGGGAAAGACAAGCAGATTAATAGCACATCATTTCATGTGCGCCTGCAAAAATCTGTAATCCACCTAAAATGGCACTTGATGCAAGATTATCCTACCGAAAGGCATTGACGTTGTTTTATTTTATTTTATTGTTATTATTATTTTTAGCAAATATCATTAAGTTGATTGAGTAATATGACTGAATGGCTGTCTTTGAATCAGCGAGAGAGAGGGGGGGTGGGGAGTGTGGGGGATGATGCAAAAGACTCCAATCCTTTTTCAGGTTATTCCACTGAAAACCGTAGTATCATTATGAAATAAAATATTATCGGGTTCACACGTAAGAAAAATACGTAAGAACGCCATTGTTCCACGCGAATGACCCCAAGGAAAATAGGTCATACTGGAAAAGAGTGGATATGCTTACTCACAACAATGCAATCGATCCCTCTGATTCCTTCAGTCCCGTATGACTGGCAGATGTTGCTACTGTGCACCGGTATGTATGCATTTTCCGTTGTCTAGCACAATATGGCCCGCATTCACCGCAACATTATACGTTTGTCTGATGGATAATGAACGTGCGCTTATTGCGTTTCACCTTCTCATCGAGATCACTAAATGAGAGGAACCATGATTGTGGATGATGTTTACTGAGGGGGGTTGTTGAGGATCGTTTCACGCGAGACGGCCAATTGCAGCCATTTCACTAAATGCATCTGCACATTGGCTCGACTCTATAGCAACGATGGCAGCAAATTAACCGAATCCTATCATATTTCCAATTGAGTTCAAGCCCACTACAGCTGCACAGGAATTCTGGAATATTCTAAAGGGCGGATTACTACCAGCGCTCCACGCTCTTGCTTGAGGTAGCGGCTTTTCTCGTGCGTGATCACGCCCACTACACCATGCAGCCCATTAAAAAAAAAAAACATAGAGAAAATGAATCTTTTTGCCTACCTTTGCACCGATCTGGTTTCCGCACTGGCCGGCTTGAAGATGCACGATTTCGCGCATGATGTTGCAGAAAGGTCAATTTTATTCACAGAGACAGAGAGCTGAGACAGCCTGCACAAAGCGACTCGGCTGGAATGATCCTATTCTCCCCCTGCCTTGAGTCCTGTTCCCAGTGAGAGATTACGCCCGCCTCTCCCTCCACGACTGGGCCGAGAACGTGGTGCAACATGACGTCATCGCCATGGTAACCAAGTACCGGAGGAGAGAAGGAGGACCTTGAGCTCGTGGAGACACCGGATAGGATGCTGTGATTTGCACTCCAATAGTCATTTAGGAGCTCCAAGGAGAAGGAGCTATATTCTGGTGTGCATTTTCGTTATGAAATGGCAGCGCCGTGCCAATGATTTATGTAATGAAATGGATGGTAGAGTACATTTTCATGTTGTCTTTTTTTATCTGCCAGTGTGCAAAGTGTTGAGCGAGTTACCATATCTGGAAGGCTTATTGAAGTTGCAGTGGTGCAGGCAGCTGCCTCACAGGGGCAAAATGTAGAAGCCTACTGTGGAAGTGACCCATAATAGCCTACTGGAGGCACTTTTACATTATCTATGATTGGCTTTAGGTAGTTTACACTTACTGAGGTGAAATGTCTATACATTTGTAGTGTGTATCACCCCTTCTCGTATCACCACTTTGCTGTTTATATCTGGTTTTTAAAATTCTGCAACACTGTCAAACATTGCACTTGGTTAGTATGCAGGTAAGAGCAAAGCCTTTTTATTCTTTTGTTAAGTCTTGAAGGCAGAGGCCAGGTCAGATTTCCTAGTATTGATTTTTCTGTTCATGTTTGTCACAATAAATTTCTTCTGTAGGAGCATCTTATGTATTACAGAAGGGCTACACTTACAGTTTCAGATCAAACATCATTCATGAAGTGCTTCCTCAGCCATATTTGCAGCACTGATGACTGTGATGCTGATGGCCTGTGTCAGTCCAGCCAGAGTCCTGTCCAACCTGTCTTTGCAAGGCTTGGCTTTGCTTTGACTGGCACACAAGGTTCCAGTATCTTTGGCCACTTTGTGCGCCGAACAACTTAAACCCAACTGACGATGTGCCAGCAACTCTGACTCTGACAGGCGATTATAGAGTCTTTTTGGGGACACAGGCAAAAAAAAAAAAATCCACAACTTCCATTCAAAACTGTGTTACCACTTCTGTAGTTTGTCAGCCCTCAGGAGCCCTGTAGTGGCCGGGCCCCCCCAAGGAGTTGCCGTTTTTGGCTTTTGACAAGGTGTGGCCCTGCCAGCAACAGCCAGCACTTCATAAGATAAACCGTTCACATCACCACGGCCACACAATATCCACCCACATGGGGACAGGATGAAAAAGCAGGCTCATTTAACTTGAAATTACACTGGCAAATGCACAAAGTTGAAATGTAAGCTATTTTTAGTGTGATGATCCATCCATTTTGCAACCTTTGCAAGCAGAGTCATGAGTGTGAAACTTTGCAATTTTGGCCAGCTGCTGTTGTTTGTTTACATATGCCATAGTCATACAAAAGAATGTGACTTCACTTGACTGAATTGACACTCAGGGAACACAGCTATCAGGTGGACATGCCTGTCTGGTCTGTGGTTTGGGTGTACTGACTGAGCAAATGTGAATGTACCGCCAGGCCTGTTCCACCTGCCAGGGGCCTTTGGGGGAAAGCTACCAGTCTCACTGACACAGCAGGCATAAGAAAGAACCTGTTACTCTTAGCTATTTGGTTTTCCATTTTTACTGCATAGATGTGCTTTAAATAAAAGCCAAAAATGGTAAAAATCAAGACAAATGTGGAGGAACATGGACATTGGATGTAAAACATTCTGCGATAAAAGTTATTAATGAAAGCTCTCAGGTAACCCAGTGATACAGAATGTACTACTCAGAAGCATAAGATAGAATTAGATCAGGGTGGTGTCACAACACTTTGTTGTATAACCATACAACAGCCTGGTTTTGGTACATATTTGACCACATTTTGACCAATTTCTTTGACTGTTGTAATATCTGCCATTATGTTTAAAATGTTATTTGCCTGTGATCAAAAACATTTTCTGTTTTAATAGGACCACTCACCATCAATATCATTGTTGTTTTTCAATGTTGACCGCTTCTGTGAACAGAAGCTCATTTATTGACCAATGTTTCTCTCCTGTTTGTTTGGAGGGGGATCATTCTTTCCACAACCCAAGTCTATTGCTATCTCCCAGTCAATCAGTGCCACACAGGGCATTGGTCTAGCTTGGCCTTTTGAATGGGCATTGTTCATAGAGAACCTAATTTTAGATCAGGATGAGGTTATACTTCAGGAAGGGAAATCACTCAGCTCTTACAGTTAAAAAAAAAAAGTAGTATGCTGGTTTTTGGAGGGCAAGGTCATGTAAACATTGACTCTATTCCCACGATTCACTGCAAATCTATTTCTGTAAACCATGGCTTCATAGTAAAAAGCACTAAGATGTTGCCTTACCATACCTGAATCATAAGCAAAACTTTAACAAAACATTTTGAGTTTAAACATTTTAGTTCAAAATGCAACTGCATTTCCTTAATTCTGCATTTCACTTGGGTGGTAACATGCTATTATGCTGCCAAATGTAATGCAGTATTTTGTTACTGCAAATGAGTGTTTTCGGTATAAGGGCCATTAGAAACAAGGCCCATAATTACACATCAGGATGTCTCCGTGTAAACAGAATGGGTTCCAAGCGCTTCCATTAGCACCAGTCAGTTTTCTCTTCCTGTTTCTCCAGCTGACTATGTTGTCATACTGGTTTCTGTGTGGCAGCTTTCATAGGCTGAAACACTGGCAGGCAGACGAGAGGAGGGGTCATTTTAGGGAAAAGAGAGAGAGAGAGAGAGAGAGAGAGAGAAAAAAAACAAAAGACATCCTCTGTTAGACAATGGTAGTAAGTTCAGTACGGAGACAGGCGGCTGCACGTAGACGGCGGCTCCACACTCTCAGGAGAGAGATCGTCTGAGTGTAAAAATCTGCCAGAAAACAAGAGTGGAGAAATGTCGTCTGGACTCTCCTTGCCAGAAGAGGACCTCTGCTGTCCCGTGTGCTGTGACATCTTCCGCGACCCCATCCTGCTGTCGTGCAGCCACAGTTTCTGCCGGGCGTGTCTGCAGCGCTTCTGGGAGACCTCCACGGCACGCAGCTGCCCGGTGTGCAGGAGACGCACCTCGCGGCGCAACCCTCCGGCCAACCTGGCCCTCAGGAACCTCTGCGATGCCTTTGCGCAGGGCAGGGCTCACCGGGAGGCCGCCGAGGCTGCCAGGCAGCTCTGCCCTCAGCACGGGGAGAAGCTCAAACTCTTCTGCCAGGACGACCAGCTGCCCATCTGTGTAGTGTGCCAGACCTCGAAAGCACACAAGGGCCACGAGTGCCTGCCGCTCGAAGAGGCCGCCTCGGACTGCAGGGTGAGTGACACAAGTGTGTTCTGGCAAGGTAGAAAACATACTGTTGCTGTTGCTTGACAAAAGCAGCAAGTTGTTCTGTCACATGTTTGTGTTTGCCTTTTTTTGTCGGTTAGGTCTGGTCTAGGGTGTAGGGAGCTAGAGCGTGAAGGCAGAGCAGCACAGAATGCTGTTAATCAAGTCTGTTCAGACATCATCATAGGGTGTATTGGCAAGGCAGTGCTGCAAAGAAGTGCCAAAACATTCAGAGGTGTAGACCTGCATTCTTTTCAGGATAGTTGCTCTTACTGCTCACAAATCCTTAGGCCTGTAAATGTACCGAGGTAGGAAATATCATTAATGTTAAATAATTAACATTAAAGACAGTGTAAAATAATAAATAGTTTACTTGACACAAGGTTTCAGCAAGATGAAAGTGAAGAGCAGAAAGCTTGTCTATAAACTGCCCTAAGAACAAAGTGTGGAGTGAACAATTTATGACTGATCTGCCAGTGGTGGGCAGCTCCTAAAAACAGAGATATGTGGAATCTGTCTTGGCTGAATGAGAAGAAAAAAAAGACTGGTTTTCATCTGGTTTGCAGACTGAGCTAATGGCCGCCCTAAAAACCCTTCAGGACCAGCTAGCTGCCCTGAATAAAATCAAATCCAATGCAGACATGACACTCCAGCACATTAAGGTAGTAACATCGTCCTTGTTAACTATCCTCTTTAACTATCCTCGTTAACTCTAATTACACATGCTATGTGAGTATCCCTTCTAATTTGTGTCATCATCATATTTATTTTTTTCTCCCTCAGGTTCAGGCCCAGTCGATAAGCAAGCGAATAAAAGATCAATTTTTAAAACTGCACCAGTTCTTGTTCGAGGAAGAGAAGGCTGCTCTTTTGGCTGTGAGGAAGGAGGAGGAGGAGAAGGTCCAGATGGTTAAGGAGAAGGCCGTGGTGACCGCTGAGAGGATAGACTCCTTCTCAGAGACCATCAGGCGCCTTCAGCAGGAGGTTACTCCTGCTAACGACCTGACAGTGTTGCAAGTGAGTGCCTCAGGTTTACTGCTACAGTGCGGTTGCCAGATCTCGTGGTTTTTCTCCATCTGTGTGTAATTGCTCAGGTTCACAGCTACGGTTTTTGGTTGCCAGATATCTGTGGTTCTTCTCCATCTGTGCATATTTGCCAATGTTTTTGGTAAACAGGACAGATTATTGTTCAATATTATATTACTGTAGGATTAACGAAGGAAACACGCAGAGGGAAGCATAAACTCCGTAAAATCCCTCTGTATTTATCTTCATTTTCTAACAACAGCTTTCAAATGTGTATGTGCATGTGTGTAGAGGAACTTAGATATTTTCTGTCCAATTTGTTCAGTCTCCGGCTGTGTGGTTACCAACCCATAATTATTCCTAAATCCATGCAGAAATTCTCTCTTCAAAAGTTGTCTTTCAAACAAAAGGCTTTCTGTGGTCTAGACCCTTCATTTTACTATTCATTGTTGTTTCGATGCTGATGCTGTGGCAGAACGGTGATTATGTTTTAACATGTTTAAAATCTGACTCTGTGTTTACAGAACTGTAAAGCAACTATGGAGAGGTATGTGTGTCTATTCTGTGTATCTGTATGTGTGTCTATTCTGTATCTGTGCCTATTCTGTGTTATGTCTGTCTTACGCAGTATGCTGGTGCTCAATGATATTAAAGCCATGTGAGTTCTGCAGGGTTCGGTGTTTGGAGCCAGAGGGGGAGTTGGCTGCAGGGTCCCTGATGGATGAATGCAGGCACCTGGGGAACCTGAGGTTCAGAGTCTGGGAGCAGATGAGGAGAGTTGCTCCATATTGTGAGTGTTCACTTCACGTCTAAACTCAAGAAACAAATGTGATGATTTTTGTAAAGATTAACCAAACCAAACGCACACAAAATGCCAGAAATCACTTTTTCTGTTATCAGCTCAATTTGAGAGCACACTTGTACAATCTAAGAGATGAATTTCTTGAACAGCTTCCTTTTTTTTTCTCCTAGTTCCAGTGACTTTGGACCCAAACACAGCCCATCCCTGTCTGTCCCTATCAGATGACCTAACAGCTGTGCAATACAGCAGTCCTGCTGTGGAGATTCTCAGCAACCCAGAGCGCTTTCGCATGAGTGCAGAGGCGCTGGGCTGCACTGGATTCTGTGCAGGCACTCAGTCCTGGGTGGTGGACACCACGGGGAATGAAGACTGGATCCTGGGCTTGGCATACCGGTCGGTGCAGAGGAACGCCGAGATATCCGCCAGGCCAAAGAACGGCTTTTGGACGCTGTGCCTGCGAGGCGGCGTTTACCGGGCAATGACGTCACCGCCGACTGTTCTGACCCTGAGTGGAAAACCCAAACGGATCACCATTGAACTTGACTGGGAGGAAGGGGAAGTGTCTTTTAGAGACCAAGAGGAAGGCACCACCCTGTACACGTTCACCCAGAGTTTTGCAGAGACTGTCTTTCCATATTTCTACACACAAAGTACACTCCCTCTCAGACTTCTACCACAAACTCCAAGTGTCACCAAAAAAGATTAGAGTGACAGACAGAACCTCAATTTTTTCTCAGTTTTACTTTTATGGGCTTGGATTTGTATTGATTGAGTTATATAATAAAATATGAATTTGCATATTCATTGTATTGAGGTGTATATTACATGTGTTTGTGTTAGACAATGTATTTTATGCATTTCTACCAGGGAATCAGTACACAAATGAATAAAACTAGCACTTAGTTAAGGATACATATGACATTATTAATGGAATTTATTTATGGAACACAAAAAAAAACATCAGTGTCCAAACTATCTTTAGCAGTTGCGACAGACGTAACAAAAGAAACTATGCAGAAAAACCTGATTGACCGGCGGTGTTAGCTAATCGGGGCAAAGATCATCTCACAGAAAGAGCACAGAGGGAGGGCAGAGTCGAGGAGCCAGCACTTCAGAGTGTGTGTATGGTCGGCAGAATCGAGGCTTACTTTACACGGAACATACTACTATAACTTCTCACATGAAGTAAGTAGGCCTATGTTCTCAAGATAATAATGTGTAAAAAAGTATGATAATGTATAATGTTTGTATGATCAAGTATTATGTTTGTATCAGTGTGTTATAAAGTTTCAGAATGCTGAACCGACACCAAACAGAGCGGAGTCAAAAGGCGTCACTTCTGTGTCATATGTTTGCACTGTTCTAGGGAAATGTAGTTCTTCCTGTTGTTCAGTGATCATAATTGTTCAATGACTTATGTGTTTCTGCTGAACTGTAAAATGTATGTACAGGATAGAGAAGAATTATATTTTTGTGGAGTGATAGATAAAGTTTTACCACAGTGTCTTAAGGCAATGAAAAGTTAATAAAACAAAAGGCTATAGTTAGTTGAACCAGGAAGTAGGGTTGGATAGCAATTGGAATATTCTCAGAATAGTTCAAAATATGGAGCCTCCTTTTTTAAGGGTCTACATAGGGACTTTTTCTGTCTCGTTATTCCAGTCATAAGTTGTCTTATGTGCTGACCATTCATGACCGAGGAGTTAAAACACAGATTTGTCACTAGGGACAGACAATGGAATTTGGAAAATGCAGCGATAGAATAAGAGACAGATATGAACTGTGACAAAATGCCATTCATATTTATAAGTAACACTAATTCATACGGTACATTTATAATGATAATGATATTGTTGCTGCTTGCTGCTGCATTTTTACAGTTCTCTGAGAAAGTTAAACTAAAAGTTCCCTGATCTTGTCATGATATGCTAGGTTGAGATTGCGATCACCCTAATTAGCACACAGAGTAAAGTTAACTGTAGTATTCTAATCTCTCCGCTGGAAGTCATGGCCACTCAGCCCCTACCAGAGGACGACCTCTCCTGTCCAGTGTGCTGTGATATCTTCAAGGACCCTGTGGTGCTGACCTGCAGCCACAGCTTCTGTGAGGGCTGCCTGAGAACCTACTGGGTGGACAACCTACACAGGCCTTGCCCCGTGTGCAGGAACACGTCCATGACGGACAAACCGCCGGTCAACCTGGCTCTGAGGAACCTGTGCGTGGCCTTCAAGGAGGACAGCGAAAGGAGGACGGCGGTGCAGTCGAAGCTCTGCTCTCGCCACGGGGAACAGCTCAAGCTCTTCTGTCTGCAGGACAAGCGGCCCGTGTGTGTGGACTGCCTGACTGCGGAGCACAGGAATCACAAGTTCTGCCCTACACAGGAGGCTGTTCAGAAGTACAAGGTAGACACTATGCCGTGTGTGGTGAAAACAATCTCTCAATGATAAAATGGAAAGTAAGATGGAACTAAGTTAATAGATATTTATGAGTTGATAAAAACATGATTGAACAAGCATCGTAATATGACACTTAAAATTTCAACTGCTTTCAAACCATATGTGCCAAAATTCTTTGCTACTTAAGTGTTTATTTGTGAAGAGTTCTGGGGTATATTTCAACTACCACAGTGCATTGCCTTTGTTACATCAACAAGATTTCAAGGTCTTAACTAATTGATAGGTCAACATTACAGATATACAGTGATTAGTGCTGGCAATAACCCATATTTACGTATGGCGCAAGATTTGCCAATTTGGTTAATGTTGTTGACCAGTGACACATGACATGAAATCAATAGTTTGCATGAGATGCTGACAAAGGGTCATTTGTGATATGGAGATACTGATGCACCATTACTCGAATACTGTAGTTTTAATAATATAAATTTAAAAAATATAAAATATATAAAAAAATATAAAAATATAAATTTTTGGCTTTAATGTCGTCAGGCCAATGGTGTCAAGTTAAGAGTGAAGAGATAGAACGAGAGCTTTTCACACATTTTTTGCCTCTGACTGTGTCTGGGTTTCAGGACACACTGCAGGATGCTGTGACGCCACTTCATGACAGAGTAGCATCTATGAAAAAGAGCAAGGAGACCTGGGAACAGACTGGACAGCTTTGCCTTGTAAACACATCAACACATCATTTTGTGCACATCGCTATGAAACAGAAAACACTATTGTTTGGCGTTGGGTAGATCTAATAATACATCTGGGGATGGCTGGGAGTATTTGCTATGTCATGTCACATGCCTGCTATTGGCACAGCGCAGACAGACAGACAGACAAACAGACACAGACAGACAGACAGACAGACAGACAGACACACACACACACACACACACACACACACACACACACACACACACACACACACGCACACATTTTTAAAGGTGTTGTACAGTAGAAAATTACTACTGGTACTACAAATGTATCATAAGAAGAATTGTATAGCTAGTGGGTTTCAAGATTGTTTTAAGAGCATTCGTAGGACATGGAGTCATATTCCATTGCTTTATGTAAACATGATACATCATAGGCTACTCTCTAAATGAACATTTCCCCTTCAGAGTCAGGCCAAGGTCACAGAGAGTCTTATCAAGGAGGAGTTCAAGCAACTGCACAGCTTCCTGCAAATGGAAGAGGCTGCACTGATTGATGAGCTGAGAGAGGAGCAGGAGGGGAAGAATGACGCCATCAAGAATAAAATAGATGAAATCACACAAGCCATCACTTCCATCTCCCAAACCATCAGCCACATTGAGCAGGAATTGCAGGTCGATGACCTTTCATTTCTACAGGTCAGTCTCTACATACATCAATCCATTATGACTGGATTGGGTATTAAGTTTTTCTATACATTTCTGAGGTTTACACTACAAATAATTAATATGCTCTTCTTTTGCAGAACTTCCAAGAAACGGAAAAGAGGTACTATTGGACTAATCTCTTTTTTCTTTTGCCCTCTCTTGAGCCTGATATGTTCAGATGAAAATCTGATACTGTGTTTATAGATCAGGAAATCACAATAATTTATCCCAAGTAATAATAATAACAATAATATGTTTATCCATACAGCACCTTTTTTTTACACAGGTGTAGCTCAAAGTACTCTGACAGTTTCTGAAGAAAACAAAGACAAATGTTTCTATAGTGCTGTAATTGACAATTTAAAGAGATCAGTGTTTCCGTAATGGACAATTTAAATCAACCTATTTTTAAGAGCTCAAGCCTGGCACCTCAGGATCAAGTACAAAGGCACAACAAAGAACACCTCCCTATAGGCATGTTTCTGTTGAGGAAGAAACCTTCAGCAGAACCACAGCTTAAGGGGGGGGGCTGGGGGCATATCTACTGAGATTAGACAGGTATTAGCAGAGGTGTAGCTTCGCAAAAGGCTACACAGGCAGCTGTTTGGGGCCCCCAGGCCACTACATGTCACCCGAGAGTTAGACACACCTTAAACAGTAGTGGAAATGCAGTTTTCAATAGAGGTTGGGTAGTTTTTTTGCTTGGCGCCCCAACATAGTCTAAACTCGGTAGGTATTAAGGTGAGCTAGTTAAGATGTTCATGTGTATGTGTGTTTTTGCAGGGCTACGTGCTCAGTAAAAGACCCAGAGGATTTGCTAGGAGCATTAATTAACATGGCAAAATATGTGGGCAACCTCAAGTACAACGTCTGGAAGAAGATGCTAGATATTGTTCACTACAGTAAGTGCTTTTGTGTTCTATTACTGATAGTTGATGTGTAATTATGATGTGTAATTTAGTTTAAGGCTTTATATCAAAGAATAGTTTTGGTTATTTATTTATTTGGTTAGTAATATTTGACATATTACATTTTGCTAGTTTTGGTAATTTGCTAGTTTTGATTATTTATTTATTTATTTAGTTATTTTTCACATTTTAAAAACCTTAATGTCAATGATTAACAAGAAGTACTTCTTTCTTTTTTTGTCAGCTCCCATACTTCTGGATCCAAACACGGCCCATCCCATGTTGAAAGTATCTGACAAGCTGACCACTCTATCAGTGAATGGGACGCAGCCTCTCCCGGACAACGCGGAGAGGTTTGACACCTACCTACAGGTGCTAGGCGCCGACGGCTACACTTCAGGCAAACACGTATGGGAAGTGGAAGTCGGCCGCAACCCGAGCTGGATCCTTGGTGTTGTGAGAGAGTCGGTGAAGAAGAAGGGGACGGTGTCCCCGCTGAGCCCCGTCAGTGGCATTTGGAGCATCTGGCACAAAGATGGCGGCTACATCGCGGTCACCGTCCCAGAAACACCACTGCTGGTCAAAAAGAGGCCCCACAGGGTGAGGGTCGAGCTGGACATGGACCGAGGGGAGGTGACGTTCAGCGACCAGGTGCTCAAGGCAACGCTGCACAAATTCAGATACAGATTTACAGAGAGAATGTTTCCCTTGCTGTCCACAGGCACCGACCCACCGCTCAGAGTTTTACCTCAGAAAATTTCTGTTTTAGTAGAGTAAAAATATTAATAGAAATGCTCACGAAGTTTATTTGAGTGTTAGGTTTTAATGATTTAATAAGCAGAGTTGTGTTATTTGTAACAGAAAATATTTTGTGCCATTTTAAAACAGTCCACATGGTGTCAGTAAACTCCCAGCTAAACCAATGCTTCACACCTGGAACTACAGTATCTATCCATTGGGAAGCGAGTTTTGCTCTAGCTTGACACACTTGAAGTAATGTTCTACAGTGGCATTTTGCCTATCTGTATCTAAAAAAACTATTATATGTTGTTAATATATCTTAGATGTAGTTTCTAAAATGTTCTTAAAACATAACATAACATAACTACACTGATCATAATGACAATGTATTAACATCACAAATATTTACTAATTAAATGTAATTACATTATCTTTAAATTATTAAAACTAACATATAAACAACACTCATATATGTGTGTTCAGATCTGCAAGTCCTGTCAGTAAGAAAAGCTTGTCTTTGGTTGACTACACACAGAGTTAAGCTGGCGGTGACAGAGGTGTGGTGGATGAAACGGTTACTATGGTTTCTGTGCTGGCGGCAGCCGTGGGAGTTTTGTTGTTGTTTTTGTCAGGCTGGTTGCGGCCACAGCACCTTTTGGTCCAGGCCTCGGGCAGGCAGGGCACCTTCTCCAGGCGTGAGAGGTAGATCATGGGCTGGATGCTGCTGCTGATGTTCAGAAAGGCGAATCCCACCGGCTGCACGTAACAGCGGAAGGCATCCGGCGAGTAGTGGTCCTCAAATGGAAAGAGCGCCACCGGTGGCAGGTAGTTTACGATGATAATGACCAGAATGGAAAGCACCATCTTGAAAGCTTTCTTCTTCATCGGGTGCATCTCATCCTTGCCGATGCCCTTCGAGCGTTTCAGCGCGTAAAGGATCGAGGCGTTGCAGATCATCATCCAGGTGAAGGTGGCCAGCACCTCTCCGGTGAAGATCTTCTCAAAATCTGGCAAGCCTGGGATCATTTTAGCGGCGCCGTACGCAAACGTGAGCCCCAGCACGAACAGAGAGAGAGAGATCCTGTACTTTTGGTGCTTAAGCTGACCAAAGGCAATGGGGAAGAGGACGGCCACGAAACGGTCCAGACAGATACAAGAGAGGAACAGGGGCCCGCTGGTGTCCTTCACGCCATAAGCGAACTTGATGGCCATCCAGACCTCCTTGCTCTGCCAGTGGAAGAGATTGGCGAAGATGATGGGGGTCATGGCCCCAAAGTAGGCGTCCATGAAGGCCAGGCAGCCGAGGAAGATGTCAGAGGTGGAGGGCTCATTCCGGTGCTGGATCAGGATGACAATCACGAGGATGTTGGCAGGGATACCCAGGAAGACGTTGAACAGCTGGATGGCCAGGTCGAAGAGGACGCCCTCTGCCATGGTGTCGCACCCGTCAAAGACACTGAATGGCTTGGCGGTGGCGTTGACCACTGTGCCATTTGTGATGTTGTGCATGAGTGAGGGCAGAGTGGGGTCAGAGGTCAGGTTGAGTCGAAGGTGATGGCCCGGAAAACCTGCCATGATCCTTGCGGTGCACGCCAGTTTGCCCTGAAACTCTAATGGAGATAAAACGCAACATAACTCTGATTAGAGTGAACACTCTGATAGCAACAACCACTTTATATTGTCACATGAATCTCCTGTAACATCATGTTGTCTTGGTTGCCTATACACAGAGTTAAGCTGGAGGTGACAGAGGTGTTGGTGGATGAAACGGTTACTATGGTTTCTGTGCTGCCATATGCTAACATTTGCTTTTGTAATATAAAGTAGATTTGGTGAATTGTTTTTTCTAAATACAATACAGTATATAGCCAGTCACCACTTTAAAACCATGCCTGTTTGAATCCATCTGTGTTATTTGACATTTCTGTCCCTGTGTGGGAAAAAAACATACAAGTGCTACCCTTGGGCTATTTTCTGTTATGGTGTTATTCAGACGGGTGACCCTCAGGAGATTAAATTCCTCAGGTGTAGCAGTGCCCTTTGCACCTGGCAGAGGCAGGAGTGTGAAGAGGTGTGTCACCGCCTGAGTCCTCCCTGGCACTGTATATATAAGAGGGCACAGCCTTACCGCGTTTCCACTGCTTGTGTGTGACTCACATGACACATACTCCGACAGAAACCAAACAACCTTATTTTACGAGACAAAAATAGATGTGCTGGACATTTAGGCTGTACAAAATATGAATAATTGATACTAATTCATCTTTATTACTAATCTTAAAATGAAGGCAAAAAATTATTTAGCTGTAAGGCCTTCCAGTGTGCTCAGAATCCTTACTGGATGTAAGCTGTACACTGATAGACAGAAGGAGAAGTTTGTTTTGCTAATGCTTTATGTAAATACCCATGAAAATCCAGCCCTTACTTATCCACATCCCAATTTCTACACACAGACCCTCGCTGAGGCATACGGCACAGAGCTGTTTCCTCCAGCTGTAGGTCTTTATAAGCCAGGCACCCACGGCATGCCCGGCCCCTCAGAGTCTGGATGCAGGGTCACAGAGGGCCAGGTGGCTCCCACTCCTCTGCTCCCAGAGACACACCTGCCCTGGGGCGGGTGCACTTCACGTGTCCCAGTGGGGCCTGGAGGGCTGTTTGCACGAGATACACGCCTCTATCTCTCTCTCCAGGTGCCACCAACGCTAATCAATTTGTGTGTGTGTGTGTGTCTGTGTGTGCATCTGTGTGTCTTAAGCAGAGGGAAAAAACATTTACTGGCAGCTGAATTCAAGCTGAATGTCTGAAAAGATCAGTGATGTCAATATATGTGCAAATAATGTTCTGTACTGTAACAAAACAGCAAGTCTTGATTTGAAATAAATATCATAAAGTACTATTTTAATCTGCCATGATCAGGAAGTCACCAATTTAAGCTATATCTTCACAGACAATCACAGACAATCTGTGTTTCAGATACAGATCACCAATAAACTGTAAAATATATTAAAATCTAAGTCACACTGAAAGCCAGTCAAGCAAAGGACAAAATTCACTCCTGGGATTATTTAAACAAGAATTTGCCCGTAAGGAATGGTAGGAACGTATACATTTGAAAGTGCAACTGATGGAAGCCAAAAATTCTAATTCCTCTTCAGTGAATGTAGATAAGTGATCAGCTTGGACATTTCGGACATATTACAATTTAAAGTAGATTCCAAAACATATTGCACAACTGAACAAAGAGTCAACTTTCTTCCACACTAATAAGATTAGTAAACCTGGAAAGTTTTGTAGTTTGTAGAAAGTTTTGAAAGTAAGTAATGTTAATTGAAGACTGCTTCTGACAACTTAATTTCTATCCATACAAGGACCTTGCAGATACAAAGCGCAGTCCTGATGCACAAGTTTAATATTTTCCCAAACTGACACTGATATTAAAGGGTAAACTGAGTAAGATCTCTTAATTCTGTCATAGTTACAAATTCTAAAATAGGTTGTGCCAAAAGATGAGACATCACATTATTTGCAGAGATCTTAATAAAGTGGTAAATGTCACCGTTGTTAATTTGACATTTCGTTAGGGGCAAAATATAAAATTTAAGAACGCTTCCACAATGACATTAAGTCACTGTAAGAGAATGTAATGGTTGAAAATTAAAGGTCAGTCTAAAAAAGTCTATCTCTGTATTATTATTTAAAACGCCAAACTACTCATTTTACTTGTCATTTATGAAGTACTTACCAAGTTGAAGTTTAAGTGGTCTCCTCCATTCACTCTCAGCAGCAGCACTGAGACAAGATAAGAGGAAGGGTTTCTGAGGGACCTGTTTATGAAGGCTTTTGAAGCCCTGAGGAATTACACTCTCGTGAGTGTGAGTTGGATTGTGTTTGTCAGAGACTGATGATGAATTTAAAGACTCATAGTGGTGGATAAAAGCAGCTTTATTTATGGATACAGTGGGTAAGGAATTAAACAAATACTGAGGTTGGGTAATGTAAATGGAATTTGCCTGCAACGGTACAATTCTTTTTGCTTATGAATAATTTTTACTACAAGTAACATTTATAATAAATTAAATCATTACATCAACACAATATCTACTTCTTGTGTGTGTGTGTGTGTGTTAAATAACCAAAAGAAATTCCAGAAGCAAATAGTTTGTCATAAAAACATGAATATGAACGCCTTAGTGAATGTGTGTTCATGAGTAAAATATTCCTTTACAGTGTAAATAGACTTAGTCAGCTAGCATGTAGCATTAGCCAGAGTTCTGGAGTCTCGCGGCTCCAGCGGATGCCAGGCTGCAGATCCCCTCTCTCCGCTTTCCCAATGGTGATGATTCAGATAAAATTTAAAAGAAGTTTACAATTATATTTAATGACAGTAAACTGATTCATTCAATAGTGTGATGGAGTGACCATCACTAGAGTTGTGGGTGTGCTTTGTGGTTGTGCTTTGACTGCCATCCCAATGAGCCTGGCTCTTTGGCGTTGTAGCTGTTTGGTACCTCGGAGACCCGGGTTCGAAGCCGGGTGGGGTGACTTCTTCTCCCCTTCGCTACAAATGGTGTCAGAAGTGGGATGGCTTGCCGTGAGGTCATTGGAGGTCCAGCCACTGTGTGAGCCATATGAGGGACCCCCAGGTTAGGTTGACCCTGGTGTGAAGGACCCCAGTGATAGGGGAAGCACCAGTATGTGTGGGGCACCCTGGATGGGAGAAGTATGGTGGGAGATGTGAGGGACACCTGAGTGTGCTGCGCCTCCTGAAGGGGACGGCAGTGTCTGAGCCAGGCTCTTTGGTATTGCGGTCAAAGCCCCTGTTTGGTATCCTGGAGACCTGGGTTCGAAGCCGGGTGGGGTGACTTCTCCTCCCCTTCGCTACAAATAGTGTAATCATAAACATGCAGAAGCTATTATTATCCAGTCCGTTTGTTGTTCTATGCAGTTAGCAGGGAGATTGGTATCTTAAACCTATGTTGTGGGAATGTATGTATCAGAAAATATGTTATTCATACCATGGTGCATTGGCAAATGTTTAACGTCTAAAACAGTCGAACATGTGCGTGTTCTTGGGCAGCCTACTTTGCAACATCTGGCAACGAATCGAATGACGGCAAATGACGACCCAAACAAGGTTGAGAAACATAATATGACGTATTACAACGAGTGGATGAATTACAATTAAGAAAAGTAGTGCTTCCCGCGACTTTTGTGTGACCTATCACTGCAATAAACATAATTTGCTTATATCACTGAAAATAGTCGGAGTTAGAGTAAATACTAAATACTTAGATCATAGATGGTTTAATGATGGCAATTCTCTCCTTTAGCTCAACAAAATGTGATTGTGAATCATGGCGATCTCAGCTTCAAACGGTGTGCAGTATGGCATGTACATACATATATGTATTATTTTACATTTGGTGCTTTAAAGTATTAACACGTTTAAGTGGAAAGCATTCCTTTGCAAGAACGATGTTTTCTAAAAGAAAGTGTGTCCTTGAAGAGTCTGTTCTATTGACATCACGCTGGAACTCCTCTTACGTCATAATTGATAATGCAATGTTTTATCCACGTGAATGTCCCTGCATGTTGTATTTTAGATAAGTTAGTAAATACGCCTGACAACAATCAGATGACCTCCCCATTTTTTGAATGGAAATGAAAAAAAATAGCGATAGATTATGCCTTGGAATGAGGACTCGTTCCTGTGGAATAAGGTCCCAGCTCCACCAAGCAAGCCACAACCAAAGGATGAATCAGGCAAGGGGAGATTGAACTATTTGAAAGTGCTGAGATCAGACATTATTCAACCTGAGCCTGATAAAGATGCAAGTAAGACAGGAGCATCCTCTGCTCGGGGGCTGACCCATATGGCTGCAATGGAAACCTCGGCCTCCTGGAGAAGGGAGAGAATCACTCAGTACCAACAGAGGCCAGCAGAGGTACTAATTGTTCATCCTCCAAGCCCAGAAACCATTCCGCTCTGGCCCACCATGGTTTGCGAGAGTGGAGCACCTGACCTGGGGAAGAGCAACCAGGAAGATCTACCTGCAAAGGAAGATACAAGTTTGGCTTCTTCAACTGCTGATCAGCCTGGGGGGACTTCATCAGTATCGAAAGCCAAGACAAGACTTGGCTGCAGCCTCCTGTTGTTCTCAATCACGATCTGTTTAATCTGAAGCCATCAGCAAAAGCCAAGACCGCTGCTGGAGTTCCCAGTACACAAGGGATTAAAGCAGAGGCCAAGGCCAGAAAAGAGCTACTTTTAGAATGCCACTCCAAACAATTTGATGATTCCTATGGAGCTCCAACACTTGGCTGAGGCCACTGTAGTCAGTCAGAATGGGCAGATGGTGGTACAGAAGAGTTACAGAAGACAGCAGCCAACCTTAAAATTAGAGCTAGTATCTGAACCAAACAATGCCACCACAAGTAATGGAACTGAGGACATTTCTGGAATGTTCCATTAAGCGCAGAGACAGAAAGGCAGAACTGCTCCAAAGTTTGCTATTTACTTTCAGCCAGCACTTCCTGTAAAGGCAGAGACCTCTTCAACGTTTCCAAATGCTGAGGACACTGAGCATATGTCCACTGCTGTCAAAACCAGGGGGAGAACCCTTAAGCCATGCTTGACACAAACACATGTAGTGGCTCCATACAAGCCCAGACCTCCACCGAAGGCATCCAGTTATTCTGTGCTACTGAGCTGCTCCACCAGGGATCCATCAGACTGGCAGGATTTACAGCCTGTCTGCAGGAAGGCTAAGGGGAAGAGACTGAACGCCATCTCGGAGGGGAATATTCCAGCACCCCCAACTTCAGGCTCACCCCAGAGACCATCCTACGCTGACGAGCTGAATGGCATCCGCACCCTGATCCAGCAGTGCCGTGAGCAGCGTGGGGACTCACACCGCCGCCACTGCATCCTGTCTCCACACCGCCCCCTACTGGAGCGGCGGGCAGCGATGCAGCAACGTGCCAGTGATGCGCGGAGACTCTGTACACCCGCTCCCCCTGCTCAGCGCCCCCGAACTGCCCAGAGGGGCAGGCGTCAGCGTACCAGACCCTAGGGCACTACCAGTGGGCTCCAACCGTACCTGGCTTCCAGCACGGAGTGTCCCAGGATGCCCATGTCTCCTCCAACTCCTCTGCCTGCCCTTCTTATTCATTTCTATTTCTATCAATCAATAAAGTGTTTCAGCAGACATATTTGTTACAGTTATGGATGCAAAGAAGCAAAGCAGTAGGCTGAAAACAGTGCTGTAAATAAATGTCATCCCTCCACAGTAAGTATTTTATTGCCTTAAATTGTCTATCACACACTCACTAAAGATGTTTATTTAAATTTACATTTGGGCATGAGCTCCTTCTGTAGGCCTATAGCTTTAATTACTAATTAATTTACTAATATTTTAATGTTTATTGGAAACAGCAGACCCACTGACCCATTAATGCAGCATATGATACCTAATACAAAAACAGTTTATTAACTTTCTTATATGAGAAAGAGGAGGTTCCTAAGGATAGTTTTTTTGTGTGTTAAAGATGTGAGGGAAGAGGTTAGGTGGGTATCAGTGATGGCAATTTGCACCAGCCAAATGCTGGTAAAATATGAAAGCGGCTAGTATATTTCGGACACAAAATAATGGTTCACTCTTGAGTGGCTTGTGAATGTTACAATTTGGCTGGTAAAGGTTCACATCTTGCGAAATTAATTTCAACCCCTAGTGGGTATGCTCTCTACAGACACATCAAGATACCAAGAGCTACATATTTCATGGCGACTTTGCACATTCATAGGGTAGTCAAGACAGAGTAGTTGGCTGGGTCTGGTTATCAGGGGGCTTGGGGCCTCTGAGATGAGATGGAGAATTATGTAGAGGCATTCTGCCAATGTGACTGTATGTGTGGAGAGATTGATAGGAAAGAGGCTTGCAGTGCAGCTTGCAAACTACAGTATAAAATGCATTCAGGCAGCAGAGCTCATCTTTATTCATCAATTCAGATTTAGCTCTTTAGGGAATATATCACAAATACCCTGCAGAAAACTGATGGTAAAAAAGACATCTTGGGAGCTTAGGCCATTTTCACACACATATGAGAGTAAAGTTCGAGTGAAGAGCTGAGAGAGTAAGTTACAGTGATGGTCAGTAACCATCTAAATGTGACAAAAGCCTCCAAAGACTTTTGCTTTCTGAGTCATTTTTGGGGGGGCTTTTATTGCCTTTAATTAGATAGGACTGTTTGAGAGATGACAGGAAATGAGAGAGACAGAGCGAGATCGGGAAGAGATCAGGCCAGATTAAAACATAAGTCCTCGAGTGTATAGTATAGGCACCTTAGCCAACCAACTTGCACCTTAGCACCCCTTCCTGAGTCATGCCATCCTTCTCCTCGGGCTTCTAGAAACCACCCACAGGAGGCAGACAGGAGCCCAGGTGCACCCTGGGAGTAGTTCTCAGTAGTGTATGTGGCATATAGTGTGTACCCTGAGGCCACCGCATGTCTGCTGCTGTCATCTCTACAGCTCTCCTGTCCCTCCTGAGGAAGAGACCGCAGGTGCCTCGGACCTTGTGGACCAAGTGTACTGGCATGAATTTACATAAGTGTGTGTGTGTGTGTGTGTGTGTGTGTGTGTGTGTATGTGTGTTTTTGTGTGTGTGTGTTTCTTTTTATGTCTGTCCATGAAAAAAACATGTTGGTGTGCACATCACAATGATTCTATTTAGGTCATTTAAGCATTTCATGTCTGTGTAATAATTTATAAAGGCTCATAAAGAACTTTTTTACATCACTGAATGCATGTTCAGGACATTGTCAAATGTGAAATATTTATCAAGTTATGTACACTGGTGATTTTCTTATGCTCTGTGTGACTAATTTTCTGCCTGTGTGTGTGTGTGTGTAGATGGTGTTTTTAGAGACCCTCTGCGCAGTTTGTTCAGCTTCTCCCTTGGTTATTTTAATCATCACATATGTTTCCATTACAGGCACAGCTTGCACAGCATGCATACCTGTCCTCAGACTGAGAGATTAGTTCAATCAAAACCATAATGGTTACTGACGCAAACTGAACATTAATGCATTTTACAGCATCTGCTGAGTTTTAATCAGGAACATATTAACGTCAAACTGACCACAACAACAACAAATCTGAAGTAAGAAACACTATATGTACATCATGATATAAAAACATCATTCCATTTGCTTCACCATGTCTGAATTGACCTGTGAACTTGATGTGTAAACGTAGCTTTAACACTTGTCTTGCGTGACTCTCTGTTCTGTAACCAAAGTAGACATTTCATCAGATGTTTTATTCATGGTAGAGATGTAAGCGCAGATGATTGGGGGCACTCTCCCTTGGCCACCACTATGAATTATGCACTCTATAGATGCTACTACTGGCACCCCCATCGTCATCATCGCTGTATGTGGGCTTTATAAAAACATTTCTTGTGTCAAGACAGGGCCTTCCACTAGGGGGCAGTAGACAGCTGATTCAGTACTGTGTCATAAAACAAGCGGTCCCATCCGACTGCCTATTTTATTTCCCCGCGACCTTCTCCATGGGCAGAGAATTGGGGCAAACACCGTTGCCCACAGCTATGAAACTGAGTGGGATGAATGAGTTTGAGGAAATGGCAATGCTTTCATGTGTTTTTTTTGTTTGTTTGTTTTTTCAATCCATTGTTGAATTACTCACTGTCTTGCATTGCTCATCCTTTGAGATACAGTTCAAATGTTGTTTGTATTGTGTGAAAATGGTCTGTTCTTTTTCCCAGAAATACTCTGAGGAATAACATCACTCTTACTTATGCTCTCCCTCTTTCTCTAAGAAAAAACGCTGTCCTTTCTCAGTTTACCTCTTACCTACAACTGGTTACAATATCGGCGGGTGAGACATTTGTGTACGCTGAGAACTTGAGGTGATCCATTGAAAGCTCAATCTTCTAGTCCTTTTCAGCCTCTTTCCATTTTTATGTTTTTCTTCCACTTCTCTGCCTTATCCCTCCCTTCCCCCTTTCTCTCTCCGTCCGCGTTTTTGTGTTCAGTGGGGCTGAAAGTTTGTGGCCCAGGGAGATGACCCTACATGGCATGCTGGGTCAAGACATCTTCCACAAGGACAAGACCACTGGGAGCAAAAAAAAAATGTATATAACTCACCAGAAACTAACTCGATAAAAATAGCACAATGAATAAATATTTCACATTGCTGATGGATATCGAAGTGGAGGCACAAAGAGAGCTCAGGGCTGTGTCTCAGACAGCATTACACATGCTGTTAGACACATCTTGCATACCAAAACTGTGAGATTTGCTACGCTGTAAGCTGTTAAGCCCTCACCTGCAAATACTGCCAGAGAGACACGGCACCTGGACATACTCCTCCACAGAGCCTGCAGAGATCATTCATCTCTGGCAGACGGCAGTGCAGTGTCCTCACCCCCTAAACCCACCCCTCGTACTTCTTTTCATTTTGTACAGAGGGTCTGGACTGGAATCTCTAGAGGGCTGTCCAAAAGTGACAACTCCTTAGTTGTGGCGACAAAATGTGTTGTTTAATTGGACAGAAGATTTCAGAGAACAGAGGGAAGCACCTCAGTTTGCTATGCTTGCTGACATGACCAGCAAGGACTGATGTTTTAAGAAATGTCTTCACTGTCTCCTCATTTTCCTTTAAAAATAATGTAATGTTTCCACGTCTAGCTTTCTTTATGGTTTTCATTTCTCACTAGTATTTGTTAATCTATGTTTCTCTTAGCCTCCTTCTTCTGTCTATTTCTCTGTCTCTGTCTCGGTCAACAGGGGCTATTAGGAAGTGCACCCCATACTGACTGCCACCAATTACATGACTGTACAGTAGATGTGGTACAATTATCATAATCACAGGCTTTGACACAGGCTTTACCAATAAACAAGTAACGCAAACAGCATGCCTTCCACTCCTTACCAGTAAACTAATAAACAAAAAGATTTGCAGCCTGATGCTGCTTAATGCTCACAATTTATTTTAATTACACAAGCCACATGGAATTGCCACACTCAATTAAGGCACTTCACCTACATACATGTTATCCACTTGGTTAAGCTTAAGGACTATAAACGTTATACTCTTGAAACACAAAGGAGTCAGGGAAATCATGAGACATGAAAGAAAGTGTGTGGGCTGAAGCCAGATGCCAAAGATGAGCAGCTCTCTCTCTCTATTTTCACTTTAAGTCTCCAACAAAGCATAGATGAAGCCTGACCTTTGAGTTGTAATTCACAAGGTGTTGTATACTCACTCCGGAAAATTCAGTAAAAGTTGAGGGCACCAAAGGTTATCCAAGGTAAGGGGAGCTTTAGAAATTGTTTGTGCACAAATGGCTTTGTACAGAACCAGTGTGACATTTTTCAGGATGAACTCCAAAGGGGGATGAGCAGTTGGGGAAGAACAGCAGGCATGTACTTGTGTAAGAAAGCGGACATGTCGCACAGAGTGAGTGTTTGGGTCAATCACTGGGATGGCATTGCTGGGTTTGACTCATTCAGGACAAGTAGCTTTGCATCCTCAGGGATTAATCTGAAACTAGTGTCAGGTTTAATGTTTCTCAAAGCCAGTACAGACTGGACCCAAACCAGGACACTAAAATCTACTTTGGAGTGTGCTGAAGAGAACTCTGACAGGAAGGCATGCATTAAATGAGACTGAGACTGAACGCATATAATAAATCTTTTGAATTGGTTTTGGGTTCATTTGTGTATGTCTGGCCTTAAGTTCATCTCTCTCTCTCTCTCTCTCTGGACCGGAAAGTGAGAGGTGTGACATTTTTGCCTTTGTTATTTTAAGCCTGTGAAAGGTCAAAGGACCTTCACAAAAAAAGCTGGAAAGCGGTCCCAGATTGACTCTGACCACATAATAATACATCCAGATGCAGTGGTACAGCACTTCGATGATGAACAAAGTGTGAAAACACTGGCTGATTTGTCTACAGACACTGCTGTAAAGGAGGAAGCTTCAGCTTTCCTGCTCCACATCAGAGGTGTTGCTAGGACGTTGAAACACTGGGGGCTTAGCGCTCTAACCAAAGCACTCTACACAAACACACACACACACACACACACACACACACACACACACACACACACACACACACACACACACACACAGACCCGGCAAGAAAGTCAGATCCATGATCATTTTGTTTTTATACATCATTGTCAAAACATATACAGTATGTGGCCACCATGAACCAATTTAAGGATAAATTCAGTGTAAATCAATCCATAGCCTTGTTGTTCGAGGTCACAGAGTGCTGTTGGTGGGAAAACGAGCAATAACATTTGATGCAACACAGACCAAATGATAACCTGATAGCTAACACTTGGCATGGGGCATAGGCAAATGAAACTGAAAGTTAGTTTCTATGCCCAATTCAGTTAGTGTTAGCTACCAGTTCAATTTTCAGTCTATGCTGCATAAACATTTTCTCATTCTTTTTCCCACTAACAGCACTCCACCAACTGTGACTTCGACCAACAGGGTTATGGATTGATTCACGCAGAATTTCTCTTTTAAGCTGTGATTCATATATTGGAGAAGTATTTGCTATTTTTAGACAATTTTCCTCTGTTTTTTGGGGTATTACGACAACATCTGGGACCATAGACCTAGATAGCCTTTTCTAACAATGTCCCTGTGTCACCTCTTCCCCCCTTTCCCAAAATTCATGACATGGAACTCAGGACAGAGAGAGGAACTTTTTCCCCCTTGCAGTCTCTTTTTTTTGGTGTCTGCCACTTTCCATCTAGTGGTCCAGTCCATGCATCCATCCATCCATAACCAGGCAATCCTCCTGCACCTTACTGAGTGCACCGCTGTGCAGTGTGCACCAGGGTATCCACAAAAATAACACGAGTGAGAGATCAAGTTAAGGTCACCCTTTGTGATGCATGAAAATAAAACACTGCATTCAGCAAAAAACCTGTAGGCTAATGTATCCTACTAGACTAGGATATATGTAAGGCTATTATGGACCTAGGGTTAAAGTGGTAAAAGCTTGTATTCTTGCAGTCGTGCTAAGGCTAAAAAGGTAAGCAATGTTTTAAAAGGGAAACTAAAGTGGCCAAAAACAGGAGTAAACAAAACAAACTTGGGATGGAAGTGTGTTTGTTTACTTCAACGGGGCGGAGATCCTTCTGAGACGGAAGTGATAAGAAGGCAAACCTGACCAAACATGGCCTGTACACTTATGGAGGGCACATGAACTGATCCCTGTACAGGCTTTTAATTTTATTTGACATTTAAACCTAATAAACAGAGCATATGCCAACAGCTCTGCGCCCAGCAATCAGTTCCGTGAGCAGGAATACATTAAAATGTTACGTAAAAGTCAGGCCATAATAACAGGATATTCCTCAAACGCCGTGAGGTACACCACTCTCCCATGTAATAAGTTGTTGCTTTAGCGCTCTCGCCGTATTTTCATTAGTTAAACATTATGCAACCTGCTTATTTTCCGAGAAATGATAAATTACGCACCACCATAGCCCGCTGACTTCTCGTCAGACAGCATGGAGAACAAACGCATCACCAGAGAAGAGTGCTGCGCGCTGACAGGGCAATCATCTCGTCAGCGATTCCAGTCAGTCAGGGCGAAAGCAGCAGCAGCAGCTGTGCTCCGGAGAGCACCACCAACCAAGAATAACAACGTTATAATAACGTTGCCGGAGACTAGATAGAAGAGAGAGAAGCAGCCTGTAGCTAAGCTAGGAGGGAGGTAGGTTCACTGCCCAGCTGCCCGCCCGTCACTCAGACACAGCAAGGTGCTGTCAGCTACTGGACACAGGAGCTCGCGCATTGTCTACAACCTGTCAAAGACTCTCTCCCCTAACAGGCGGCGCCAAGATTTGCAACTGCTTGTTTGAACCACGTTTTATGTTCCCTGGCAGCTTAAGTTTTCTTTTTTTTATGAGGTATCACTTCAGAGGAATCACAGGGTGAACCCATCGCCGAGGGTGTTACCATCATCCTTACATCCTTGATGAAAGCCATAACCGTGCGCCGCAGTTAAAAAGTCAAAGGAAGTTACGACTCTGTTTCCATTCCGGTATCCTCCTGACCTCACCGAATGCTTACATTCCAGTCTTCCAGCCTTCTAGCACCTCACAAAAGTGACACCTTTACTCATACTTCAAGGGACCAAGGGCAAGAATTGGGAAGCAACAGAACAAGCCACAATAAACCAGCCACAACTGTTGAAATTTGTCTCAAGTAGCCTATATAACACTGTCCTGTTTTATCACATTGACTCCATTAACAGTATGGTATCTGTCAAGTGGCATGTTAATGTTAGGTTCAGAACACTCCATAGATAAAACGTATGGATGTTAGGAAAATCTAAACACCACCACTTGTGTCTGTTTCGTAGCCTACAATCCTACAATAGACTTACAGTTATTGAACACATTAAAACTGCACACTTGGGGGGGGGGCATAGATAGACGATTACTTCAAAAAGAACGTTACTGGGTGTTCACCCTTAAAACTCTCCATTCTTTAAGGATAAATGAGGAACTTGTCCTATTATGTTTCTTATGATGTGACATTGTGTAATGTAGATTCTGTGTGCATATTGACACATATCAGTGTATTCATGTGCATTTATTTTGATGCAATAAAAAGATGAGGAGTGTGGTGTTTGATTTTCTAATAACTGGACAGCACTCTGGTGGGAGAGAAGGCCTGTGTTAGTCATGGATGGTGACGGAGGAGCTGTGGGGGCCTCGGGGCTGTGTAGTGTTCACGGATGATGTAACACTTTAGATATGATAAACACTTACTTTTCAGATTTCAGGAATGCCTTCTGACTCAGGGCAGCGAATGCCTCTGTGCGCCTGCAGGCTAAATGCTGGACTTCAGCAAAGAAGCCTTCATCTATATTTATAGGCTGTAAAGTGAACAGTTTTATCGCTTCATCCGAAATATGACTCGTTATTTTTTATGAACTAAAGATTGTGTAGCCCCTGGACTGTGGAGAGGAAATCAATTTCTAAAAGACTTCCCGTGGTTCACCTTGCGGCCTAGTAGCACCACTCATGTTTAGTTCAGTCTCTCTCTGTCTCTCTCTCTCCAAACGGAACACATGCCTGCATACATACATAAAAATCAACAGTCATACACCTGAACACAAAATAATATTTGATATACAGGTAGCTCATTATTTACCCTTGAAGGTACGTAACTGTAAATGATACGGGCAAGAAGTAGTTGCTTTTCTAGTATGGCATACTATACTGTGCATCAGCTGGGCTAGCTATGTTCATCTGAGGGAAATGTATGTATGATTCAGTTGAAGGCATTTTTCTCAGTTTCAGTGTTCACATAGTTGCTGCACTTTGCCTTTGTAGGGCAGAATAGACAGCCTATTCTAACGTGTGTGAAGAGACGAATCACAGTCTGTCACTGCTGCAGTATGTTAATTTAAAGGGAATTAACTCTGAGTCACAATCTAAAGCCTTTAATGCAGAGCAGATTTGACGCCAGTAAGTAGATGCTGTAAGAAAAAAGGGTTCGTGTGTCTCTTGGTTGATGCAGCAATCATATTTTATTCCAGTAATGAGCAGTGACGAAGCATGGGAACATACTCCGGATTCAACGGTGTCAGTCTGAACCACAAGCATCTCAAACTCTAGCCATTTATGCTGTTAAGACTCCTCCTATGTCCTTTATGTAAATGAGCTAGGTTGATCATTCAAACAGGTCTGGAGACCTTTTGTCACTCTGCATGGTAATTACATTCACTTCGTCTGTGTTGGTTCTCCCTTGACCGCTTCCATAACCCATACTATAATTGATGGGTGTCTTCACACCTCAGGTATCTGAGTGAATGTGGACCGTTGTTGTTACCATAATGGGCTTACCATTCAGGAAGCCACATGCTTAGTGGCTACTTCATCATGATCTCAGGCAGGGCAACTATAATTTCTTACAATGCTTTATTCCCTGAAGAGAAGTGTTAGCTTACAAACATAATATGTTTGGCCTTATTTTTAGTTCGCTTAAAAATTAGTGCTCCTGACAAGTGAGTAGTTATGTCTGAAAAATGTTGCAAAAAAAACATGCACACATGTAGCAGTACAATGTCCAGGTACTGCTGGTCCTCCATTCCCTCCACCCAACTGTGTCAATGTGGGAGTTGAATAATGTTGCTGCCCAAGCTATTCTTGTGCTGATGTGAAAACAGCCCTGCAGAAACTTCAACCAAAACTTCCTGCTGTAAACAGCCCTCCAGAAACTTCAACCAAAACTTCCTGCTGTATCCGCCTCTCATTCCGATCCCAATTCACAAATGAGATGTCCTTGGGTGTCTGACAGCTTACACAGATGCACACGAGAACCCTATAATGTCAGAGAGACCTACTCTTTCATCAAGATTTAGCTCTCAGCACGAGCCATGTTAAACGTGAGGATGGAGAACGTGGCAGAGGAATGTGGTCCTGTACTCCATCCGTGACAGCATGTTGGAGCCCATTGCCTTTCTCCTCTAGAAACTAATCCTGAGGCTTAGGCTGGCAGTGGCAAAGAGAAAGAACATTCGTGATACCATTGGCTCATTTAGGATTCCACCAAAACAGCACATTTTATGAAGTTCTGTCATTTGTTATAGAAAACCATAGCCCGTGAGATACTCCAGAACTCAGTGAAATCTGGGGACATGCCAAAGCCCCCACATACAGTACATTAGAACTTCATAGATGTTTTTTTTTTTAATAGGTTTTAAGCAATAAAAAATACAATAAATGCGTGGGTATAAAAGAGCACAAAAAGTCAACCCGGCAACTTCAAGAACAACTGTGACAAGGTGAGAGGTACTGGCTAATTTTCTGGACCAGATAGCCCAAATTTAGAACAGCCCCATGCTGAGGAACTGTTTTAAGAATTAACTTTCAAAAGTAACTTTGTATCTTTGTAGTGGATTTGTAAGTATTTATTTGCTTTAGATCTCCAGAGAAAATGGGCAGTGAAAACTCTTCTTACTAATTTGCACTCAGTGACAATAACTGATGTTAGCCGAGTTTCTCACCAATTTTAACACTTCAGTCTCCACCAGTAAAAACAGAAAAGGTTAAGAAAACTGTTCTAGCTGGCTACAAGCAGGGCTTGATTTTAAACAGTCCACTGATTAGCCTGCCTAGTGCCTGTTGAACAAACCTGAGACAGTGGCAAAAGTTTTTTCATTAATATTAACTTTGCTGTGAGGGAGGTGATACTGTAAAACAGTGCACCATTCTGTTCTGTTCTGTTACAAACTGCTTTTTAAAAAATAAACACAAACAAAAAGATAATATTGATGATAAGTTCAATTTCGATGTACTTATGAATGGTAACCATGACAACTCTAATAGCCAAATTAACAGGTAAATGCTCTACTTTTTTAATGGATGCTATAAAGTAGCAAATCATCCATTTATTTCAGTAGTTTATGCACATAAAACTAAATAATAAATACAAACAGGAGATAAAAGGGATAACAGCCTTCCAGGTGGCTAGTTCCGTGGAATATAATGACTTGGTTGAGGCAAATAGTTCTTCGCTTCCTCCTCACCATTATTTCCACGGAACTGATCACCTGGTCGACTGTTATCCCTTACGAATAAAATAACTACCAGTGCAAAACAAGACAAGCAGTAACAAGGGACAGGTAAAGAGATTAAAAAAGGAGGTAGTCTTCTGAAGAGTGCTATTGCACCTTAATCACACAAGTTATTGCACATTGTGCACAGTGTAAGAGTGTACAGTAACTGTGCTGCAGATATAAAATGGCTGTGACTTAAGACCCTGCCTACACTTAAGACACAAACCTCCAAAGCTGTGTCCACATCATATATACCTCCATAAGGAAGCTGAAGACACAGCAGCCATGCAGAAACCGTGTGTGTGTGTGTGTGTGTGTGTGTGTGTGTGTGTGTGTGTGTGTGTGTGTGTGTGTCCCCGCTGATGCTACGTGGCCAGTCTGCCTCTGGGATGTGAACACAGAGCCCCCCGCTGTTCCTCACCAGCTCTCAGCTGATGTATGACGCATGGGATTTCAGCTGCTCTGCCCTCACTCTGACACTTGTTTAGATTGCGATCTGCTGCACTTGTGTATCCCTGTAGGGGAATAAAAATCTACCAAGCACAAATATTTAATTCAATTCAATTCAAATCCGTTCAGTTACATTTTAATCAGTTTAGCTAAATTCAGGTACTGTATCATGTACTGTAATGAACAGCTGATATTGTACTTCATGTTGCCCAATGCCTTATGCCACAACAGCAAGTACAGAGGTCACATCACATGTAAAGTGAAGGATGCAATATGAACAACCATAGGCTTCATTATACTTAAGTAAAGTACGCAATCGCAATGTTACAAGATCAAATCCCAGACACCATAACTCATAAAAATGCAGAAAGCACCCATTTATTCGGATTTTCTGGCTTGGCCTTTTAGTCTTAATGCACCATTTAATTTCAGTTTTTCAGTCTTTTTAATTATGACAATGGTGTTTTCAGCCCATAATAACATCGGTTGTCATTTTCAGACATATTAAGACGAGATCGGTATGACCCAAGCAGATGAACAATTGGATGGAATTACCTCTAATGAAATACTTTAGCTAATGCAGTTCTGGCGCTAGGCGTGTGCTCATCTAAATGTTCCATTAAACTTTCAGCAAATCCACATTAAAAAAAAATTTTTTTTTTAAAAATTACACAAACCATAAAACAAGACAGATTATGCATACAAAGAGACAACTCGTACTCATTGCAGGCACATAGAGGTACATACTAGAGGCACGTAATTTGGAGGGGGATCTCATTAACCCCCACCATAGCGTGTAGTACCCACCCGGGCGATGTATGGCAGCCATGATGTACCAGAATGCTCACCACACACCAGCTTGTGGTGCAGAATGGGGGACTGAATGCCTCACTGGATGGCATGGATGCATGAGGGAAGTCATTACTCCCCTTGTCACAACAATATGGTGCTGCTGCGTCCTTCTTGTCTGTGACTTCAGAGGTATATATTGGAACCCCTAGAGGGTTTGGGGTACAGTGATTGAGATGGGATTCTTGTGAAACACATTGCAATACATTTGGCAGAAGCCATTATCCAAAGCGTACAAGTGTACTCAAGCGACAGAACCAGCAGTGATCTAGCAGTGATGAGTGCTAAGCTGTTAAGATAAAGTGCACAGACAACCAGTAGAGAAGAGCATACTAGATGTATAGATTGGGATGTTAGTGTGTTACACAGGGCTTAAAGAGCCTAGGCATGGTGCCTGAAATCAGGCGTGGGACAATAGGCCATTTAAGCATTTACTAGTAGATAGTCATAATAACTTTTAAACGTTTGGTAATTTCAGGCATAGAGTTATTTCTTGCTTTTTGCCCTGGTTACAGCTGTTAGAATAGGAGGTATTCTTAGATAATTCTAAGATAAATTATATATTCTTGGATAATTCTTGAGATAAACGCATCTACATGCACCTAATAACAAGTTAAAATTGGTAGTCCACTATTCTACCATCATGGAACCACAACATAGATCAGCCACAGTGTGTTAATATAATAGGGTGACCAGACGTCCCGGTTTGACCGGGACAGTCCCGATTTTTAGTCGCGTGTCGCGTGTCCCGAGTCCCGACAAAAGCCCGTCGGGACGCAAAAATGTCCCGGTTTCCACCCAACACCACATCAAGCTGCCCAAATTACAGCGATCGCATATACAAAACTGTTAAATTAAAGCCTAATGAAGTTTCCAGTAATTAAGAGTCAATGTGTGTGTGTGTGTGTGTGGTTGAGTGACAATGGTAGGTGCACTCTGCGAAATCTTCGCAGTCAATGTTACAATGTATCTTGCAGTATACAGCGGCCGTGTTGTAACGGTTTTCTTCTATAGACTACTGCACGACAATGCCTAAGAGAATGTGCACGCGCATGACGTCACACATAGTGTCCCGGTTTTAGACTCTGGAAATCTGGTCACCCTATAATATAAGGCCTTATTAATATAATATCGTATTGCCAGATGATTCTCCGTTGAAGCGTGCAGCAGTTGGTACAGCACAGTTGCCTCCAAATCATCTCCAGTACATGGGCACAGACGCAGAAGAAGTCTCTAACTGGGTGTTGACATCAGAAGCGACCAAAACGACCAGAGCGACGGAAGTCATTATTTCTCTTTGGAGAGTCGGCAAATTGTAGCCTGGTAAACCAGCCCCTCATTGTCATTTTCAGACATATTAAGACGAGATCGGTATGACCCAAGCAGATGAACAATTGGATGGAATTACCCCTAATGAAATACTTTAGCTAATGCAGTTCTGGCGCTAGGCGTGTGCTCATCTAAATGTTCCATTAAACTTTCAGCAAATCCACATTAAAAAAAAAAAACAAAACAAAAAAATGACACAAACCATAAAACAAGACAGATTATGCATACAAAGAGACAACTCGTTCTCATTGCAGGCACATAGAGGTACATACTAGAGGTACGTACTTTGGAGGTGATGGTATTTGAGAAATAATAATAATCTTGTAAATAGCATTTTAATGTTGAAACATTTTATTATTATTTCAAATACCTTGGTTGGTTGTGGAACTCTTGTATTAAGATCAAAAGCTTTGTATGTGTCTCTGGCTGAGCTATGAGGTGTGAATAACTGGCTTCCTTAACCATTCTGAATAACCGTCCCTGTCTGGTGGATTAGCATATAGACAATTTGGCACCTCTGATCTGATTAGGAAAAGACTGTAGTACTCAACAAAGACATTGCATATGCATTTTGGGTGTAACCTTGGGTGCAGCCATTGGCTGTCTACAGACATTTAAGGTCAAAATAACCACTGTTTGAGTTAGTCTGTAGTCTTGTCTTGTCTTTGTCTTGTCTTGTGTGTGTGTGTGTGTGTGTGTGTGTGTCTGTCTGTGATGTCCTTAATGTTAAGAATAAACCTTGTACTTGATTCGAAACCACTAGGCTGACTGAGTCTCCAAATTCAACTTAAAAGTAATTTTATTACTTTTAGAGGGGGATCTCATTAACCACCACCATAGCGTGTAGTACCCACCCGGGCGATGTATGGCAGCCATGATGTACCAGAATGCTCACCACACACCAGCTTGTGGTGCAGAATGGGGGACTGAAGGCCTCACTGGATGGCATGGATGCATGAGGGAAGTCATTACTCCCCTTGTCGCAACAATATGGTGCTGCTGCGTCCTTCTTGTCTGTGACTTCAGAGGTATATATTGGAACCCCTAGAGGGTTTGGGGTACAGTGATTGAGATGGGATTCTTATGAAACACATTGCAATACATTTGGCAGAAGCCATTATCCAAAGCGTACAAGTGTACTCAAGCGACAGAACCAGCAGTGATCTAGCAGTGATGAGTGCTAAGCTGTTAAGATAAAGTGCACAGACAACCAGTAGAGAAGAGCATACTAGATGTATAGATTGGGATGTTAGTGTGTTACACAGGGCTTAAAGAGCCTAGGCATGGTGCCTGAAATCAGGCGTGGGACAATAGGCCATTTAGGCATTTACTAGTAATAATAATAATAATAATAATAAAACTTTACTTGTATAGCACAGTTCATACATGCAATATGCAACTCAAAGTGCTTTACAGTTTGGCAGCGTTGTTGCAAGACAACATTTCTTGCGGTTCCGTGATGTCAGAGCACATAAATACAGAAGCAGACTGACTTGCATGAACACAGGTAGGCAGTCCTTGTAGGCCCTAGTCAGCAATCTTTGTAGTCCAGTGGCGTTAGAGCTATGCAACGCTCTGTTAATGTGGGCTCTTATGTGAACATAGGTCGGCAGTCTTTGCAGGCCAGGGGCACTACACGAGGAAAGTTCATTTAGGCGCAGTCGGTTGTTAGTGTCCCCAGACACTGATAGTCATAATAACTTTCAAACGTTTGGTAATTTCAGGCATAGAGTTATTTCTTGCTTTTTGCCCTGGTTACAGCTGTTAGGATAGGAGGTATTCTTAGATAATTCTAAGATAAATTATATATTCTTGAGATAAACGCATCTACATGCACCTAATAACAAGTGAAAATTGGTAGTCCACTATTCTACCATCATGGAACCACAACATAGATCAGCCACAGTGTGTTAATATAAGGCCTTATTAATATAATATCGCATTGCCAGATGATTCTCCGTTGAAGCGTGCAGCAGTTGGTACAGCACAGTTGCCTCCAAATGATCTCCAGTACGTGGGCACAGACGCAGAAGAAGTCTCTAACTGGGTGTTCACATCAGAAGTGACCAAAGCGACCAGAGCGACGGAAGTCATTATTTCTCTATTGAGAGTCGGCAAATTGTAGCCTGGTAAACCAGCCTCTCGTACTTCATTTCATTTTGTACAGAGGATTTGGAACAGAGACCGTCAGAAACGATTTGTTGGAGGCGTGGACTGGAAGTTTAAAAAAAAGTGCCTCTGCCTTTATCCAATTGCTAACGCCTGGTCGTCACGTATGCAATTAGCCTACCTATGCACTAATTCAAATGTAGCAAACAAGGTCAACGTCACGGCTAACGAACACACGCTCTGTTCGCTGATTGGATCTGTCTTGCTGGGACTTGCTAAATGACCCTCAAGAGATTCCGGTCCAGACCCTCTGTACAAAATGAAATGAAGTACGAGGGACGGGTTTACCAGGCTAGGCAAATTGGGCGACCAGAGCGAATTCACCAGCAGTGAAGCGAATTGGGCGACCAGAGTGAAAAACAGAAGTTAAAAGTCAGTTAACTTCATGGTAATGAGCTATGACGCGGTTAGGCAAAAAACAACCAGAATACATAGATTTACCAACGTCTGTTAATTACTGAGCTAAATCCAAAGTTCTTTGGCTAAATCCAACATTGCTAATGAGACGTCATGATCGAACAAAGCAAACAAGGCGAATTCAACAGCAAGGCTTCTTCAGCGACCTGTTGGCTTTGGTCGCTTCTGATCTGTATGTACAGTGAGGCAGGTAAGTGGTAGTCACTTGACTTTGACTAAGGTGGCCATTGGTAGTTGGTGGAGGTCAACAGACAGGGTGGTGCCCTTTTGGTTAATTGAAAAACAAAATTGCCAGTGTGTTCTGGACCATCTGCAAGGGTTTTAATGTGTAAGATGTCAGGGCTGCTGAGAGGGCGTCGCAGTAGCTGAGGCAAGATATAACCAAGGCTTCTTTCAAGAGGTGGGTGGCAACCTGGGTCAAGTATGGTCTAGCTTTTCAAATGTTATGTCATGCATAAAATCAAAGCTGACCAATTAGAAATGTTGTCAGCAGGGAGATGCTGTGGCGCAGGGAGTAGAGCACTTGTACCTTAAATGGGCAAGCGGCCATGGGGACCCAGGTTTGAGTCTAGCCTGGGTCATTTCCCAACCCTACCCCATCTCTCTGTCCAACTGACTTTTTGTCAACATCTCCACTGTCCTATCACAATAAAGGCATAAAAAATACTTTAAAGAAAAGAGAACTTTGTGGGTCATTTCAGATTTCAAAAATATGAAACATTGTTTAATCCATCTATTATATGGACGTAAACGTCCATGAAATACAAATAGACCTTCAGCATCACTAGTGGCATACATAAGTATTTAAACTCTGATTATTGGTTTAGCTTTAATGTGAGTTTGACTGGACAAATGCTCGTAGGGGTGCTCTGTGTTCAAAGGAGAGGCAGCTTATTAATGTGGCGCATGAAAGAGGTGCTGGCCTTGTCATGCTTGTGAGATGCAATGGCTGAATGTGTGAGCTACCAATGGGGCACATAGGATTGTCCAGGAACTGCACACCAACATTTAACCCCCTCAGGGGCCAAAGCCATTACCCTCACGTGACAGCGTGAGTCAACATGAGCGCCGAAGACTGCTCTTATTCTGTCGACGCTCGAGTAGTGTCTTCTCCTCACATTAGCCTTCCGCGAGCAGCCAGTCCCTGTCAAGAACTTACGCAGGCGCTCCCATTAGAGCGAGGCACCGGAAGCTCCTCCTTGTCATTAGCCCTGAGGGGCTGGAACGCACTAATAAATCTGAGCCAGGCATTAAATGTGCACTTGGCCCCACTCACCTCTTTCTCGCTTCTGTGTGTTGTTTTAAAAACGGTACATTTGGGCATTTTGCCAAGCGGAGACGACCTCTGTAAAAGAGTCTGACCACGGACCAAAAGGGCTCAAGCTTCGAAGGTTTCTAGAAGGTTCTTTCCTAGATGATTTACTTCACCTCACCCTCCTTACTCTGACTGTACGTAATGTGTCAAGTTATGTGCTGCACCCATGACACAAATTATATTAAAAGCACTCTGTACATAATGTGTCCAGTTGTGTGCTGCTCTTGTGACACAAATTATATTAAAAGCATAAGTGATATTGTGGGGAAAAAAATATCAAGTTTTATTCTGCACCCATGATCGGAAATATAAAAAAAATAATCAACAGAAACCAGAGAGCTTCACTGCTGGAACCATCGGGGGATTGCCACATAACGGAACCGTGGAGACATGTCTGTTCCACACATGTCCTCTGAAGATGTAGTCCATTTATCCCTGTCATCTCATGTGAGGTCCTACTTGTGATTGAAATTGCCACATCAACTAAAAATCCCCAATCCCCATGCAGAGATGGCATGTCAGATGAAATGTGCTGAGTCTCACTCAGGCTAGCACTGCAAGACAGGATTGCGGGAAGGACACTTCCCGTCTCTGTCCTCTTTAAATGGCCTGATCCTTAGCCAGGTTAAAGAATTTACGTGAGTCAGTATGAGTTTGTCAAAGAGAATTAGTTTCAAGCTCACGGAGGTAATCTAAATCAATTAATGACTCATGCTTCAAAGCAACTGTGTACTTAATAAGTACTTAATTAATTAATGTCCTGTCTGTCTTATGTAAGTCCTTTGTTCTTATGAGAAGGATTTAGGATAAGGATTATGTTTTGATGTATACAGTCAAGGAGTTGCAAATTCCCTTAATTAATCAAGGCATGTAATTGTGATGGTGGTGGTGATGCTTTAGTAATTCATTTTGGCATATTTGTTAATCAGGATTGAAAAGTATGCACCTCAAACACCTCGAGCCTTATGTGGGAAAATGTTCACACAGCTGTCCACTATATGATTAATGACACACTTCCTATTTGCCAGCCACTCCAGATTAGAAGCTGAACAGACGGACATTGCAATCAACGGGTCGCTTTAGGTGAACTCTCTATCCCACCCTTCATTATTACTATAAATCCGTCGTAGACTTAAACCATTCCTTCATATACTACCACATACCATTGAGCTGTTTGTGATAGAGTGCTTGGCTTTTTTGGCAGCAGCTGAAGTAACCACGAACTCTCAACCTTATGGAACGATATTCATGACTTAGGGCCGCATTGCTATTTATCTGTTAAAAAAATGCCACGTGTTCTGCTTGCTCTCCGACTGTAGAAGATCGACAGTCACGTTTGCTCAGTGTACATAAATAGTAACAGGGCAAACATATACAGCTTCTCACATTCTTGTCATTTAAGATGCTCCTCTTCAGCATGGAGCTATTCATGTGTGGCCCTCTTAGTGAGGGCATGGACCCCTCCCATGGATGTGAAAGTTTTGCATAAACCATGCAAAAAACATGAACCTCTCCCATTTATGTGAACATTTTGCATAATGAATTTTAATGTGCTTGATGTTTGCATGCCTTCATTCATGCCTTTGCCAGAGTTGACAAGTAGAGAGCTCTGACCCAGAATCCACAAAGCCCTCTCTCTCTGGTCTTTTATTATTGTTCTAGCACATTCCGGCCAGGGCTGGCGGAGCGTAGTGAAGCACAGTGCTTCTCGGTGTGGTGCGGTGCGGTGCGGTGCGACAGCTGTGAAGGCTCACCTCTGATGGCCGTGGCCTGGGGATTACACACCTCCGTGTCACCTCGCCGCTCAGGCTCAAACAAGGCTGCAAATGCCAAATTGTGCACTCAGAACAGGCAGTCGAATCAGTCTCTCCTCACCTGCCTCCCTCCTTTCATCACACACACACACACACACACACACACAACATTACATTTAGCAAATGCTTTTATCCAAAGCAACTTACAATAGAAGACATAAACAAGCTGCAGTATACATAACATAACGAAGCTACAGATAGTACACAAGTACAGCATACACTAACACACAGGCACCACAAACTGACAGGCTAATCTGCCGATGGTGTGGCCACAGAAAATAAATGGAAATTAAAATCCTCACCACAACGTCTGACTGTAGACTGTAGACACCAGATGACTTCTGGTGACTTCAAACGCTGACAGTTTGCTTCGCTATCTGTGGGTTTTGTGGTGGTGGCTGTGTGTACTTCATCATGGAATATGACAAGCCATCTACTGCACAGTATCAGATCATAACTTCTATGGCCTGGGCCAGAGAGGCCCCATATTGAGTACATTTACAATCTCCCATCAGTGGCATTGTGTTAAATACTCCTCTCACATATGCAGCACAGCACAGGAGGAGACAGCAGGAGTGGGGAGAGGAACAACGCAAAGAAGAGAGAGAGAGAGAAAAAGCAGAAAGAGGAAAAGGTGAGAGAGAGAGAGAGAGAGAGAGAGAGAAAGAGAGAGAGAGAGAGAGAGAGAGAGAGAGAGAGAGAATTGCACAATTACAGAAGTACTCATTTGATATAAATTAAGCATCATTCCCAGCCCTAATAGCCCATACCATTACTATCCATTTATTCATTCAAAATTCATCTTTTTGTGTGATGGGACAAAAAAAGAAGCTCTTGGCACATAATGGCAGCCCTTTTAAATCAAATGTAATTTCTCATTCATGCAAAGCCTTTGGAAAGTAAAAATCCCAGAATAACTCCGTTCTTTTTAATGATTTCAGTGAGAGACATGGAAATTTCAGTTAAGCCATTAAGTAATATTAGGTGAATTGTCTCTTTGATAGATTTCCCGTGTTCTCAGAAAGGACAAAGACGGACACTGGGAGTTATGACATTTTGACAGTCTCTAGTTAGCAACAAATTAATCAAATCTTTCATGTGCTGAATGTCAGGGAAATGTCATAGAGAGGTGATCTTCGTGACGCTCCCTTTTGTATCGAACACGTCCTTTCTCTTTCATCCTTGCTGTCTTCAGGACTTCCTGAATTACAGCATGTACCGCTAGCTGGACAACTGCATGTTCATGACTAGCTGGAGGCAAAGGCTCTGGGCCTCTCCACCCCTCCCTGGACCTGGGACCTGGGACCGCACCAATGGCTTTATCTGAGGCATCACAGGTGATGAGGGCTGGGTAGTCAGGGTAGAAGTGGGCCAGAACCGGAGGAGTGGTAAGCTGGGCTTTCAGTGGACCCATAGTCTCTGAACATGCCGTGGCCCAGTTCCAAGGTTCTTCCTTCTTAAGCAACTGGCAGAGGGGTGCAGTAGTCTCTGGACAATTCTTTTTTATGTTTTTATATACTTTTATTGATCCCTTGAAGAAAATTGGTTCTCTAACAATTCCTGAATTAGTGAATTAACACAGCTGACGAGAGTGTTAATACTTAGATGGGGAAGACATCAAATTCAACCATCCTTGTCGCCAATGTTATATTAAAGAATAAAAAGTTAACTTGCTGAAAGCCACACACATCAAACATCACATGTGCGCACCCCAAAACCTCCCACAGCTGTGTCCATAGGAACCAACACAGCAGCAGTGCATATACACTTGCCAGTCATTGGACCTCTGGATGATGGTACCATTACCATACTTTCAAAATCGTACCAATGTGAAGAGTATTTTTACAACTCATGCATGCCTTTTCAGTTGCCATATGTAAAAGTCAAGGGGGAGAAACCCAGGGCTTAATTTGAGGGGGAGCAAGCCGGAGCGCGCTCCAAAACCTCCGACGTTGGCTCCGGCAGGTATTTATACTGGATCCGGTGACCTGACACTGGCATTAGTTATATTGTCTTGCTTTGTTGACTAAATACGGCATTAAATATATGAATTTGAACTGAATTTGTCCTGATTTGATGTAACTAGTGTTATTACAATGCAGTTTAGTTTTGGTGTGCGCGCACAGCGTTGTTAGCAAGCGCACCTCATCCTCTGCGCTCCGGGACCTCCCACTTTACAAATTAAGCACTGGAGAAACCGTAGAACAAACAATGGCATTTTCATTGGGACTCAAGCCACACAAATACTTTTATGACAAGGAAGCACACATTTTTTAAAATATTTGAATGGACCAACAGTTCAACTCAAAAATATGTGTGCTGAACACAGCTGCCTCTCTTTCAGTTGAAGATTCTCATTTGTATCTAGACATCAACCAGTTGCCATTTAAAGAACCTTTTTAAGTTAGATTATATCAGTGGGAATGAATGATTTTTGCTTTTTTAAGATGTAGCCTACCGGATATGGCGACTTGAGTATGTTGTTAGGATTGACTGTGTGGGGTGAACAGTGTGTCCAGGGAGGGAACTGAAAGCAGTGGTGATCTGATTAACGTGCGGGGAAGAGCCGTGGGCCCTGGTCAGGGAGCCAAAGGGCATAATGGGTAATGACATCATGTGGACACCGAGTTACAGGTGAAGAGGACACTTCCTGTATCTGCTTCCATTGTCTGTGTGTGTGTGTGTGTGTGTGTGTGTGTGTGTGTGTGTGTGTGTGTGTGTGTGTGTGTGTGTGTGTGTTGATGTGTGTTTTTTTGTTTGTTTGTTTGTATGTGCATCCATGTGTCAGAGTCTGTATGTCTGTGTCTATGTCTGTGTTTACTTGACACATCTACCATGGTCATAACTTTTTACCATTAGGCCTCTTTAATTAATTACTTTGATTAATTACAACCGTGTAACAGATTCTCAAAAGCCCAATTACATGGGTATCAGCTCAATTAGAAATTAATTTATGCATGGCTTTGTGCATAATGATATCTAGGCAATTGCTGATGAGAGTGTTAATACTCAGCCAAGATGGGGAAGACATCATTCATGCCATCCACAGGGAGAATTAATTACCCTCTAATGATTGAATGAAACAGAGAGGCTGAATAGATACCAGTTAGTGTTGATTGGGCGGAGATTTGCTGGGTTGCGATGCCCCTCAAAGCCCCGATCCTAAGTGTTCCAGAGGGATTTATGGAAAATGATTAACTGAGTAAACATGTCATGCCCCTGTAATCAAACAGCGCAGACCAGTGGCCAACAGCATCAGCTGATTCACGTCTGGGTGTGGACTTTAATTTATCGTAACAGATACTTTGCGCAAACACACACAAAACAGAGTCTCTCTCTGTTTCTCTCTCTCTCTCTCCAACACACATAAACACATACACACAGTCTCTCTCTTTTATTGTTGCTCTGTCTCCTTGTCTCTCTGTCTTTTACTCACTTTCTCTCTGTCTCTCTCTCTCTCTTTGTCTCACACACACACACACACACACACACACATACACACACACAAACACTGGTCAAGAGCTCCCGCTATCACTCCTAATTGTGTTGTCCAAGTTAACATAAGGGACGTACAGCCCAGCGCTTGATAGACTCATCATGAATGAACCCATTAACTATTAAGTGTTCAGATATATATGAAATACACTGAACAGCACAGGAACCACTTGGCCAGTGATTGCTCATATAAAAAGCAATACGGCCTCTTTATCCCCTTCAGTATGTTGCTACAAACCTATTATGCCTTTACGTCATTGGAGCACAGAGAAGAGGAAATTGGTTTCTCTTCCATCCCTTTGATAGTTCTGCTCACAATAGAAATTGAAAGGTGTTTTTTTTTATACCTTTACTGATGTATATCCATCAGTACATGAATTAATGATTCATGTGATTAATGACTCATGTTTTTTAAGTGTTTGCATGCAGAATAGTTTTTCCCACACAATTGAAAACCTGTGAGAAACCTGATTTCCAGAGAACAAAAGCCCACACCTGCAAATATTTAAGCTAATTCTCAGCCTATCCTACAAAACAAGACAGTACATACACACACACACACACACACACACACACACACACACACACACACACACACACACACACACACACACACACACACACACACACACACACACACACACACACACCATAGTTCTTTCTCTAAGAAAATAGAAACAAAACAATGGTGTTCAAAGCACTGCTTTTCAAATATGCAAGACAGATATACCAGCTATGTACAGATATACCAGTGCAGCAGATTGGTGTGATATAACATGTAATGCAGATAAGTGTGACCCAGACAGTGGCGGTTCTAGGGGGGGGCGGGCTGGGCCTTTGCCCAGGGCGGAATTTCGTGAAGGGCGCCGTGCTATTGGCCTCACGAGCACTTGAAATATATATATATATATATATATCATCTAAAAAGTTTTTAATATCTATCATATTACTGTGTAGGAAATTGGCAAATTGGCGCCCCCTTTGGCTGCCCGCGCCCCTGCTGAAAAGTTCCAGTGCACAGAAGCTGTGACCGTGGTTTCAGAGAGAAGGGCAAAGGGGAGGGGGCGCGGGGGACAGTTCACCTCTAGGTCTCAAATGCAATGCACAAGTAGGCAATACTCTGCAGTTAATGAGCGAAGTCAGTCACACATAAGCTTCCTTCCCAATAACGCACATTTTATTCCAACCATTATATTTACAGGTTTATAATTCCTGCACAACTTTTAATTGTGGGAAAGGGCTAATAAAACAGGGCAATACAAAACGAGTAGGCGGTCACCAAGGTGAATAAGTCTTAACTCCTGGTCGGCAGTGACAGTTTTCAGCGATGGGAAATACAGTATTGACTGTCGAGTGACAAACAGAAGGAGATGGACAGAAAAAGGTCAAAGCTATTAGAAGTGTAGAAACGAGCAAAAGATGAAGGTATGCAACTGTTCTCTCTGCATGATCACGTTATCCATGCCATGAATGAGGGGGCTAATGTTAATCATAGTATAACCATAGACATCCTATACACATAGGATGTCTATGGGTATAACTCTTACGTTTGTTAGCCTTCTAGCTATGATGCTACGATTGCTATACTCAACAATAATTCGGTTTTAGCTCAAAACACAAGATCTAATTTTAGATTTGGCTTTGCAACAAAACAGTTACAAGTTAAGTTATTATTGATTTCCATAATTTGGGTTAACGTTGAGCCCTGTCATTAGCCAGGGGAGTAATTCATTAGCCCGGGGAGTAATTCAATGTAGAACCGCTACTGGACCCAGATATAAGGTTGGTTATGATCATACAAATGTATGATTTTGTTCTGATATTATTTTGGTAATGCAACCTCCAGAAGTCGAGTTGGCGTCGCAATATATGTTGACTGAACATGCATCAGTGGTTTGGAATAAACATTTTTCAGCCAGGTAGGTTATTTTTGTGCATCTATGTGCAGAGATTTAATTGACAACTGAACAAAATTCATGAAGAATTAGGTGCTCCTATTGTGTGTTTATGCCTTTGGTATATTGTAACCAGTTGTGTCAGACTGCTCTAAGGGATGTGCCAAAAACGCCATTAAGGTTTGGAGCAGGTCTGACATCTGCTCTTGGCTTACACTGTGAGATATGGCATACTGACCTTGCCAAGGATCTGTGCTCTTGAACTTTTTTTCATACTGTACCAAATTTGTAATTAAATCACTGATTTGCCTTATACATTTTACATGGCACAAGCAAGTATTTGCACAAACACACTTTATTTCAGACAGTCGCAGAAGTTAACACATACAAATATTCTCAAATATTTTTTATTATTGTTATTATTATTATTATTATTATTATTATTATTATTATTAATAGTAGTAGTAGTAGTAGTAGTAGCAGTAGTACTAGTAGTAGTAGTAGTAGTAGTAGTAGTAGTATTATAATATGCCATTGATTTCATTTCATAGACTTGTAGAGATAATTAACACTTCAGTGAAAATCCCTTTTTTTCCATTGGCGGTGGACCTTCTTCATTTTGGAAGGCCAAACTCTGCAGTGTTTGTTTTCACCCTAATCCCTCC
>CM050216.1:13900938-13930938 GCA_027475355.1 Coilia nasus | reverse complement strand
GGGAAACTTAGTTGGACATGATAGTTCCAGTCATCGGTCAAAGCCAATACCAAGCCTTTGTGGTGATCCGCTTTCATTAATTTGTAAAGATTTACTCTGATGAGGCCAACACTGATAAACACATATTTACTGAGGCAGCGATGAAAACAAATGTCTCTCTCTTAATTGTCCGACTTGTCTGCTGTGCCTTTAAGGCAGACCATAAGCTCTCATACTGTAACTCAGAGTTCAACAGGCAAGCTGCCCATACACACAAGAGCCTCTATTCACTTCCTGCAAATACAAGCTAGCAAAGCGCTATCATTTTCTTACAGTCCCTATCGCTGACCCTTTATAAACATCCAACATGCACTCTCTCTTAGACACGCACACACACACACTGAAGCAAACACACTGCTCTGCTGCTTCACAACACAGACGAAAAACACTAGCCCTAAATCTCAAATGGCGTATCTATGCAAATATTTACATATTTAACAAGTATAAATTAAGATTGTGCAAATAGTCTTAGAAGGTCATTGGGAATCATTCTCCGTGTGTGTTTGGTAACATGTTGGAAGGGGAACGAAGATCGTTTCGTCCCCGTTACACATGATGATAAATTAGAGTCATTTCAGCTGGGAAAGATACAGGAAGCTTGATGACCTTTTCAAGACCTTTACAAGCCTTGGGATGTGTACTGTGTAGCATACATTGACCCCCATAGAGATGCAGTGACAGCATCACTACACTACACTATCCTATTTTTGACCACCTCTGCACCATTTACACATCATTTGTTCAGTGCATCCTCAGACACAGCAAGCCCTCTCATCTCTTGACTCCACTAGCATTAGCATAGCTCTGAAGCGCTCAGGCCAGCTGGGTGGGTTGATGGTAGCCTGGTAAACCAGCCCCTCGTACTTCATTTCATTTTGTACAGAGGGTCTGGAGTGGAGGCTGTGAGAAATGATTTCTTCCTGGAGGTGTGGACTCTGCTGAACTTTAAAAACAAGTGCCTCTGCCTTTACCCAATCGCTAACACCTGGTCATCACGTGCGCAATTAGCCTACCTACGCACTATAGTTCAAATGTAGCACACAAAGTCTTTTGATGACATTACAAAATAGTATCCCCTTACAAAAAAAAAATAAAAAAAATCACCACAGGAATAGAACGTGACAAGTTTTCCCACCAAGGCATTGACTCTCGCTTGCTTGAGAATGCTCCAATATTTTTTTGTTGTTTTTGCACGCAAGCATGCGTAAGAGTCTGGCTATTTTTTGCCTGCCTGTCTGCCTGGCTGCCTGGGCTGTGAGTGTGTTCGCTGTGTGTCCAGCTTTAGCCCCGGGGGTGTCACGCTAGCTAGCAAGGAACACAGCAATGATCAGTGAAACGTGTGCCTTCAACTGCTGCTGCACATGCCTGCTGAAGAGCAAAAGAGAGGAATAAAAGGGGGGGGGGCAGAGAGAGAGATGGAGAGACAGACAGAGAGAGAGATAGATAGATAGAGAGAGAGAGACAGCGCCACTGACATTATCACATGTGTGGGGAATTTGAACAGCGCAATCCAAGCAGTGTCTGTTTTGTGTCTGTGTGTATTATGGCACTGTTCTGGTGAAGTGGGGTGTGTGGGGGTGTGTGTGTGTGTACTTTGTTGTTCACATGAGCAAAAACACACTATGCTCCTGGGCATTTTTTTCTACAGAAAATAAAGGCACACTATAAAGCATCACTGGCTCAGAACCAGCCCCCCCCCCCCCCCCCCCCCCCCCACTCAAACGGTTTTGAAACATCCTTCACAAGAGTGCACAGCTCAGCAAACAACAATGTACTATATGACAAAAAAGGGGATGTCCCAACACTTCATATAGTCTTAGTCCCCAAAGACACAACAGGGACCCAACCCTTCAAGTGATGGTGAATGGATGAAGCTGATGCTGCTTTGAAAAGGAACGAAAGGGCAGGTGTTAACACTGATTTGTTTTGGCCACTTGGGACAAACATACACACATACACACACACACCTGTAAAAGGAACATTCTGGGGACTCCGTGCTCTATAGGGACACAGAGCAGCTGTCAGGGGTCGCTCTGGCAATGTCAGTAGTCCAGTGTCCAGTGCAGGCTCAGTTCAGCACAAGTCACATATACATGGCAGTGGGGGTGGGGTCCACAGCCCCAGTATGTGATAAGTTTGTTGTCCAATGGCTCTTTGAGTTCCGTTACCGTAATGTCCTTGTCCATACGAACAAACAGGGAGCCTTTCTCTCAGGCAGTCCTGTATCGACTGCTCTCTTTTGTTCCATTGTTTGTTTGTTTGTTTGTTTGTTTTTTCTTGACTTGAATCAAAATCGCACCTACTGCAGTTGATGAAACTCCTAATATCAGATGCTATAGCTACAACAATTCAGTTTGACTATGTGATGTTGTTTTTTTCCCCCTAACATGACATTGACAGCTACTGTACAGTTTATCATGACAGTTATTGTACATTTCAGGCGTCTGCCCTGTTTAGATGAGTATGGTGGATGAGCAGCAGATATAGATCGCGTCTGTCCTGGACAAACCAAAACCATCATCCAGAGCATGTAACGAGCATGGGATGCTGAGGACGAACATCAGACAGGCACCAATGGACTGTACTGGACCTGTCTCTCTTACGTAGACGTGGGGCTGGCAAAGCTTCTTTTGTGCTCTTACACACCCTCATAGAAAAACACTACCGTGGTCTCTCACAGACACACACACATGCACACACACACACACAGGCACGCATGCATGCACGCACGCACGCACGCACGCACGCACTCACACACTCAAACACACAGTTGTGTCAGGTGCTCATCTCTCTGCTCCTCAGTCCCAGACCTCAGCTCCACCCCCCAGTCTCACATCCACAGCTGCCTTAGAACTGACAGGGTGGGTGGGTGTCATGGAGGCATTTGTGTGTGTGTGTGTGTGTGTGTGTGTGTGTGTGTGTGTGTGTGAGCAAACAAGCGAGCGGAGCAGACTGGAGCAGAGTGTGGCGTGGGCCCTGATGCTGATCACATCACACGAACTACGCTGTAGATGATGTCTCTTCTCCCCACCCCCCCCTCCCTTCACAGGCTGCTCTCGCTGCTCCCCAGCTGGGCCTCGTGGCCCTGGGCCCTGTCCACCAGCAGGAGGTCGTCCTGCAGCGCGTCCTCGCAGCCGGGGGAGTCCAGCGGCTGTGACAGCAAGGGCAGCGGCGATGGCGGCGCTCCTCCTCCTCCTCCTCCTCCTCCTCGGACGGTCCTGCCGTTCTGGCAGCCGCCCACCAGCGCGCGCTTCTCCTCCGGGGCACCCACGTAGCCCAGGCCGCCGGTGATCGTGGCGGAGGCGGCAGAGGTGCTGGAGGTGGTGATGTTTCGGGTGGCGATGGCCGCGGTGGAGCAGGCGGTGACGTCGGGGAAGTGCAGAGGGAGCATGGAGGGCTGGGTGACCAGGCTGCCCCCGCGCAGGTGCAGCGTGTGGCTGTAGGTGTGCCGGTACTCCTCCTCGATGTTCCGGCCCAGCTTCCAGCGCTTCCACTTCTTCAGGATCTCTGACTGCACCTGGGGGGGGGGGGGGGGATTAGTTTTGTTAGGAAGGAAAGCAGTCTCAGAAGAGAAGGGTCTTCACAAGCTTTTTTATTGTGTTTTTTTTTGTCATCACCCATAATGTTCAAACATTTGATGTTGTTTATTAATTTAAAGGAGTCTACATTCTGATTGTTTGGCCGTTGTTTACAGCTAAAACATATCATTACTAAATTGCATAATGATGAGCTGCTAGTCATCGCTAGCTCATCGCTTTTGTAGCGCTTGTAGCTTCTATCAATAAAAGGAATTTACTTCTGTCAATTGAAGCTTTAGTAGCTCTTGCTGTGAATGCACAGTTATCAATTCAGGATTTGCTTCGACAATATGCACAGTGCAGAGTAAACAAGATGAGCATTTCACAACATTTCACAGCAATAAACCTTTGTGATGAGAGTTGGGTTAAAGTAACACAACTAAATTCCACATTAATTAGACAAAAAGTAGCAAGAAGCAGAGAATGTCTGAGAGTGACAGGAGACAAAATCTGTGTGTGTGTGTGTGTGTGTGTGTGTATATATGTGTTTAAATGACCCACTCACCTCTTTGTTGAAAAAGCAGTACAAAATGGCCACAAGGAGACCCTGTAGACACGTCAAAGTGTATGTGTTAGTGGCACAGTGTGATACGGGATCATTTCTTACACAGAGTGCAGCCGATGTGAGTAAAATACAGCCAGAGAGGGAGAGAGAGAGAGGGCAGGAGAATGAGACAAATAAAAAGGGAAAGGAACAGAAATATGGCAGAAACCCTCAACTACTTGTGTCGAAACAGCAAGGACAGTGTCATGTGTAATATGCAGTTAGTCTGTTTTAGGCCAAAATACATCCTGCAGTCATGCCTCAAAAGCTCACAGAAACTGACCAAATGAAATACCCTGACCAGCAGGACAGAAATAGAAATACACTCTCAGAAATATGGGGACAGTAGGGGTACAAATCTGTATCTTAAGGTACAATACGTATTAATGTACCAAGAAAGGCTAATATTTGGACCTTAAGGTACTGATGTGTACCTATTCAGCTCTGGAGAAGGTACAAACTAGTTGAAAAACAGTGGTTAAAAGGTACAATTATGTGCCTTTGAGGGTACTGCCGGTGTGACAAGCTTTGTACCCCTAAAAGTACAATTCTGTACCTTCTTTTCTGAGAGTGTAGAAGCATGGTGGACCAGCAGGACAGCAATATTAGCATGGCGACAGCAAATGTAGCATTGACATGTAGGTGAAACTGACAGCATAAGGACTAACTCTTATACATTTCACACCCTAGACATCTCTGCTGCACAGATAGGCATCTTACACACTACATCAGTCCTTGCGGAATTGCAGAACCTCTTGTTCTCGCACTCTCGCTCGTTCTGTTCATGAACTCATCTTCTTAGAGGCAATTCTGCTGCCTGGATGATGGGTGCTCAACACATTTCATCAGAGCTAGTCATCAACGCTGCTCTGCCTACTACTGGGGTAAATGACTCAGGCGCGCGTGTGTGTGTATGTGTGTGTGTGTGTGTGTCTGATTTTTTTAGACTTAATTAGTCCTGGCACCATAAAAAATAATGAATCTGTACCTCTCGTTGTCTTTGGGAATGTAATGAAAGGGCTTGATGAGGAGATCAGGCCCTCCAACCAAATATTTTTACAGCTCATTGAACTAGAGCATATGAGGGTGCTTCTGTTTTTAAAATAGACATTCGGACTGTGATGATGACAGCGTCGAACCCTGTGTGTCCCTTAGTCCATGCATGAAATTACATGGCCCGCGATGGGTGTGTGTATAACATTTGTGACCTGACCTGGAAGTAGCTGACTAGGAGGTCAATGAAGAGTTTAAAGCTACATAGGGCACAATAGGGTGTGTGTGTTTGTTGAACAAGAGGTCAATAAAGAGCTTGAAACTACACGCGTGTGTGTGTGTGTGTGTGTGTGTTAGCTGTGTCTTGACCTGGAAGGAGTTGAACAAGAGGTCAATGAAGAGCTTGAAACTACACGTGCGTGTGTGTGTGTGTGCGTGTGTGTGTGTGTGTGTGTGTGTTATGGTTGTGGCCTGACCTGGAAAGAGCTGAACAAGAGGTCAATGAAGAGCTTGAAACTACACGTGCGTGTGTGTGTGTGTGTGTGTGTGTGTGTGTGTGTGTGCGTGTGCGTGTGCGTGTGCGTGGCCTGACCTGGACGGAGCTGAACAAGAGGTCAATGAAGAGTTTGGTGAGACGCAGTCCCAAGGCGCGGTCTGAGGTAGACTCATCAGTGACGAAGGAGAACAGGACTAGGTGGATGCCGAGGAGGGGGATCAGGGTGAGGGTGGACTTAGCCAGCCTATGGACAGAGCCACAGAGGGCATAAGACGACACCATTCATTCCACACCAGGATACATAAAAACTTGGTATAATTTAAAAAACTTTTTTATTGTAAAAATTATTTTTTTTATTCTTATTAATGTTATTAAAAATATTCTTTAAAAAAAAAATGTGCGTTTATTATTATTTTACTATCAGAGGGAGTCCTCCTGACAAAATGTGTTCTCTACATTTAGCCCATCAAAATAAACATACCTTGTGACACACACATACTCCAAACGTGACAAACATGCATACATACTTTGTTTATTTTTTTAAAAACAAGGCTCTTACCGAAACTTGTAGTCAGAGTATCTCATTTGGTGTGCTCTCAGCTTAGACACGAGAATCTTTATGATGCGGATGAAGATAAAGAAATTAATCTGCAGGGCAAAATAAATGGACAAACAACCACAGACACAGTCAGATAAACAAATCAAAGATTAAGGCCTGCTTTCCTGGTTTTGCACTAAACGTCAAAATGTTTATATACATATGCGTCTGCTAAGAGTAATGTAATGTAAGGTGATGTAACATACATATATGCTGTATATATTTAAGCAATTAGCCCCAAAGGCAGTACTATACTATAATTATATAACAGCTTAGGACATTGTTAGGCATACAATATGCAATTACACTATTACTGACATGTTTTCCCACAATTCTAAATGCTTTGAAGTAAGGTAATACTACAGCATTGGTTAAAAGTTTTTTCCACATCCCCTTAGCTGCTCCTGAAAGTGGGGCGGGGGTGGGATTGAGAGCAGTGATTTCGTGGGATACAGTATGTGTGGAGTCTGCAGTAAACTGTACTGTACTGTAGTGAAGGCCTCTCAAACACAGGAATTCCTGTGAGATACGACCTCTTAAGATGACTGTGGAGGCTGTGCCTTACGTAACGTCCTCAGAAGACACTGCCTGCCTGGCCCAAAGCTACTGTAAGTCTGGTGAAGAAAGAAAGCTCTGCTTCCTCAAACTGTCAATCTGTGCTGCTTTTCTGCAAAACCACAGGCACAGATTACCTTCCACTTCAGGCAAAAAATGAAGACACAGAAGACGCTAAGCGATTTTGATTTAGTGTTCTCACAAGCCACTTTCCACACGCCATCTATTATGGAAGTCTTGTTAATATTGCATTGGATGGCAAAGGCGAGGGCAGCAACTAGCTAATTGAGGGTGACGGCGTGAAATGGGATGGCTGAGTGTGTTGAGGGTTCCGGAAAGTACTAGCAGACTTATGGGCACATTGTGACAAGTCCTAGTCCTCAGCACCCATTCTAAACAGTTTACTCTTTTGTCAAGTTTTCGAGCAGTCCTAAGAAAAAGCAGGGAAGTGTGTGTGTGTTACAGAGAGAGAGAGAAAGAGGCAGAGAAAGAAAGCGAGAGAGAGAGAGAGAGAGAGAGAGAGAGGAAGCTAAGTTGCCGATATGAGGAAAGGATGTAGTGTCTCACCAGCACGGACAGCAGTATGGGTGACCGTATGATCCACCAGTACTGCAGGTTGATATTTTGCTCCCAGCACCTGGAGCAGGCAAAAAAGAGCGTCAGCAAATACAGCATAATAAATATACAATAAACAATACACTCTTTGATGGCTATTTGCTTCCATCATGCTGCACTTATGGGTTGTTTTGAATGTTGTTTAGCTTCCTCCAAGGGACTATGAGGTCTTCTTCCTGCCCTCTCTCACACCACTCACCCTCTCTTTACCTTTGGCCCTCTGTCTCTCTCACTCTCTCCCTCCAACAGTCTCTCTCTCTCCCCTTTCTCTCTCTTTCTCTCTTCTGCTTTCTCTCTCTCTGTCTCTCTATGTCTCTTTCTATCTCAGCTGTTCACATCACACACTCGTCCTCTCTCTCTCCCCCTCTCTCTCTATCTCCCCCTCTCGCTCTCTTTTTTCCTTTCTCTCTCTCTCTCACTCTCTCTGCCCGACTGGTAATGGGTTCTTTTTTTTTACTAGAATGCAAAAAGGAGTACAAAGTCAGTAGGCAATCACGGGGCCTGTATCTGTGTCCAGGGGGCCAAGGACCAGACAAAAGCCACGTTATGCACGGATGGCTTAGACTTAGGCTTAGACTTAGCAATGACCATGGCAGGGAAGAAGAGGAAGCAAAAGGAGAAGAGAAAAGGAGGGGCAAGAGGGGCAGCCATGCTGAAAGGTTAGCTGGCTAAGAGAGCCCACGAGGGAAGACTGCCACTGTCTGCTGGGGGAGGGGGATGAAGGATGGTGTAGTATCCTGATAAAAAAAAAGACTGACAAACAATCTCAGAGCACAAGTAAGCTGCTGTGTTGTGTATCCCGACTGAAATGATAAATGATAGAGGAGCCACAAGGCATTATTTAGATAGTGGCGTAGTAATCATCTCTCATCCACTGTACCCCTTCATCTTGTTTGTTTTGGCATGTTTACTGTTTGCTTTGCCGAATGCCCCGAGGATGCAGAGTTTTTACAGAGCTACAGTCAGAGAGATGCATTGACATGTATCACTATATATCATGTATTAAAGAGCCCTGGGCTTTATTTTCTTAACTAAACAAATGTCAATGGGCTCTTCCTCAATAGGTTTATGCATACTGCTAGGTTTCTCACGTTACCACCTTTGTAGGCAGGGGTGTAGTGGTAAAATAAGAGGTGGGTAAACTGAATTTGGTGACCACGGTGAGGTGGATGCATGGTGCAACACCAGATGTTTTCAAAAGACATGCAAAACATGAGTGGATTTTTATGGTCTCTAGTGTACATATGCTGTAGATGACACGGTGTGATTTTGGAATGTTAAAAATTGTGTTTGGTACAAAAATTCTACTGTAGGGCGAATAAACTGTATTCATAGGTGGATAAACTCTTTTTCTGAAATGAGAGGTGGGTAAGCTATTTGTGCTTATCCTCCACTACATGCCTGTTTGCAGTATACCCCACAGGTGGTGTTGGTGCATCATCTCAACCTGAGATAAGCCCGACACAGGCAGTGTGGTCACGAGGAGCAGCGTGCACTGACAGCCGTGGGGATGACATGGAGCTGTGACAACGAATCAGCACCTTAGCTGAGATGGAAGGCCAGGAGATCTATACTGCCATTATGCCCATCGCTTGCTAAGGCCTTAGGATCCGCATCACGCCAACAACTGCAATTTACCACTTCACCGAACTGGCCCTTGCGTCAATGCGTTTCAATGTGCCATAACTGAGAGCTTTTAGAAACCGACACATGGAAGAACACTGTGGTGACACTGATGCCTTTTGAAAAATCGAAATGTTGCTGTGCTATAAACTCAGACAGCCAGATTAATGCCTCTGCCAGACTGTGATAGTTTGACAGCAAGGGCTGAGGGGAGAGACACCTGTCACTGGCACACATGCCAAGAATGATTTTCACAGGTAAACGTATCAGTGTCAACAGCAATGGCCCGATCAGTAGACAAAATAGCTTTTTCAAGAGGATAACACAAGCCAGGTAAAGGTTAACGTAGCAGTGAGAAAACACTTACTGCTCATTCTCATACAGATACTTCACAATCACCCACGGAAACACAAATATCAGAGGGATACCTGTAAAAAGAGGAAGAGGTACGGAGACATATTAATCAGTAATATTATTATTACTATTAGTAGTAGTACTAGAAGTTCTGTTAGTAGTAGCCGTGGTAGTAGTAATAGTAGCAGTAGTAATAGCATCAGTAGTAGTATTAGTAGTAGTAATAATACAGTAGTAGTAGTAGCAGTAGTAGTATCGGTAGTAGTAGTAATAGTGGTAGTGTAATCTGAACAATAATTAATAATTTCGATAGGTATTGTTAAGGAGCATTAGGCTTCTTTATAATAGACACATTTTTTTCTAAAGTTAAAACTGTACAATAAATTATTTAAAAAAGGAAATGTAATTTGAGCAACATCGTCAGTTTCCTGTTGTGCGCCCTTGTCCTGCTCACCCCAGCCGATGCACAGGTAGACGCCAAAGTAGTTCCTCTCATGGAGCACCGTGACCACCAGGAGATTGTGCAGGTAGATGCCCTCCACCAGGAGCCAATAGCTGTTGGCAGTGATGCCGTACTGCATCATCACCACGGCAACCCGACAACCAATCGCTGTCTGAAACATGACCACGAGGCAACACGCAAATGAATGCATACATTAAAGGAGCATTATGCACCTTTAACCTCAAGCCGGTAGCATGAAGTAAAAAAATGAACAAAATAATGTTTTTATGTGTGTAGAACTGAGATATCTTGAAGATGGTATCTATGGATATTAGCTATTGATTGTTAATTATCAATTCGCTTCTCAACATAGTTGAAACGAAACACAGTGGTAATAGGAACGGGAATACACAGTGTACTTTTCCGAACATTATATCTAGACTCTGCAAAGATTGTTACTGTAAACCTTATGAGAATCAAGGTTGTAATTCAGGTTTCTGTCAGGGTCAGTCAACTGACCTCGTTGTTGACCAGCCACTCCACTTCATAATCGGTGTTGATGTCTCGTCCGATGTTGAAGGACGGTCTCTCAATGAAGGCGTCTTTGATGAGGATGGACATGGCCCGCAGGATGAAGGAGGCAAACAAGTTCATGTGGATGTTGTTCCGGGTACAGTGAAGCTTCCTGTAGATAAGGGCTAATTAAAAAGCTAGATAGTGGGGTGCTGTTGCACTGCTGACAGCAACGCATATACAAAGCCTATACCATAAATGGGCAAGTGATCATGGGGACACAGGCTTCATTCTGGCCTGTGGTCATCTCCCAAACCCATCCCATGTCTCTATTTTCTCTCACTAATTTACTGTCTGTCTCAAATGTCTTATAAAATAAAGTCAAAATGGCCAAAAACATACTTTACAGAAACTGGATGAACCTAAGGGCTTTATTGCTCCTGACTATTTTGAGATTACTGTCTGACCATCTGTCCATTGTGTTCATTGCCTTACCATGTGTATTTTCTTGGTGTTGTTTGTGTTGTTGTTTGTTTTTTGTTTCCTTTTAATTCCCTTGCAATCTCACTCCCGCCCCTCACCTGTTTTCACAGATTATCTTCGTCATCACCTTCTGTTTCATTGCTTTGCTTGTATTATGTTCGTGTTTCTCTTGCTTTCTGTTGTTGGGCCTCTGTAATAAATCTATCCAACTCTTCTTTAAGTATGAATAAATCCTTTGTTTGCTCAAATCTTCTGCACCCTGCTATTTCACCCTCACTGTAATATACTGTGAAATTAAAGGATTATTCCACAGATGATATCACAGGCAAAGGCTGTGCTCTTCTGTTTATAATTAACACTACGCATACTACTACTGGGGGGCAGCTGTGGTGTAGTGGTTGGGGAGTGGATGTTGGGATCAGAGAGTCGCAGGTTTGAATCCTGTCCTACCCACTGCTAAAATGCCCTTGAGCAAGGCATCTGACCCCACACTGCTCCAGGGACTGTAACTGAAACCCTGTAAATAACCGTAAGTCGCACTGGATAAGAGCGTCAGCTAAGTGTAATGAAATGTAATAATAATACTACTACTACATATTACATTTAGTAATTTCTTTCTCTGCATAATATCTCCTCTTGTGATGAACTGCACTAGCCAGGGACACTGACTACAAAACAATTCTTCAGGATTCAGTATTACCGGCCAATTATTTTTGACTTGAGTGATTTATTTTTCAGTGAATTGGATTAACTGTTTTTTTTCACTATATTAACCAATGTAAGTTTTGTTAATACTTCCTTACACAATGTAATATAACATTCTTGTTGTATTTTAGAAGTTAGCCAAGTGTTTTTTGTTGTAATTTTTGGTTTTATATTGCTGTGTGTTACTTTGAATTTTTTTTATATAACTGTACTATATTCATAACTGTGTTCACACTAAAAGTGACTAAAGCTGTAAAATCACTTTTGTCGCTCATAAAGCATAGCTGCTAATGTAGTTCTCTTTGCTTTTGTCGCTCAAGTCGCCCATGACGTGAACAATTAAAACGTTAGATTTTGCTAATCCATTTAAAGGACATCTACATTCTGGTTGGTTCTCAGTGTTTTACAGCCAAAACGTGGCATAGCTAATTTGCATAAAGTTCAGCTGTCTTCAACTGTCTTTAGTCGCTGTAGGCGCTCAACTTTTGTAGCTCATTGCTTCTGTAACTTTTGTCGCTTCTGTCAGTCTTGCCCATAGAAAGTGAATGACTTCCGGAGATTTTACAGCTTTAGCCGCTTTTGGTGTGAACGCACAGTAATTGTGTAACTGTAACTGTGTTCAGAAGGGTGGGAGGAGTGTTGTTACCTGAAAGCCATGAGGATGCCGAGGGCCAGTACCAAAGCGCCCAGGGACAGGGAGTAGCCCACCGTGTACATGGAGCGGAACATGCTGAGGATCTTCCCATACTGCCACACACACACACACACACACACACACACACACACACACACACACACACACACACACAACACAGATGAAACCACAGGAAGGGAAGGAAAGAGAGACAGACAGAGACTGACAGCTAAAACCATCAGCTGCACAATATGTCACAAACTATACAAACACAAATACACAAACTATTTCAGAGGCTATGCAACAAAACAATAACAAAAGAAGAAAAAAGATTATTTAATGCATTATTCCTCTACACCTTACTTATGAAAAAGACATTTGCGTATTATTCATGCTTTATAATACTATGTAAATACATGAATACATCATTTTACAAAACAATCATTTACAACATAATCATCATTTTATAAATGTATTTTTTAGGGAGAGAGAGAGAGGAGAGAGGAGAGGGATAGGGGCATATGTATTTAATTGAACTGTGAAGGGGTGTACCCTCTCAGCTGTGTTGTCATCCATTTTCTCACACTCGCTCGTGTTCTTCTCAGGCACCCACTGTCCATCAGCACCGCACTCTTGATACACAAAGCCATGTCGCACTGCAGTGGATACACACACAGACACACACACACACACACACACACACACAGACACACACACACACACACACACACACACACACACACACACACACACACACACACACACACACACACACACACACACACACACACACACACACACACTCACTTAGAAAACACTCATTAGCTGCCTGCTACCATGAGTCTGCTGTCAGCTTTCAGTTGGTTTCAGAATCTTTTTTAGCAACCATTCTACATAAGAATCTTAGAAAGAGATTTGTTGGTTAACATTGTCTGAATGTCTGAACCAGTTATCATCTGTATATAACCCAAAACCCAGTCAGTGGTCATATGGCACTGGTGAATTGGAGCAAGTGCTATATAGACTAAAGTAAGCCAGCTAAAGTAAGACCACTCACCTGAATCAGAAAAACTGATCTTTCCATTTCCCTGTTCACTTTAACACAACCCCCTTTTCCCCCAAATGTACTATGTACTTCTGAGAGTGCATTTTTCAAGGGTGTGTCATTCTTGGTGGTGAATAATGTCATTCAAATGTGGATGCAAAGACAAAATAGAAAAGTAATTGCTTTACATATTTAGTAAGGGCAGGGCTAAAATGGTCATAGCACTAAGATCGCTTGTTGAATACTTTTCCAACGTTACACAGTATGTTTGGATCCAGACCGCTTGGAGGGGGTGTTCTCGGCTCCTTTTCAATCTATCTCTAGAACGGTTCGTTTACAGTGTGAAAGCTATCGGGCAGTGTAGTGGGATATCACGTTTTTTTCACTGTACAGTCCAATGTTATATTTTCATAGGATACAAGCAGGTACAGTAAATTAACGAGAGCTCGTCTTCTCCTGCAGTATCTTCTTTTGGCAGTGCGTCTCCTCATAAGGTGCATTGTCACATTATTTTCGAGACATTGTCTGGACTCACACTCAAATTGAATGTATTCTTGATAACATACACATTGGTATGCCATCCAAATGACTACAACAAAAGCTAGTATTATCAGCTTACGATCCATCTTCGAGATAGTTATTTAGCTATGGTAGTAGGCAAGGCAGGAAGCGGTTAAATTTTAACGAATGAGAGTACGGCTTAGCCTAGTGCGTAGGTGAGAATAGAATGGATTTGATCGCACGTGTGTTTGTTTACATCATTTGTTCCGTTCTAAAAATGTGCTGTGTGAACATGAAAGGATCCCAGAACAATGTCAAGAATCTGTATCGGTTTAGGGTTTGTATCGGAACAAAAATAGGTGTGAAAGCAACCTGAGTTATCTTTAGACTCCAGTGCTGATTTAGTGAAACTACAAACTGTGCAGCTCTGCTGCCTCTGCTCAAGGCAACACTAAGTAGTTTTTTCAACCTTAAAATAATGTTTCCAAAATCGTTTCAGTGGTTTATCAACTTGTAACTGGGTGAAAGGCACTTCTGCATGTGCTTTGCCGCTCTCCATGGGCTATACCCGCACTAAGTGCGTTTGGAGGAGGGCCATCTTGCTGTAGTTCAAATGAGAGATAATTCTGCTTCCAACGTGTAGGGCAACTGAAGACGAAAACTACTTAGGGCCCTATCATGCCACGGCGCACTGTGCATTCGCGGCGTGCGCATGGTGTCGTTACTATTCTGTGCCAGTGCACCGTTCATTTTTTCAGGCAAAAAATTGTCTAGATAGCAGATGACATTGCGCCATCACAGGTGTGTCAGCGAAAAGAAGAGGTGTGGTCTGGCGTGCCAGATGCTATTATAAGGACGCAAAAATTAAATCCGCCAGTGACCAACAAAACCCTGGTCTGTCGTCAGTTGCGCATTGCTGAAAAGCTATTTAATGGGCGCACAACGCTTTGGGATATAATGAGAGGGATCCCCCTTGATAGCTATCCACTAAAGGCATGGTTATTAACACATACATCATGCCAACAACAGGGCTTAAAACGTCTTCAAGCTCCAAAAAGATGTCCAATTGCATACTACTACGAATCTGATTATTTACTAAGTGCAACGACATAAACAGTGATACATATTTTGCAATAATGCACATTTATTGAGCAATCAGTTTTTTTTAATAAACATACACACATTGTTCATAACCAAAGGGAACACATTGTTCATAATAAGGGAAACAGTAAGTGTAAAAAACAGACTTAAATATCCATCCCGGAAGAGTAACTACTCATGCACGAGCAGATCGGTCTTCAAAGAAAAACGCTCCTGATGGGAAACGCCATCGTAATAGCAACAAGCCATGGACAAAGCGCGGCTGGCTTTTAAAGGGAATGAGAGTATAAACTCTGATTGGTTTATTGCATGTTACGCCCCGAACACACCTATGATTAATTAGGTAACTTAGGACCAATCCTTTTGAACCATGCGCCAGGCGCAATGTTCACTTTTCCCGTCGTCAAAATAGCATATTGTCCCGGGAACGCCCCCGAAGCAACTTGCGCGACAGACTTTAGACAATGCGCATATGATCGTGAAAATAGAGCCCTTAGTGTTGCTTTAATGTAGCTCTGCTCCGCAGGTGTCTTTTACGTACCGTCGGCGTACCAGGGCAGATACCAGGGGCAAGCAACACTAACGGTGGAGTTGGGAAGCCCATCCGGCCAGCACGCATACTTGTCAAAGGTTCTGTTGCACACAACACCTGAGAGGATGTGACCAAACAGGAGAGAGTGGAGAGAGAGACAGACAAAATAAGATACAGATAGGTGTCCATAACATGTCTTTTCCAGCAGCACTCTCTCTATACATTTTCATTCCTTTTTGCCTGGCTCTGCTTATTTCCTCTTCACATTAATTCCATTTCCTTCTTTCATTTGTATAGGCACCCAGATGAACTACCTACCAGCCAAAGTACAGCCTCTATTTGTTCTTCCTGAGGAGAGGACTAGACATAATGAAATGGGGGGGTTAATAGCTAGAGGCAGTGTGTCCTTTCATCTATGCTTCAAACAAAAGTACCAGTATGTGGTATGGTGGGGTACAGTGTAGGCGCTCACACAGTTCTTTACATCACAGAGCAGACTTTCATCTCTAAGTATAAGTACACCCCAGCAATAAGGGTGACTCTAAAGTCTAAAGTCAGGGATTGTCGTGGAGCGCTGGAAGGTCTCCAGACTTACCAGTGGCTGGAGGGTGGCGGCTGATGTTATGGATGCACTGGTCATGATACATGGTCCATTTTTCCACTAAGATTTTAAACTGCCTGGCAGGAGACACCTGTAAAGACACACAGGGACATGTGGCCATGCAGAGGGCAGAGGAAGTGACTAAATGAACCATAAAATGCCCTCTAAGTGCAGCTACGACTATGATCTTCCAGTTCGGTTTGTAAAAAAAAGTATCATACTGCATGACATTATGTGTCCTAATAGAGCACATAATGGTTGACTGGCTGGTTGGTTGGAAGGATGGTTGATAAAAGGGTCATGTATTTTTTTTAATAAATAAAAAACAATGTAATGGTTAGTTATCTGACTAAAAATTACTGAGGTGTGGCTTCTTATATAACCCTAGATATTTTCGCCTAGGGACAGTAAAGGCAATTATTGTCAATCCCCAACACTGACAGGTGGGTGAGGGGAGTGGATGACCAGTTCTCTCCTCCTCCATCCTCCCCCATGACTGAGGTACCCTGAGAATGAACTGAGGTACCCCACACACTGCTCCCAGGGTAATGGCTGCCCCATGCTCACTATTGTGCTGGGTTAAATGCAGAGGTAGAATTTTGTTGTGTGCACCGTGTGCTGTGGTGTGCTGTGTGATCACAATGACAAATGTGAATCACACAGCACACAATATAGGAACGAGCAACGATAAAGTCTAAGGTCAAACTGCAAACATTATGGGCCAATGCAGAGCTTCCAAGATGGCATTACACTATGTTACATGTCTTACCATATCTTATCACAGAGCAACATATAAAATCGCTGTGTGTTTCAGGTTAAATGGGTCAGGAAGGCATCTTACGCCCCAGCTGATGCTTGAGCAGGGCACATGACCCGTCATCATCATCTGTTTGGTTGTTGTGACAGCGCCACAATAGCCACCCCGCCCCCACATCCAACATCCACATTCCTCAGATTAGCATCGCGCGCTAACCCTCGCCTGCCTCGACCACGCTATGTTTAGATGGCCTTGCCGCCTGCCCCTGGCTTTCATCAGCGCGCTGAGGCTGGCTCTGGGAGCACTCGTGTGTTTCAGTGACTGTAAACATGGAGCTTACTGCGTTATACAGCAGCACGACCTCGACGGCATCAGATCAACCTCAGCTAGCCCGGCTAGAGGGTGCAGTCAGGGGAATGGGGCATCGTGTCACAATGGGGGTTCTGCTACTTCATGGGTCTCTGGATGGAGCCAAAGGTGGCTCTCAAGCAGCCTCTGCACAGCCTCTGAGAAGGGCTACTGTAGGTCTTACATACATTTATAACACCTCTAAAAGATGTCCCTGAATACCGTGTCGATCTACAATGACAGTAATAGCTATTTCTACTGGCACAATGTTTAGTGTGAAATAAATTAACAGATACCGGCTGTGTGTAGGTGTGTGTGCATGTGTGCGCGTTTATATGTGTGTTTGTAAGATTCTGATATTGCATGTGTGTCGCTGCTTGGAGGGTGTGTATGTGTGTGCTACAATTTGTGTGTATGTGTGAGAGAGAAAGTGTGTGTCTTTGTGTTTGTATTTGTGTGCGTGTGTGTGGGTGTATGTGTGTGTGGGTGTGTGTGTGTGTATCGACAGCTTATGTACCTGGATGCTGGAGGAGAGCGTGAGCAGGGTCAGAAGTAGGAAGGCCCGTGACATCCCTTATTCCTGCAGCTGCTGCTGGGAGGGGGGGTGGGAGCGGAGCCGGGGGGTCACCTCATATGAGCCCTTCACCTGGGCTCTCTACACTGCCTGCAGGACACACACAGGAACACGGCTGTTTACACACACACACACACATACACACACACACACACACACACACACACACACACACACTGTTTCACATGCACTCACACACTCTGACATAGACACTCTCCCTATTCCCTTCTTCTGCTCTCACACATACACACATACAGTATGCACACACACACACACACACACACACACACACACACACACACAGACATAATAATGCAAAGTAAACAAAAACATGTATGTGCATTGTATGACAAAATGGTTATGGAATACACAAAACTGCACTTGCACCCTGTATTTTTAGCTGACATAATGTGTCTTTAAGTTATTTAAAAACACAAGTCCTTAAGAGTCCTTCACACTGATCCACATGACCCCCACAAAGAGTAACATAAAAACAACAGCCACCATAATATATTTCAAGATCAATGCAGCAATGGTTGCTCCAGCAGAACACATACAATCACAAGTGTCTCAAGCACAGCACTCTCCCGTTTCCTGTTTTTAACCCAGCACACAGTAAATCACTGTCCTGTCCAGTCTGTGATCTGGACTAAAACACACACACACACACACACACACACACACACACACACACACACACACACACACACACACACACACACACACACACACAGTTCAGCAGCTTCTGATGTTTACACAAAGGCTAACCCAATTAGAGCATGGCCAATGCAAACCTGAGGGGTGTGTGTTTGTGTGTGTGAGTGCATGTGTGTGTGTGTGTGTGTGTGTGTGTGTGTGTGTGTGTGTGTGCATTTGTGTGTCTGTGTACAGGGGGGTGGGCGGTTGGAGTGGGGAATTACACTACAGAGTATGGGATCATGTTCAGTTAAGCTTGAGCAGAACATTAAGAGGAAATCCTGTTTATATCCACTGAGGAATTGCAGAGCGTTCTCCAAAATGACATATTTCATTGCTGTGTATGCTGTGTTTAAGCACGTGTGTATAAGCACGTATGAGAGATGCCCTACATGTGTATGTGTTACATGTGGTTGGGTGTGTGTGTGTGTGTGTGTGTGTGTGTACGTGCGTGGGTGTGTGTGACGTCTGCTGATCCCTCAAGTCGCGGTCACTCACCCAGACAGCGATCTCATCCCTCGTCCCTGGCGAAGTCGGAGAACGGAACGAAATCTGAAACGTTTCTGCAAAAAACACCTTTACCATGGAAACATTTTTGGCTAAAACGTTTCAAATTCCATTCCGTTCCAGTCTCCTGTGGCGAAGTTCGGTGCGGGTAGAGGGCTCCCTTACATTTGAATGAATGTAGTTACATTTTTGGAGGGGATCTAATCTCTGGGTGTGTCAAGACATGATGTTTCACTTCTGTAACTTTTGCAAAACTTGATTCTGATGCCCTACTTGCTGTTTGTTTTCTTAATTTTGTTGATGTGTTTATAATTTAATCAACACAGTAATCAACACAGCTCTTCCTTAATACCAGATGACAACAGTGACTGATTGTTAAGGAAGTCCCGAAACAAAAAGGGCTGAGAGTTCAATGCCAAGCTTAGTTTAGCTCTGCTGGGAGATGGCCAATAAACGGCACGGATGTGGAGGGGAGCATGAAGCACAGAGCAGCCATCAAACCGATCTCTGTCACCCTTGAGGGGTCGGAGTAAAAATAACCCTAGTTCACAATTATTAGGGTTGTTTTTTTTTTTCAGTGTTTCTTCCCTTGAATACAAACAGCCCAAGAAACCAAAGACTCTGCTTCTGCTTCGACTGGCAGGGCCAACAGGTACAGCCAGGCACTCACAGCACCTAAACCATGACACCAGTTTCCTAACTGTACAGGTGCATCTCAGTGAGTTAGAATATTCTGGAAAAGTTCATGTATTTCATGCCATGATTCAAGCATAAGCAGGCCAAACCAAGTACTGAGGGCATAAACATGAACTTGAGAAGGCTGACATTTCTGCTGTAATCATCAACATTAAAGCACACAAGTGCTAGAAATAGTTCACTTTGTGTGTAATCAACATAATATATGAGTTTCCCTTTTTGAGTTGGATTCATTAAACAAACAAACATTTTACCAACATACTGATTAATTGAAATGTGCCTTACATGCATAGGGTTGTTATGTTGATGAACAGGCACCAATATGCAATGGCTGAATGAATGTAGTGAAGATATGAAGGGGCGGATATCAGAGATGACACTGTTGCTGAAGCCTGTTTAGGGGCACCACTGCTGGGTACATCTTGCCACTCAAGCTGTTTTCAGACAGGCCAGCCTGGTGTCGTAGCCAGTTCCAGCACCAGTTATACTGAAAACCGAAGTGCTTGCCTGTGAATGGCCCGCGTTCATACCATTATGTGAGCCCATGACCCGTCATCGACAGACGGTATTGCTTCACCACCAAAAAATAAACATGCCATCATGTTTGCTTTAAAAAATAAATAAATAATTTTATTCGGTGCCCATCAGAAACCAAATTTTCGGTTTCTAAACGCTCTCATTTTCGGTGGAAACATGTCAGCCGAGTCGAGATTAGGTGCGGAACGGACAGAGGCACGTTTTTCTTGTTGATCTGAAAAAGCCTTCAGTGACTCACATCTTGTCAAGCACCCTTTAAAAACAATGCCCTATTCAACAACCAACACCCTATTCAATTCACAGAATCTGTCACTGAGTGTTGAAGGACTTCACTTCACAAAACAGAAAAATGGGAATTGTCAAAACAGAAGCCTGAAATAAAAGGCTTTCTTTTCAGTGGAGCTCCTCAATACGATACACCTTGCAGCTCTAGGATGTACATCTAAATTCATCTTTAATTCATTCGTTTTTAAAGTGATACATCCATAATTATGCATATACTATGTGACGATAATGGAACATGCTTTATGCAAATGATAGCTTGTGCGCCCCACTGAAAGTCTCATTAGCATACCATGCCACGGTATTCTCAAAAACTAATGGATTTTTTTTCTCAGATCCATGTTCTCCAAAGAACAGCTCTCATCTCATGTTCATCCTAGCCTGGTAAACCCGCCCCTCGTACTTCATTTCATTTCGTGCAGAGGGTCTGGAACAGAGACCGTCAGAAACGATTTGCTGGAGGTGTGGACTCTGCTGAAGTTTTAAAAAAGTGCCTCTACCTTTACCCAATCGCTAACGCCTGGTCGTCACGTATGCAATTACCCTACCTACGCACTACAATTCAAATGTAGCACACAAGGTCAACGTCACGGCTAACGAACACACCCTCTGTTCGCTGATTGGATCGATGTTTCTCGAACATCGCAAATGTACCTCAAGAGATTCCGGTCCAGACCCTCTGCATGAAATGAAATGAAGTACGAGGGGCGGGTTTACCAGGCTATGTTCATCCCCCCATTATAAAATATGCATCAGAAAGGCAGGAGGGGGAAAAGGCCAAAAATACAGCAAGGAGAACTTGAAAAGTGACTTTCGAGGAGCATACCTGTGCAGGATATCACAATCCATGTGCAAGGAGAACTGAAAAACTCACCATGGGAGAGATGTGGGTCTGCCATTGTGGGGCGCAGATGCTGCCAGTTAGCACGATGGCTATGCAAGGGACTAGATACATGCTGTCAGATCCTACATGCACTTATGGAGGCATGTGCAAAATGTCCTCTGCCCCCCGGCAGTGGTAGTCATCCTATGCAAAAATGTCACTTGCGCACACACACACACACACACCCACACACACATTCTCAGCCTAACAACCAAACCCAAGTATACGTGTCCAACACCATTATGCAATTACGCTGACGCTTTGTCACAGAAAGATGCATCTCCACACACACACACGCACACACACACACACACATACACACAGAAACTAATGCCGTGGATTCACACCAGTGCACATGGCTTAGTTGGCGGCACACTAGCCTACTTAGGGCCATTTTCGCCTTGCTAGCAGATATCAAGTACAATCATTAACTAGATGCACAGAGGGACTTGCAGAACCCCCATGCAGAAGGGGAAACCAGTGTGTGTGTGTGTGTGTGTGTATGTTTGTGTGTATCTGTGTGTGCGCGCGCATGTGTGTATGTTTGTTTAGGAGGGAAGTGCGTACAACTGTGTGTGTGTGTATGTGTGTAGATGCATCTTTCTGTGACAAAGCGTCAGTGTATTTGCATAATGTTGTTGGACATATATACTTGGGTTTGTTTGTTAGGCTGAGAATGTGTGTGTGTGTCCAAGTGACATTTTGCATAAGATGACTACCACTGCTATGTATCTGTGTGTGCGTCTGTATGTGTGTGTGTGCTGGTGTGTGGGGGTTTGGGGTCAATCTTTAAGCTACTCTCTGATACTCTGATGGCTACGGAGAGAGAGAGAGAGAGAGAGAGAGAGAGAGAGAGAGGGCAGTGATATGGGTCTGTAGTGACCACTTATTAACTAGCGCAGAACTTATAGGTCAGGGGCAGCGCAGAGATAAACTGAGTGATGCAACCCACGCAAGGTTACAGACTGTCGTAACAGAGCAAGTCCTGCGGGGAGCAAATTACACAGGTCAGGCAGGCCAATGGGAAGGGTTACAAAACAGCCTGTTGTTGACAACATGTGAACTTCATGTGTGAAAAAAACACCCCCTCACATTGTCAGCGTTAAATGGGGCAAAAGGACCCACAGTCATAATGACTTGACAGATTAGTATTGTATTTGTGTCCAGCACACACTGATCCAGTGTTTAAGACTAGGCTACTTTTTGTTGTAGGCTAGTCTTAGTAGTGTAGTATTGTTGACAAGTATCTCTAAGGTACCTAATCTGCCATCTGGTCAAACATGTTCAGTACTGACAGCAGGATCTCTGTGCTTTTCAGAACACCTCCCCCATCTCATCATCTGCTACAACACTACTACAATACTGTCTGTATCTGCTGTGATTTGGTGGTTTTCTGCTGGAATCCCAATTTCCCCCAAGGGGCCTTCCTTACGGGATTAATGAATTTTTATTCTATTCTATTCTATTCTATTCTATTCTATTCTATTCTATTCTATTCTATTCACAAACTACTACATAAAACACATTTGCCACGATAAAAGCTAGTGTGACAGCACACTGAAGAGAATATGGTGAGCCATATGTTTTCAGGTTAAGTTTGGTTAATTAAGGCCTAGAGCCTTGCGTCATTAGCTGCATTTCCACTATTGGCCGCCAGAGTTGTACAATGAAAAAAGCCATCAGCCAGTGGTGAATGTGTTTGTTTATGTTTGCTTTTATGTTTGTGTTATTGTTTATGTTTGTATATGTATTAGCAGATGCCTGTGTTCAACACAACTAACTCCACATGTACATAAAGGATAAAATAAGACATGGAGGAGAGGTAGCTTATCCCTGCCTTCTCTGAGAGACCACACAATTTTAAAGGTGTACTTCCATCGCGTTTTCATTAATTTTGCGGTGTTCTCTAGTATTAATAATTGCCCTGTGCGCTGGTTTTGATGAAAAAAATGTTCTAGTGCTTCTTCAGGCTGTTTTAGTTTGGTGGAGGGGGTGGGGCCGGGAGAACGACACGATTTCACCAGAGGCGTGACACGCTCCCTGGAGCTTCCTTTGCCCCACAGTCAACTTGATAGCAGAGTAAGGTAAAGGGGAAAAGTCAACCTGACAGCGCTAAAACTGCACACAGAATGTCTTCGGAGATACAGCCTTATGTGTTTGATCCTGAATCCGAAGAGGAAGGAGAGATAGCACAAGCACAGTCGCTTCCTGACAGTTTGTCAATGAACGTTTCAGAATGGTAATATTTGCATGACAAAACAGTGCAAGTGTCCGGCTAAATGCAGTTCAGTCATTCAACTAGCCTGCTAATCTTATGCGAGTCAGTCACGGGCTAACATCATTTAAAGCCCATTCGGTCAGTTTCTCTTATATGCATTTGCACGTCTACGTCACGCTGCAGGCCCTTTTCGCATTGGGTTGTTTTTCCGCCTATTGTCTTCTTTCGACTGATATAGAAAATGGGGGTAGAAAAACATTTTGATATGCAGCATGCATATGCAACTCGGGGTGACCTATCGTATTTCAAAAGAGCAAGTACTAAACGGTTTCTCGTGGAAGTACACCTTTAAGGGAACAGGCTGCCCCTACATTGTTCAAAACTTAGTTGCCAGCGCTGTAGTTTAAAGGTGTACTTGCATCGTGTTTTCGTTAATTTTGCCGTGGTCTCTAGTATTAATGAATGCCCTGTGAGCTGGTTTTGGTGAAAAAAAAGCTTTAGTGCTTCTGTTTCAGGCTGTTTTAGTTTGGTGGAGGAGATGCAGGGAGAATGACAGGTTCTCGGCTATGCTAGTCACAGGCCACAATCATTCAAAGCTCATTGGGCCATAGCAAGCCAAATAGAAGATTTAAACGTTCTAAACAAACACACATACTTACCTATATTTCGCTAAGTGAATGTGTGCTGCAACGAGACTTCTCTGGTAATCACAACTGTGGTATAACTTTTTCTAATTAACAAACTTACGTCACTTTGTTGGTCTTTTTCTTATTCATTAGTTTTTCCGCCTACTTTCCTTCATTGACTAATAGAAGCAATCGGGGTAGAAGAACATTTTCATGTGCAGCATGCACGTGCAACTCGGGGTGACCTGTCGTATTTCAAAAGAGCAAGTACTAAACGGTTTCTCCTGGAAGTACTCCTTTAAAGGTTGTGACAAGCTACACCTGGTGGCAAGCTACACCTTTTTGTTTGCAAAAGTGCTTACAATTGTTGATAGCACTTTTAAAGAACGTCTATGCATTTAATAAGGGCTAAATCATAGATATGCTAATGGAGTTAATATTACTGTAATAAATGAACAATAAAATGTCAGACAATGTTATGGCAATGGTAGGCCTACATCAGGCAATGCATTATGCAATGACGTTAACAAATATGCTGAGTATTCTGTCTTCTAGTTGAGTACTGTGTCTTCAGTATGTATATATGGAGGCACACGTGCAGTCAGTCAACCTTAATGGACTGATGTAACAGTAGGGCTGGGCGATATGGCTGAAATCTGTATCACGATATAAGTGTTTCATATCGGTCGATATCGATAATTATTGAAACATTGTGTGACCTATTTAAAAGTAACAGGAGGGAAAAATCTATTCATTTTTATTTTTTTAACTTAACCTTCCTCTGACAGGCAATAAGCATTCAGGCAAAATGACTGTCAAAACACGTTCAATGTTACGATCACAATGAAAACTGAGTGATCCGAGAAAGCTCCGGCTGTCTGAACAGTGTGAACACATTAGGATAAGTGGTTTTGATAAAGTGGTATTGTATCATTGAAAATATATCGATATGGCGATATAGTGTCAAATACATATCGATATAAATATTACGATACGATATTACGATAATATCGATATATCGCCCAGCCCTATGTAACAGGCTGTCAAAATGCTGCATGTCATATTTTTAATTGTGCCAACATGATGGGCATTCCTTAAATCTTAAGGCATAAAATGCTTTACTGCACATCACATTACTATTAACATCATACAATATCAGGCGTAAAGTTTGAAAATGTGAAAAAGGAAGAACTCTGGAGGCTGAATGACTGGCGGGAGGAATGTGTCAGACTATCACTGATCTAATCACCTAATTACCCTCACATCAGGTTAATGAGCCAATCAGGAGTGAGCACAGATGGCCAATGTCTCACCTCCATATTGCCATAGTGTGTTTACGACATCATGCCTTTGAGACATGGTGTGTATGTGTGAGTGTGTGTGTGTATACGTGTGTGTGTGTTATATGTACATGTGTACATGTGCATGTGTATGTCAGTATATGTTTGTAGGCATGTCTGTTTGTGAATGTATGTGTTTTGAGGGGAATGTGTGTGTGTGTGTGTGCACGCGTGTGCGTGCAATGCATGTGTCGTGTGTGTGTGTGTGTGTGTGTGTGTGTGCATCTGTGCAGTGTTTCTGTCAGCATCTGTGTTGACAGGGTTGCCCATGCACTATAAAACACCCTGGCTGAAGTGTCACTTGTGTAAGGTGATCTGTCTCACCACAGGGGCTAAAAGGAAGCTTGTTCGGGGGTGGCGCAATCGCTGCCCTTTTATTCGATTTGATGTACAGGACAGCGGAGGGCAAACAACACGTGAGCCCCCCCCCCCCCCCCATCCCCCCTTTAGGCCTACCCCATGGCTAATCACTGGTCTGCTTTTAGCCTTCATGGCCCTAATGGACAGGTGTGTGTGTGTGTGTGTGTGTGTGTGTGTGTGTGTGTGTGTGTGTGTGTGTGTGTGTGTGTGTGTGTGTGTGTATGTGTATGTATCTGTGTATCTCCAGTAGGCAGTGATCACAGTAATCACACTGATGCAATTAGCACCGTATGTGAGGAACTCACACCCGACCAACCATTACTTCCAATTTAGTTCTAGCCCCGTGGCCGTGAATCAGGCACTGGGCTTTCGGGGAACACAGGGGCAAACAACAGCCCATTTTCTGTAACACACAAAATGGCCATCTCACCTCACTAATCTTAGATCCTCATCACACCAGAAACCAACAGCAGCTCCAGATCTGTTCTCAAGGCCAGCAGCTGAGAGTTGGCCTACAGCAGCTTTGCTGTGAGTAAGTAATCCCCACTCTGGTCTGTTTTGATAAAGGTCAAAGTAAGTCTTTGGTGGATAAAGAGTGGCATCCACTTGCTTAAATCCTCTTTTTGTCCAGTAAATACTACAACAACACGGCGTCTTTTTCATAATCTGGTCCTCACAGCACCTCCTCTGACGTCCAGCCACTTCTCTTCCCTTTATTTTTTTTTGGGGACAATGCACGTTTCCCCTGACTACACAAAATGGGAATAATTACCATGGCGATAAGTGCCTGGGCTATGTTTGGACAGAGTGCCGTGGCTCAGAGGGAGCTCTCAAGCGGGGGCACCATGGCTACATCGCAACATGTGTTTGTGGGCACCACGCTTTTTATTTGATTGTTTCGAGGGGGGAACAAGAGCGTTAGAGTGCCGCGGCACGGACCAGAGCAAACCTCTTGCGGCTGAAGCACGTACAGTAAACCAGAGCTGCAGCACGTTATGGCAAGACTCCCCTACGCTGGATAAAAGCGTCTGCTAAGTGTAATGTAATGTAATGTAAAGACTCCCCTACGCTGGATAAAAGCGTCTGCTAAGTGTAATGTAATGTAATGTAAAAAGACTCCCCTACGCTGGATAAAAGCGTCTGCTAAGTGTAATGTAATGTAATGTAAAAAGACTCCCCTACGCTGGATAAAAGCGTCTGCTAAGTGTAATGTAAAAAGACTCCCCTACGCTGGATAAAAGCGTCTGCTAAGTGTAGTGTAATGTAATGTAAAAAGACTCCCCTACGCTGAATAAAAGCGTCTGCTAAGGGTAGTGTAATGTAATGTAAAAAGACTCCCCTACGCTGGACTTGGAGGTCTGAGTACCACAACATGCCCATAGTCAGGTTGGTGGGATGGGGGCGCGGGGATGGGGGTTTGGTGGATATGGGCAGTAGTGTAGTAGTTAAAAGAAAGGTGGGTAAACGGTATGCACAGCAGTAGAAACAGTGGTAAACTACTTACATTCTTAAAATTAGTGATAAAGAAATTGAGATTAAACACTGTTTTGTAATTGCAAAAGGTGTGTAAACAATGTTTATGTGTGTTTACCCTCCACTCTTCCACTGGAGGTGGAAAGGAAGGGACAGTGTACAGCAGGTTTCCCACTCTTTTTCACTGACAAAATTTAAAAACTTTTCCATGAATTTTTTTTGACCTAAAGTGAAATTTCCATCACTTCACGGCACCTTACGTGTGTAGAATTTAGCATACTTTTAGGGCTAAATATGAAATGTTTAACATTCAAACTACTGTCGCTGTCGACTCTAAAGGCCTAATGATAACAGAACGCTGTAGTTGCTTTAGGGAGAAGCTAAAATTCCATTACTTTTCCAACACTTTCAGTGAATTTAGAAAATTCCATGACTTTTCCAGGCCTGGACAATGACATTTTCAATTTCCATTACTTTTCCAGGATTTCCATGACCGTGTGAACTCTGGTACAGACACACTTGACTTGGCAAGGCCCACGTGTCGTGAAATAAATGGCATATGATCCATGGCATATGTGTTTTGCAGCTCCCCCCCTTGACCCGAACGCGAGAGGCTGCATCAGTGCAGAGGACTGTGTGTTAACCCCATGGCCTTCTGGTGCTGACTGAGAACATGAACACATGGAGCTGTGCACGGAGTCATGCAGGCTCCAATTAGAGATTCTCCTCATGTAGGGGAAGGAATATACTGGAACATTCTGGAATCTTCTGCTAGACCAGGGGTCAGCAACCATTGGGTCCAGAGGCGCATTTGGCTCTTTAATCTGGTTGCTGTGGCTCCCTCTGACTTTGCAGCACAACATGCAGCACAACATGCCTTTGTCTTGGCAAATGGACTATAAATACAGCCTGCTGGTCATCATCGCCGTCTGGAACTGGCTGTCCAGGCAAGATGTCATTGGGATCAAGGACCACGCAGCAGCCCAGGGATTCGAGCAGTCTGAAGCCATTTTCACACTTCATATCACCAATCTCAGCCTGACGTGAGTGATGGCCGACGACTCCCACCGCTGCACTTTCGGTCACGTCAGGGGAGCTGTGTTTCAACCTCCGCCTCGGTCACTTAGCCTCAGTCGGCAAGGACGGACACCCATGGTTACCGTGGCCACCAGTATCCCCACGGCAACAGACGGATGCTGTGGCGGTGCCCCGTTGTGCGTTGTGGAGCTGACTGACTGACTGACTGACTGACTGACTGACTGACTAAGCCGGACAGGCAGCCGCTGATCTGATAGAGAATTCCGAGAGAGTTGGGAGGGTGAGGGTTGGGGGGTTGGAGGGGCTGCCTCGCTACTGTCACTCCTGCACAAACATGCCTGCCGCTGGTTTACCACTGCTGATGCCTGTGCTGTGTGGGGTACGCTGTGTCAGGAATGCCACGGGACACGACAGGCAGTTTCTTATCACCACCGTGGCTGTCAACTGTCAACTGTCAAAGCGGGGCAGAAGAAGATTTATGATCTGAAGCGACGCAGTGTCTACATATGGCTGAGACATGTTACTCTCTCTTTCTCTCGCTCTATCTCGCCCTCTCTATTTCTCTATCTCTTACAAACAAACATGCACAGACACACACACTAACGACCATGTCAAGCAGATACTCCATCATGTGTCCATGTACATAATACACACATGCCATTGCAGGCACACATACATACGGTATGCATATGTGTGCGTATGGATCTTATCTGTCATTCCTCCATAGAATAAAAACACATCCACACTAAGTGTAACACAAAAGACATATACACACGTAGAAATACACACACACACACACACACACACACACACACACACACACACACACACACACACATGGTAGCCAACACCACAAAGTACTACACACACACAAACACACACACACATACACACACACACACACACACACAAACAGACACAAACACCAAAACCAACACTGCCTCCCAAGAATTTCAACTGTACAGCCCAAACGAAACCCATTATGGTGACTATGTGTGTTGGCCCACATTTCTAATCCGCATCAGCTCCATTCAAAAACCATCTGGGCTGACCACAGCTATGTGAACCCGATTCAGCAGCAGCAGCAGCAGCAGCAGCACAGAGGACTGTATCAGCATGTGGCTCTGACACTCAAATAAAATATTAAATAATCGGCCCCCTACTGCACAACCCCAACTCTCAACAGTGTTCCCGTCAGCGATACATAAATATATAGATAAATAAATCAAGTCAAACCTCTCAATGACCTTCGCCTTTGGAAAGCAGCCCTAAGGGCGTGCTCTCTCTCTCTTTCTCTCTCTTTCTGTCTACCTCTCTCTCTTTCATTCCTGCTCATTCTCTCGCTCACTCACTTTGTGTATCTTTCTATCTCTCTCCTCTAGAGCTACTGTGAGATACAATCAGGACAGATGGTGGCTGGTAAATCTTCATTCTCTTGAATGACCCCCGTATATCTTCTTCCAAAAGAATTTTGTAATGCCGCTTCTAAGTTCGCAAGGTCATATAGTCTTCTTGCCCGAAACTAAGCACAGCGTATGCTATGCCTGTGTTCTGTGGAACTGGGCTACTTGTCAAGCTACAGTTAAAGTTAGGGCCAGGGTTAGAAGTAAGATTGATGACATAGTAGCGTTCTATCGAATTCAGCTAGGGTAGCTCATCTTGACGAAGCATCTCAACTGTGACAGAACACCGGCATAGCACACAGCACTGTGT
>CM050216.1:13730938-13895938 GCA_027475355.1 Coilia nasus | reverse complement strand
CGCTGTGTGACAATAGGTTTGAATTGGTTTACACACCAGGTGATGAAAAATTAAATGCACTTGCAGACAAAAACGTCATGACATGCACAAGTCACTCAACAACTGACTGACAGCAGCAGTTTGTGAGTGTGAAAACCAGAACGTTGCAGACAGGGGGGAAAAAAGACATCAGATAAAATTATTACTTTACCTGTCTGTAAAGCCATCTGGACAGACAGTTTACAAATGAAGTTCGTAAAATTTTAATTAGACAAGTCCTGCCGAATTACAAGTCTTGTTACCCATTCAGGCATATGGAGACTTTAACCTCTACATGTAGAGCTTCCCCCTACAGATACATCCCAGAACATTTTACAAACTCACCAACTCAGTGGCCCATCCCCCACCCACCCCAAACCTCGCTGTGGCATCTTCGCTCTGAGGCAGAGATGTGTCCCACTGATGCACTTGGAATGCCTGAGCCTGTCTCCAGGGAGTTGCTCCTCCACTGCTCCCAGACACTACTACATAGACTCACTCCCTCCAACCACCCTGTCTTATATACATACACACACACACACACACACACACACAAAACAAACACACACACACACACACACACACACACACACACACACACACACACACACACACACACACAAAACAAACACACACACACGAACACACACACATAACTCACCTTTTCTCATTTTTACAGAAGGTGTCCTAACACTGTGCAAACTCACGCGACTTACCAAGTCTCTTAATGAACTCAAATAAATATCTCATCTGGACAACCACCTCCAGACCGACAGGGCACAGAGCCCCACTATATAAAAAGCCCCTTCTCTTCCCACTGGACTGGGCCCCTGGAGATACAGCGTGGGAAAATGATGCTCCTTGCTCTTTTCCCCTGGGACAGTCTAAATAGGCGAAGGTGGAAAATACTAAATAACAAGCCCTTATGGGTGGTGTCCGAAGCATGACAGGATACAGGACATATGGTGGGATGGGGGTGGCATTGTGTTTGGTGGCATGGTGTGTGGTGGCATTGCCTGTCGGCATAGAGGGCTAATGCGGTGCCCTCCTCGGTGACAGATGTCACCACTCATCACAGTGACCTTTACAGACAACCTAAATGCGGGCAAAAGCACGCTGGTGGCATGCCCTTTGTGTGCCAGCAGTCCTCGTCTCTCTCCACGTCTGCCAGCGTAACGCGCAGTAGTGCGGTGCAGTGCAACGCAGTGCGGTGTGATGCTGTCCTGTCACAGGCTACTGAGAGCATTTCAGGCATATCACAGGAACAATGATGTACACAACATGCCCTTTGAAGTGGGGGCTATAGCTTCAAGTTTTATTTCAACCTTTTGGATGAAAGGTGAAATGTCTTCAAGCTCCAAAAAGAAGTCCAGTTGCTTACAACCTAGCTCCTTTGACTACCATGACCTGGATGAATGAGAATCTTCTGACAGACATATTTTAACACACCAACACACAGACTTGGAATTGTGAACACAGAGACAAGGTGTTTTTTTCAGCGTATGATTCCTCTCACGCACTCAGATCTTGTAAGTGCACTGTGACTAAAGATTAAATGTTAAACGGAGGAGCTGCACCTGTCACCCATGAGCACGGCACAGTTTAGTGGTTCAGGTCCTAAAGCTGGGGGGGGGGGGGGGGGGGGTTTACACGTCAACCCTTAACCACTTTCTGACCCTGAGCAACTCAATAGAGGCACACTGATAAGAGTTTTAAGTTGTCCAACAAACACACTTATCAGATCTCAAATGTGATACCATAACAAATCCCCCCTCCCATGACCTAGTTATAAAGCAGAATGAAAAGAACTTTTAGATGCACAGTGTTTTCAGTCTATTCAGCCTATTTCAGACTATTCAAGCTACATATACTATTTTAGACCACATTTCTTACACAGTACAGCACAAAGGCCCATAGAACTACTTAAAGCATACATATACTATTTAAACTACATCCCTTACACAATACAGCACAAGAGTTTTGCGGCACAGCCAGCAGCAAGTGACACGATGCTTAAACTCACTCATTTAACTTGCATCATAATACAAGTGGAGCTTTTCCTAAAGTACTTATGGTAATTCCATCTTTAAACGCCCTGTAATCCTGCTGTGGAATGCAGTGGGAAAGACAGCGAGGCAAACGGCATGAGCGAGACGACCAGCGAGAGAGACATAGGTGCCAGAGCGAGAGAGAGAGGCCCTTCTCAGCTGGCCAGCCGCCCTGACAGGCAGATGTAATCATGCTTGTGGAGGAGAGAAGGAAAAACACATAGTGGCGAAGGGAAATTAAACAAAACGACAGACAAAGTGCAGAGTGAGAGTACCACCATCCTGTACATCTTTGCCCCTTTCTTGCACTGGATGTAATACACTTTGGGTCAACCACTGTTTTTTTAATGTTCTCTGCAAATAAATGTGTCTTGACTTTGCTTGACTTGCCATGCCTGAGCCATGGTCTCTGAAGGAGGCTAAATAATGTAGGTTTCCTCTACCCTGCCATACATGCGTGTGGCGTAGGTCAAATGCTGGGGGCAGCTGAGACTTGTTTTCTTTTTATGTAGCTGAATCACCACAACACCTCTTGCATCACGGCATTCCTGGCGAGAAGAGAGAGGAGCACCATTCTCTCTGAAGGTAATGTCTGACACCTCTGATCTTTATGTCTCCCTGTTGGCCTCCACCTGTCCTACGCTCAGACATATACATGTTTTATCTGGCCAAGCAAATGTGAGAGAGAGAGAGAGAGAGAGAGAGAGAGAGAGAGAGAGAGAGAGAGAGAGAGAATAGAGTACGTGTGTATAAGAGAGAGCAACGAAGAGAGGAAGGGAGAGAGAGGAGGAGAGAAAGTGAGAGAGAGAGAAAGAGTTAGTGTGCATCAGAGAGTGTGAAAGAACGAGAGAGTGCGCATGAGAGAGTCTGTGAGAGAGATGAGAGAGAGAGAGAGAAAGAGAGAGAGAAAGGCAAAAACAGGAGAGGAAGGGGACAAATAAACACACACACACATACACACTGATAGAGGGGGGGGGCAGAGAAAGAGAGAGAATAGAGTATGTGTGTATAAGAGAGAGCAACAAAGAGAGGGAGGGAGAGAGAGAGGAGGAAAGAAAGTGAAAGAGAGAGAAAGAGAGAGTGCGCACGAGAGAGTCTGTGAGAGAAAAGAGAGAGAGAGCGAGAGAGAGCGAGAGAGAGAGACAGAGACAGAGAGAAAGAGAGAGAGAAAGAGATAGAGAGAAAGACAAAAACAGGAGAGGAAGGGGACAAATAAACACACACACACATACACACTGATAGAGAGAGACAGGGGGAGAGAGAGAGAGAGATAGACTAGCGAGCAAGACCAATGAGTGAGTGCTGGTGCCAGAGTGAGAGAGGCCCTTCTTAAGCCAGACAGCTGCACTAACAGGCACATGCAAACATACTATTGAATAGGGCTGTACAATACAGCAGAAAACATTACAATATATTTTTTCCCATATTGTCTGATATTGATTTTTATCATGACTTTTTTTCCCTGATACTGCCAGTTTTTGACCATCTGGATTGAAACCTATCCTTGGAGGCAGCAACATGTCTCACACGCCAGCTTTATTTAAATGAACGAGAGGCCCGTCTTAGCTGGCCAGCTGCCCTGACAGGCAGATGCGGCCATACTTGTGGAGAGGAGGAGAGAAAAACTTGTTGGCTTAGCATATACACAGCACAGTGTGCTGACCTCTTCCATCTTTTAGTTTGCTGCCCTTGTCTGGCACTTGTAAGTGTGGATGATCGCACATTCCCACTGCTGTGGCGAATTCAAGACTGAGTGGGAGGGCCGTATCTGAGCCATAGTCCCTGAAGGGGAGTAAATAATGTAGGTTTCCGTTACTCTGCCGTACATGCGTGTAGCATGTGTAAAACGCTGGCGGAGCTAAGAGAAGCCATAGTTAGGTCAAGTCAAGTCAAGTAGGTTTTTATTGTCGTTTCAGCCATATACAAAGTACATAGTGAGACGAGACAACGTTTCACCGGGAACAATTGGTGATACACTCAACTGTTAAAACACAGTATGGACCAGACAGATACGTAATAGTGCCTACATACACTATTGAGGGACTACACAGATTCACTCACACACTCACTCACACACACAACTACACACTCCTGTTCATAGCTCATAGGAGAGCAGGAGAGGAAAAAGGGAAACACAAACACACACCCATCCCAACCCACACACACACACACACACACACACACACACACACACACACACACATGTATACACACATACACACAAATACACACACAGTGACAGTGACAGAGAGAGAGAGAGAGAGAGAGAGAGAGAGAGGACAGAGAGAAAGAGAGAGAACTTATTAGAGACCTATAAGAGAGCATGGGAGACAGACAGAGAACACGGTATGAAGGGAGAGAAGATAACAATGAAAAAGGAGAAACAGAGTGCCAAGAGAGAGAGAGAAAAAGACACACAGATGGAAAGCACAAATGAGGGGAGAGATGGAGAGGATACAAAGAGAAGCCTGTTGGACTAATGCAAGACGGTGGCTTGCTGTGCCCGAGTGTTTATAATCAAAGCGAATGCCAGCCTAATCCCTTTCTCCCTCTCACCACCATTTTCTGCCTCTCACTACCATTTATCATGCTGGTGTGAGCAGCAACCACATTTGAGGAACCACAGGAGCACACAACAGGCCTGCTCACACCCCCGCATCCCACATACCACGTCCCAACATGGATACACACACCACCCACATGACTACACCCGGGGTAGAGATACACACACCACCCACATGACTACACCCGGGGTACAGATACACACACCACCCACATGACTACACCCAGGGTGAAGATACACACACCACCTACATGACTGGACACAGGGTGAAGATACATACACCACCTACATGACTGGACCCGGGGTAGAGAGACTGAGGTTGGGGTGATACTGGGGCAAGTAAACAACCACAATGACTGGAATGTCACCGAGAAGAGAACATGGGCAACTACATTTTGAAAAAAACAAAAAAAAAAACAAAAAAAAAACGGCTTAAGGTCTTCGGCCACAAAGCTGCATGGCTGTCTCTCTCCCTCTCTCTCTGTCTCTTTCTCGCTTTGTCTCTTTCTGTATTATGCACTTACTCGCAGAACGTGGGAGATCTGTGGATGAGAGAGGCTGGAAGACACAGGGGGGGGACAGTAGGGGGGCATTAGACCATCCAGGGAAACACATGCTACTCTGGCAGCAACATTGGTGAAATCTGGCATTAAGAGTGGACATGTGTGTGTGTGTGTGTGTGTGTGTGTGTGTGTGTGTGTATGTGTGTGTGTGTGTGTGTCTTTGTCTGTGTGTGTGTCTCTGTGTGTGTGTGTGTGTGTGTGTGTGTGTGTGTGTGTGTGTGTGTGTGTGTGTGTGTGTGTGTGTGTGTCTGTGTCTGTGTCTGTGTGTGTGTCTGTGTGTGTGTGTGTGTGTCTGTGTGTGTCTGTGTGTGTGCGTGTCTCTCTGTCTCTAATACAAATTCAACAAAAGCTGCCAAAAATTGCCAAAGCATTAACAACAGCAACAACAGTAATAATGATTAAAAACAGTACATGGAAATGATTAAAAACAGTACATGGAAAGCACTAACTAATATCATAAACAGGGCAAAACGCATTTATGAGTTAATAATTGGAGCACATATACTGGACTGCTCTCTCTCTCTCTCTCTCTCTCTCTCTGTGTCTCTCCCTCCATCTCGCTTGTTTCCAGGATGAGTAAGGGAGTGATAAGACGGGAGGGAGGAAGGGGAGCACGAGGGCCTCCTGCTCCCGGATGGATGCTTGGCTCTGACACGCCTCACACGCTCCGATGCCCACAATCCCTGTTTTTGTCTTTCCATGAGCCGTCATGAAATATGGATGGGCCGGGCAGCAGCCCAAGCAGCAGCAGCAGCAGCAGCAGTCACTGCTTGGGGTCCTCCAGTGGCCCGGAGAAACCAGCGATGGCGGAAACGTAAGCCTGCGCAAGTTCTGCCAGTAGGACTCTAATGTCTCGCAAGTGCACTGTCTCCGACCAATTAGCGGCCGCCACCTGCTTTATAATGACTAATTGACTAATTCACCTTTTCTGCTGCTTCAGGCGCCTACGTGTCGATGCATCCTCTTCCTTCCCCACCACCACCGGTTTGGTCCCCGTCTATCCGCCTGGGGATGACTCCGGTCCCTGCCATACCGCAATGGCAGAATCTACCGATGCAAGACCTGGGCCGATGACTGGACCTACGCCAAAGAATATCTAATTCCCTGCTGAATGTTCAGTTGTTAAATTCTATTTCATTAAATCGTTTTCCCTGAGTCTTTCTGGCTGAACTAAGGTTGGCAGCAGCAGGCAAGGGCGAGCCTAGCATAGTCTGTGTAGAATTCTCACTCATCCAGGTCATGGTAGTCAAAGGAGCTAAGTTGTAAGCAACTGTCTTCAAGCTCCAAAAAGAAGTCCAGTTGCTTATAACTTAGCTCCTTTGACTACCATGGAGGAATAAGGTGAGGCAACTGGGAACAGAAATGTTGGGTTTGGGGCTGAGTGGTGGTGTTAAGTGCCTGCATTGTCCCATATGTATCTCATATCTCCGTCCTTCCACTAATGGAAATGGGTGAGAAAAACAAACACGGACCCGAAGACAGCCACAGCCTGCAGGATCCTCCAGTGGAAAGGAGGAACCAGGAGGGCAGAACGAAGTTTGCAGAACCAAGGATAGGGGAACTGGGAATATGGGGGGACTGGGAATATGGGGGTAGAGAGCAGGTGAATGTGGGCGTGGGTGTAGGTGTAGGGTACGGTGTGGGGGTCCTAGGGCCTGTATTGAATCAGTGATCCTGTGGTAACATAACTACAGTACAGCACTGCTGTGTGCCAAATGTACGTAGCCTACTATGACCAGAACAGACACTTTTTTCCGTTTTCCATCATTACATTTGCTGCAAATCAGGAAATGGTGTTGAGCAGATTTCCTGGGAATCCCGTGTCCCAGGATTAAACCCTACTGGAGGGGTGGGATGAGGTGGGGGTGGGGGTGGGGTTGAGTGCCTGCAATGTCCCATATCTCATATCCCTCCTTCCGCTTATGGAGGGAGGTGAGAAGTAGAAACACAGACCTAAAGACAGTCACAGCCCAAGCCCAATGGGAACCAGTAGTAGGCCATCCTCTGCCATGTACATGGGCACTCACGAGGGGGAAGAGAAACAGAAAGAGAGACAGAGAGAGTGGGAGACAGAGAAAGAGAAAGAGAGAGAAACAGACAGAAAGAAAAAGAGACAGAAAGATAGGGTTACACCGAGAATAAGAAAGAGAGACAGAGAGAGAGGGAGACAGAGAGAAAAAGAGAAAGAAAGAGAGAGAGAGAGACAGAGAGAAAGAGACAGAAAGAGAGGGAGCCAGAGGTGGTGTAAAGGACTGGGGTGGGGCGGGGAGAGAGGTCACTGGTGGCCCTGCATGCATCCGTCCTTCAGTCTGTCTGTCTAGGTGGGGGCCCCAGGCCAACCGCAGCTGTGTCTGCTCTGTAGCCACACTCTCCGCCACATGCCAGTTGCAGAGGGTTCCGGAAAAGCCTCGCAGACAACTACAGTGCAGACCAGCTTCATGCATCACTGCTGAGGCTCTCTTAAGAGGATTAAGGCTACTTTACTCTCTTACAGTCTCACCACCCACACTCTTTTATCTCAGCTCTGTAACCACTGCCCCCCCTTATCTTTGCATTTCACACTTGGATTAAGGCACATGGACCTTATAGTCTCCTCTGCTCCTCACAGCTCGGCACCCCCTGCTTCTCCTTCTCCGCCTCCCACTGCCCACAGTCCTCCCTCCTTCCTTACATCTCCTTCTCAATCTGCAGTTGTTCTATCAGTCTGATATCCAATCATCCTCTAGTCATGCTGACGCACACACACGCACGCTCACACACCAGTGCTTAGCTGCGTTTATGCTTCACACCTTGAGATGAGAGCTGGCATGTCTTCTTACCTCAGCCTGTTTGGCAAGGAATGCTTTAAGTCACCCTCAGCCCCCTCACCCCATCAACACACAGCTTTCATTGGAGCCCACACACACACACACACACACACAGAGGCACACACACACTTAAGCACAGACACACACATGCACACAGAGGCACACACACACTTAAGCACAGACACACACATGTACACACATACACACACAAACACACAAATACACACACACACACAAATGCACGCACCCACATGCATGCACACACATACTCACTTCCAGCCATCCAACATCGTCACATTAAGCCAGTGTTTCTCAATTTTTTTCAGACTGAGGACCACTGCCCCCCCCCCCCCCCCCCCCCCCCCTTTAAAAAACCTCAAGGACAACTCCCCCCATCTGAGGCCAACAGGGCAATGTGAATGCATGAATTAGTGCAGCATCACAGCCCTAACTAAGGAATGGCATGAACAAGGATACAAGGATACAAGGATGTTTATTTGTCACATGCATAGACATACTGGGTAGAGTAGGACATGCAGTGAAACTGCTGATTGTTAAGATGGTATACAGGTATACAGGTGCATAGCATAGGTAGCTCAAGAAACATGAAAAATATCATTTGTAACACAACTGCTCGTGAAACCACTTGGTATTGCTTGCGGACCAAGTACACTTTGGGAAACGCTGCATTAAGCCCTACTTAGGGTGTTTTGATTTCCCGCCAGTATAAACGGCAAAGCTGGTGATAAAAGTGTCGTCACAGAGCTGATAAAGTTCAGGCAGGCGGCGGATGGAATCACTCTGCTGGTCTCCTCCTGTAGCCCAGGCTGGGAGCCCATGGGCCGGCCATGAGGGAAACAAATGGGGCTTCAGCCGGGCCTACCTACCACATTCATCAACTCAAGAAGCCGCAGACGTGCTCGTAAAAGCACAAGGCAGCTGCACTTAATCATGTCCTTAGTCGCCCTTCGTGTTCAAACTGCTGTATTAGGCGAGGCAGGGCCTGAGGAAGGACAGAGGGCGAAGGCAGATGGAGGGAAAGAAACGAGACGGGCAGACAGATAGTGAGGAGGACGCATCTGTTCGATAAAACCAATCCTCCAATGTGCTGCTTAGGGACTTACGGCTGTTAAAGTATTAGCAGTCACCTTTAGCAGCTGGTGGCCAGCTTGGCCAGGTAAGCTTAGGTCAGCACGGACATGAATGAAATAGGAAATGAGGGGGAGAGAAAGAGAAAGAGAGAGGGAGAGAGAAGTGGAGAGAAGGAGAGATGCACTCGAGATCAGTCTCGAGTGAAACAGTATGGAGCACTGAAGTAATTGGCTGAGACACGAGCCACAGCATACATATACAAACACACACACACACACACACACACACACACACACACACACACACACACACACACACACACACACACACACACACACACACACTAAATCCCAAAATCCCACAAACACACACCCACAAACACTCACACATGCGTACTCACACCCACTCGCACATACAAATGCATTCACACCACACACATACACACGCACAAAAGGAAAATGTGCGTGGATGCAGCATGGATGTTTCAGCAGCAAGTCACCACCAGAGCGATGCCAAGGCCCAGTACACACACCCATCATGCTACTCTCCATGAACCAATCTACTGCCACCAATCCTCTTCTGACACCAGATCACACACTAGTTCAAGAGGTGGTGGCAATCCAGCTGGGTTTGGAGGGGGATAAAGGGAGCAGGCGAAGAGGGCAAGGGGGTTACGACCAGGACAGTGCAGTTGGACGATTGGGGGGGGTGGGGGGTTTTTGGAGTTTCCCTGATGCCCTTATGATCCCCTCAATCCTGGTCCCAAGCGGCTTATGACCAAATCCTGCAGTGGCCTGGTTGGCCGTACAACCAAAGTGCAAAAACCGGGGGACCTGCAAGTCAGGGCTCACTCTAGAACATTCTGGTAGCTTGGGGACATGGAATAAGAAGAAGTCTGGCATATCCTTCTAAGCTCAAGGTCCATATCGACTGGAACAAATCCCCTTAAAATTGATCATCTAAGGTTGTGCTGGAAGAGGATACAGTGAAGCTTTTCAACATAAAATCCTGTAGTTTTTTTAAAATTTTGTTCCAGTAAAGAGCACATTCTTTTCATTATAAACGTACAGGCAATACGATACGCGCAGTGGACTGCTGCATGTATATTTCAGACATGCAGAGTCTCCCGCATTTGAAAAGCAACTCCCGAATGCCCCTAAGTAATAAAAAATGTACCACAAGTTATGTAATTTTCTTTAGCAGGTTAGAACAAATTATACAAGTAGCAAATGACAGGGAGACAGGCGGCGTAGGGGAAAGTGGAAGTGACAGGGTGAGCATCAGTGTGTGTGGGTGGTGTTTCTGCAGATGTAACAGACAGGTGTGTGTGTGTGTGTGTGTGTGTGTGTGTGTGTGTGTGTGTGTGTGTGTGTGTGTGTGTGTGTGTGTGTGTGTGTGTGTGTGTGTGTGTGTGTGTGTGAGGGTGGTAATGATTTTCATATAGTCTAGCGAAAGGGTCAACGCAAATAGATAGTCCAGACGTCCTCTATTTCCAGGGACAGTACCGGTTTTTGGTGGTAGGCCCAAACATGGTTGGGCAGTTGTTGGGTAATAAAATGGTGCTATATAGCATATAATAAGTTACTGGTGATATTAACTATAAATGCAGCAGGTTTTAACTTGGCATAGACAGAGTACAGGCATTCATTCCTCGAAAAAAAGGGGGAAGAAATGGAACAAAAATAAGAGGATGACAACTGCAATTCTTCTTTTTTTTCCACTTATCTCTTTTCTTCATTTGGCTGGGGCATGGAGGGGTCCGGACAGCTTAGCAGTATGGCATGTCCCACAAAGTCACAGAGTTACAGTTAATGCGCTTGCCTTTGTTCCAGAAGAGCCTATGTTTTATTTATTTTTGTCATCAGTCCCCCAATTGACACACAACCCTCTTGGTGCCACAATGCCCTTTTGCCTCTTTGATGGTTATTTTTGGGGATGGCCTCTGGAGGGGCGCGATGAAATACCCAGTGACGCTCACACTTGGCTGCCCCTGCCTGCTGCCCCCTGCCTGAGTTCTGCCTCTGCTGCCTTTTGCACAGCGCTAGGGACGGGCCTGTGGGCCACCGAGCCACCCCGAGCACACCACAGACACACTGGCATCATCTCTCCTCTCATCTGTGACGTGGGCAGACATGCAGGCTCGCCCGGTCGATTACCCCCCTCCCGACCCCAACCCCCTGTCCCTTGCTTCTGCGTCACCCATGGAAATTTAATCGACTTCATAGCCACAGTTCAGAGAAACATAAGTCCCTGAGACCTGTGAGGTACGCACAACATCACGTTTTTTTCTCTTTCACACCACCACACCCTCCCACCGCCATTCACATTCAAACCTACATGTAAGCTAATTCACTCACCGCGTGTGGCTGATGCAATTACAGCTTTGTAATCCCACAGCACACTAGTCTAGATTGTTGTGGATGAATATGAATCATAAAATGGTCTGTATGGCTAAAGGTAAATAATATAAATGGGATCTTCTAAGTGGCTGAAAGTGAACATGACGGGGTGACTAAAGCTCGAATCCGTTGGGGCAAAATGGACAAGGTAGCAACGCCTGCGGGAGCTTTTCAGAGATTATTTCTACTTATTGGCAGGGCATGTTGGTCAAATACCAGGATGGCTGAGCTTAATGGAGGCCTGAGGAACACCATAAGCCTTTTACTTAGAGTGGATTTATGAAATAAGCTGCTGTGTGTTATCGGTTTAGAGGGGCATTTATGAGACCTCAAATCTAATAATGCAAACGGCATCACACAAAAGCCGACACGTGAAATCCGATTAAAACACATTTGATCCTGGCTAAAGGTGTTTTCTACAAAGCCCATTACATCTAAAGACAATCTCAATGCAATTGCTGAAAGGGAGAAGTTTTCAGCATAGTATGCTGATAGATGCAGAAGGGAATATAAGTCTTTTTGTCAAGAGGACAGAGAACTTCTAAAAGGACTCCAAAGGCCGAGACAAACATGCACAGACACACACACAGACACACATACACACACACACACACACACACACACACATATACACACACAAACAGTCAGTAAGAGCACAAAGATTAAAATTATACTTCTTGCCGACGCTGACGTCTTGATTGTTTCAGGTTGAAACCTCAATCTGTCTTCTTCAGGATTTTATTTATGCCACACTGCAGCAGATGGGCTTAATTGCTGCTATCACAAAAATTCTCACACTCTTCATTAGTCTCTGCCTCTCTTTCTCTCTGTCTTTCTGTCCCCCTATCTGTCTCTCTCTCTCTGTCTATTTCTCTAACCCCCCCACCACACACACACACACACACACACACACACAATTTTCAATATCACTGCACTATGCCCAAGCTTGTATGTGTACATCACATCCACATCCTATTTCTTGGTGTAACTAAGAAATTAACTGTTTACCACAGTTACGTTGTCAGGTGAGGGCAGGCTCATGTATAAGGATGTCTCTCCAGATGCTTTGGAAATACCACCTCTGGGGATGCCACCTTTGGAGGACACAGACACTTTTTGCGATGCCACCTTTAGGGATGGCACCTTTGGAGGACACAAACATGTCCATGGCTAGTCTCCCTTTAGTCACATGGAGCTGCTCCTGATCTTATCAAGGACTTAATCCTCAGTTTGTGTTTTGTAAATAAGCCACTGTGTCCATATTTCCTTTGTCCTTACTTACTTACGTGCCCTGATAATGAGTGAGAAGCGGAGAGGGGAAAAAGAAAGAGAGGGAAACTACATGGTTTTTAATCCAGTAGTTGTAACATGATGTCAGACAGTGTCCTGAATGAAACACAGCCTGTTAATGTTTCTCTACACCACTGAGCATCCAAATAAAGAAAGGAACACAGTTCAATCAACTTAATAATAACAATAATAATGAATAATGATTCATTTTATTTGAGCTGCCTTTCAAGTTAGCCTAGGATACAGTAAAAGAAAACATAAAATAGTTAGGCTATAAAAAACATAGATAAATGTAAGGCACACAGGACGCTTGTTAAAAGATACTACAGTGACAAATATTGACATCAGACAAAAGCAAACATTAAATAAATAAACTATCAAAAAAGGCAAGACTATGGTGAGAAAGCTAGATTGAAAAGGTGAGTTTTCAGGATTTAAAAGTGGAGAGCGAAAGAGCAGTGGGAGGTTGTTCCAAACTTCACTCTAAAGTTGCTGGTAACAAACAAAACTAAAACTAAACTTTTCTTTCCAATATGCTATCTTACTTTCTCACCCAACCGTGTCGTCAATGTAGTTATTGGTTTTTTATCTGCATGTAGCTCAATCTGTATCTACAAAACATTTTCTTTGACGTCTTTAAAAAAACAAGATTTCAATCTTAAATAAAAGCTTTCTCACTGCACACCAGGGACACAGAGCAGAGCAGGCCATCTAACAGCAATGGGTATTCAACTCATCAGACAACCTGCAAAGCAAACAGGATGAGTCCACTGAGGGGCATCCAGCCTATTTTCTGTTAGATGGCAACAACAGCAGGTCCTTGTTAGAGTGCACAACACAGAGTATATGTGTCCCTCTGTGTGTATCAATATGGGAGCAGCTTCACTTGCTGTCAGTCATCCCTGCTCTTTCAAAGGTTGCTTTTAGATTCGCACAAATACTGATGTATAAACCATACCCTCTTTCAATCTGTCAGGATGAGAAAGTGCATGTATTCCCCATATCAACAAAATAGGGTTTCCTTATCTACTGCAAAGATGTCACTATGTGGCTGCAACTGCTTCAGACTCACATAAAGTTACCAAGCAAAAGTGATATTCAATAAAAGGCTGCAACTTTTTGTCTGAAATAAACAACTTTAAGTAAAAGTTCAGAGAGCCCACTATGAGACAGAGAGGTACTGTGCATGTACCAGGGGGATATGCTGTGCCAAACTGACTGCAGTGTTTGGGCTATCAGACTTGGTTTAGGTACACAGCTAATTGCACAGAGAGGATCGAGATTTCATTTCATTTCATTTCGTTTTCATTGCAGTTCCTCTGTACTGCCAGAGGGGGCGCTAGTGGCAAAGGCACACTGACAGATGTTCCATGACCGACGGGCTAACTCGAGGGCATGCACCATCAGAGCAGAGGATGGCCAGGCAGAAAGAGTGAAGAGACAAATAGAGAGAAGTAGAACAGGGAGAAGATGACAGGCACAGAGAAATACAAAGCAGGCATTGCATGAGATAGATAAAGATAAAGCAAGAGACAAAAAGACAAACAGAATGACAGAGAAAAGATAGAGGGAGAGGGGAGAGAGAGAGAGAGAGAGAGAGAGAGAGAGAGCGCAAGAGAGAGCGAGAACCTTCTGGCCTTCATGTGAGCTTTGCCCACATGAGGACCTCTGAATCACAGTGTGCGTGTGTAGAGTCCACTGTCCTCTCCCAACATCTCTTTTTCTGTTTCCCTTTCTCCCTCTCTTCTCTTCCTCTCTCTCTCTCTCTCTCTTTCTTTCTCTTTCTATCTCCCTCTCTCATTTTCTCTCCATCTCTCTCTCTTTCTCACTCTCTCTCTCTCCCTATCGACTCCCACTTAATCCGAGCGAACACAAACCTCATCAGGCACAAATAGCCTGCGTGCCTCCTTGGTATTTTCATTCCCCACTCTATCTGATTTAGCTCCCCCAAACAACAGGCCTGGGAAGGGCCCTGATGCATCTTTGCCCCCCAGAGCAGAAGCAATTGCCCCTGAGCCTCAGGACAGCAGACAGCGAGACTTACATAGTCACGTTAGCTATGCCATTATGTCACATCGTGTTCACAGCTGTACATCATCAAAAAGCCAATCCTCACCCTTCTGCAATCTACATCAACCAAGCACACAAACGACATGCTAGTCACACAAAGTACAAGTCCATGCTTTTGTATGTAAAGACATTCAGTGTGAGAGGATGATTTCAAATTGCCTCTACAACACATACATACATACACACACACTCACAACAATGAGAACATTTTACAGTGACACTAATTACTGTATGGTCTCAGTACTATTTCACAGAGCTAGCTTAGCTCACTGCCCAAAACATATGATTTGGTTTTGTATGTTTGTTTAATTTAACGATATATTAGCTACTGTGGCTGAAAACCTAACACCAAAATAATCATAACCAACAAACATTAATCCCTTCATTGTCTGTCTTGATTTTTGGCCCTATTTTATCCCCGTAGTTAATGTTTGGTTTTGTAGCTCTTTTTTTTTTTATTGCTAACAGCAGAAGCCTATTGCATCGGTGACACGAGTGTCTGCGTGCCCAGATTTGAAAGGCTCAGGTGATGTGATTTCTCTACTGGATGAAATGAGCCATTTGAGACACCTTTTATTAAATGAACAGGTGAGCTCAGGGGCTTGGAAGCTCTTACACGCGCAAACACACACACAAAAGCACACACGCACACACACACATAAGAGAGATAGACAGACAGAGAGAGACAGAGTGACAGAAAGCGAGAGAGAGAGAGAGAGAAAGAGAGACTTGAGAGAGATTTAATAAACTCAGGTTTTGATCCAGTTAGGTGGGATTGACATGGAAGAGGAAGTGGATTCAGATGGAGAAGTCGATGCAAATTGAATATGTCTTCGGTCTGCTGCCCCCCCTCCCTACCCCCGCAAGCGATACAGTGGCTTTTTATAGTCACACATGGGTACTTGGAACACATGTGTAGAACACACAAAACGCCCTAAAATAGCCCCACACGTGCCAGCAACACTTCAAAGCAAAGTCGGCCTTCCTGGGTCACCTGACCCTTCCGTAACCTCTCTCCTGCCACCCCTTACTGCAATCACCATTAGCATGAACGTGTCTCTCACATGCGTCCCTGCCAAAACATGTTAGCCTGTGAGTCACAGTAAGTCACAACAGCTGTCATGTTGTGTTGCTTGGCGAGCTTTTGTGATGTGCACAGGTGTGTTTTCACAATGGGGTGCCACTCATTCACTGCACCCTTGTGTGTGTGTGTGTGTGTATGTGTGTGTGTGTGTGTCTGCGTGAGTGGGGGGCAGTGTATGTGTGTCTGAGAGGGCGGGAGAAAAGAGAAAAGAGAGAGAGAGACAGAGAGAGAGCGAGAGAGACAGAGAGAGAGAGAGAGAGAGAGAGAGAGAGAGAGTGTGTGTGTGTGTGTGTGTGGATCTGAGTATGTGTGATGTGCATGTAAGTGTGTCTTTGTGTGTGTTTGAGAGGGCGGGAGAAAGAGAGAGAGACAGAGAGAGAGAGCGAGAGAGACAGAGAGAGAGAGAGAGTGTGGGTGTTTGTGTGTCTGTGTGTGTGTGATGTGCATGTATGTGTGTCTATGTGTGTCTGTGTGCCTGCGTGAGTGGGGGGGCAGTGTATGTGTGTTTGAGAGGGCGGGAGAAAGAGAGAGAGAGAGACAGAGAGAGCAAGAGTGACAGAGAGAGATAGAGAGAGAGAGAGAGAGAGAGAGAGAGAGAGAGAGTGTGTGTGTGTGTGTGGATCTGAGTCTATGTGTGATGTGCATGTAAGTGTGTCTTTGTGTGTGTTTGAGAGGGTGGGAGAAAGAGAGACAGACAGAGAGAGAGAGCGAGAGAGACAGAGAGAGATAGAGAGAGAGAGAGAGAGAGAGAGAGAGAGAGAGTGTGTGTGTGTGTGTAAATGGAGAAAGAGAGAGAGAGACAGAGAGAGAGCGAGAGAGACAGACAGACAGACAGAGAGAGAGAATGTGTGTGTGTGTGTGTGTGTGTGTGTGTGTGTGTGTGTGTGTGTGTGTGTGTGTGTGTGTGTGTGTGTGTAAATGGAGAAAGAGAGAGGGAGTGGTGAAGAGTGGAATCGCATTGGCACTACTCTATCTCTCCCTTATCGCCACTATGGCATGTCTGTACTTGGGGTGGCGGGTGCAGCAATATGGGGTCTATATTTAGGCCCTATTGGTCTCTCTCTTTCACTCTCTTTCTCTCTCTCACACACACATACACTCTCTCTCTCTCTCTCTCTCTCTCTCTCTCTCTCTCTCTGACAAAGACAGAGAGAGAGAGAGAGAAAGAAACTCATTTATTGTACCATAGTCACCAGTTCACATCAAGACACATCCTTATTTTTCCTTGAGTACTTGACTCCAAAAATAACCATTTCCTTTGAGAAAATAAAACCAAAAAAAAATGCATATCTTAACAAGTAAATTGAAAAGAGGAGTCAGTTTTGCACTATATTCCATGTTTTGAAAAAGCAAAGGAAATCTGCAGTGGGAGACTTACACTTGTCAACCATATGCAAGCAACTAGTGCTGTTGTACACTTACCCCCAAACCCAACCTGCTCTCACACACTCCTGCTCTTCTCACACACTCCTGCTCTTCTCACACACTCCTGCTCTTCTCACACACTCCTGCTCTTCTCACACACTTCTGCTCTTCTCACACACTTCCGCTGTCACACACTTCCTCTATCCCACTAAAGCACTTATGTCTCCTGACAACAGACGAGGCTCATATGCACCCTAGCACTATGAGCAATATACTCTCACTAAGCTACTATATAGAAGTTATATAGAATGTGTGTGGCACGTTAGGTAAATAAGCATAACCAACAGACACCTCACACTACCCTTGGTTTTAAACTTAAATGCCTCTAATTTTTAACTTCTAGCTCAGATTTTGGGTCTCTACACCTTAACTTACTCATCAAGAAGAAGAAGAAGAAGAAGAAGAAGAAGAAGAAGAAGAAGACACAACAACAACAAGCTCTATTTTTTAGCACATTCTATATAGACTGCAGCTCAAAGGGTTTAGACTAAGCACGGTGATTCTGCATTTTAGAATACACGCTGTCTGTATCCCCAGGGTAAGGAAAAAATGACAGAACATTTTTACAAGAGATGCATTTTAAAAGCATGCATGTTCATGTTACATGACCATGAGTAAGTATAAAGATGCACACATCCAAAAGCCTTTATTTTAAAATGCTTGCAATTCCCCTCCATCAGCTGACCTTTGCACTTGATGTTAAACTGCACACTCAGGGCATTTATCCTCCTCAACCTCCCCGGCTTGACATCACATTAACTCTCATTTCCCAGTGCATCCCTGCCTCTGAACTCAAACTCGCTTTCTGCATGATACTGATAGTCACTTGATAAAATACACAAATGCTGCATGAACAATACCAGCATGCGTTTGACAAGCCGTATCGAAAGAGACGAGCTGTGACAGGGCTATTACGTTTACAGTAAACTGGCAGTAAACGGGCTGCCAAGGAAGCGCAACGATGCCCTTCAGAAATATTTAGGGGATGATGGGGGCGACTGCACGGAGGTATTTCTCCTGAGCGAGCTTCCCTAACAGACGCCCTGCCTGTGAGGTAGCCCACTCTGGTCTAGCCCGACTCCCCGTCTTAAGTGTCACAACAGAGGGACATCAGCCAGACTCTTAATGAGCAGCAGACTCAGACTCACACTCACACACAGCCTGGGACTCTTAGGCACTTAGTTATAACTTATAAATATGCTCCAACATTACATAAGCTCTGAGTATGAACAATGTCTTATCTCATGTGCAAGAGCAGTGTAGAAGTTAATTCGCATGCAAAACTAAACTCAGAGAGATGTAAAGGAAGTTCCTCAAAACTAAAACAACTTTGCATATCACCTACACTGTCCCATAATCTACTGAGCTTAAACACGCCTGCTGTGAACACCTGGATGAAGAATCTGAGCAGAGAACATTTGTCTGATGGCAATACTAGGTGACATCGGGGAGAGACCAATGTAAGTACCCTACTTACAGGGTTGCAGAGCTGGCTGTCACTATAGTGTTATTCTGTTTTATCCAGAAGTATCCAGAAAGATTGTTATGAATCGCAGGAATAGTAATCTCTATCAATATCGATTCTGGTGCGTTTTAATGCAATGGCTTAATGATAGAAGATAAAGATCAGCATATTCCATTCAACCGAGCTGTCACTGTGCCTCCGAGCGATTGAAGAGCACATAAATTGTGCAATGCTCTAAAAGACTATTGATTAATTGCCACGTACGGGGACTGCCAGTCCTCGTCTAACTTCTGTATTGAACGCCTGCCAGGCTTTGCAGAGACAAGGTGCGATGAAGTGATTTCATCTAGGTAAAAAGCTACTTCTCTGCGGATGTTTACGCATTCTGTCGTTGTCATAGGGAGCGAATGTACAGAAGGTCCTATGGGCTACGAAAGGAGGCTGCCTTTTAGGTAAATGACACAATGAATATATTATGCAAATAACACCACCGACGATGACAAAAATGTTCCATCAATTACTCAGAGGTTCGTTATCAGGTAGTTATGAACCTGCAGTTCGCCGCACCTGTTGTTTTGGAATTCACTAGGCTATACATTTTTTAAAACACATTTCATTTAGGCTAATTAAAAATCCACAATTCCAAAGTAGCTGTGCTTACTATTATTAACTCGAGTTAATAACGCGAACTCATTTGCATTTAGTGAATGCATTGGTTATTCATTTTGCCGCTGTTGCATTAACAATACATCGTCATGTCAGATTAAATTACCATTATAACAAAAAAAGCTACAAAAGTTTGCCTTAAAAGGTTTGCCTTTCCCGAGACCTAACAGCAGTTGACTATAGGTAGGACATTCACCACCGCACGCGCTCCACGCGACAGCCCCAGCAAGGCTTTCTGGTATCAGTGGCTCGTATCACATATAATCATACACTGATATGAATGTGCTAAGTACGGCGGCAATTAAAAAAAAAAACATTAACAATTGTGCTTTGTTCGCGAAGCAAAATCTTGGGCACGGTAGAGTTCTATGGTCCGAGGAACCAACATCAATCAGATAAAATGACAAACCATAATCACTGGCCTTTCCAGAAACTCGTGGGCTAAATTATAATGTAATGAAACCGGCCAGGGACTTTTCTGAATAGCAAGACAGATTAAGAAAAACTTCAGGATGGGTCACAGAAATGACTATTGCAACAAAGAATATCCTGGTACATATTTGCTCTCGGGTAGAGTCTAATCGTTTTCAGTTTTATGAAGTCCCACAAAAACACCGCCCATGTTCGAATGTTTTCATAAATTATAATCTACATAATGTATAATCTACACTCAATATTGTGATAAATATTTTCTTTTCATAATGTAGCATATCCACTTTCGGAAAATTATACATAGATACTGTATGACATTCGAAATTTAGAATCTTGGTTTTTATATCAGAGAAAACTCGGCTCCTTTGCTCAGTAGCTTACATAGCAAGGTGGGTTTTCAAACACTTAGGATGTTTGAAAGGATCACTTGCCCTGGTAGAGAAGCAGCCGTTTAGCCTAATTCACGACAAAAATATTTTTACTATCGATACCTTGGAAGGCTTGCAAGTCCGCTTGAGTCTTCAATGGTAACTTCGTTCATCTTCTGATGAACGACATGAAAGTGGCTGACAATGTCCTCAGAGTTGAAACAGTGTTATCCAATGCCACAAATAAACACCAAATCAACTTAAGTGTTGAATAAATGTGTAATGTCTCCTTTCTGCATGGATCAGCAGCACCAGAAATGCGGTAGCCTGCGAAGAAGTTGTGACAGTGACACGCGCGCTGTGGTGTGGAGCGCGCTGAGAGCCAAGGGAAAACGTCTGTTTGAGTAGGCTAAGTGACGTCAACATCGAGATTAAAACTGTGTCTTACATGGAAGTGTTTCTTGTTGTTCGATATGCAAAGATTTTTGTTTGGTTTATTTACTACTTCTGGTGACTCAAAGTTCTTCGCACGCCATGATTATTAGTCATACAAGTACACATGGACAGAACCTAATAGTTTATCTATTATAATGAGCGCTACAAAAATGTGTTAAGTTATTGTTTAACATTTGTATAGGCATACAAGAGTGAAAGACAGCATAACCTTTAATTTCATTACAACTCACAGTGGCTACTGTAATCTTAATACTTTTTCGGTCTCGAAGGATGCTTTAAATTACATTAAAAGCATTGCATGTGCAAACATTAAGATCAGCTTGATAAGGTCAGGGCTCTGTTTCAAGCACATAGTTCAGTCTAAAATCTGCTGTGAGAGTGACCTAAGTAAAGGGGTACGCTTCCCAAGACAGAGTTGACTCATCTAGGCTTGTCACCAAACCATGTAGTTAAAAGACCTCTGCAGCATGAGGCAAACAGTGTCACAGAAGTCTGAGAAAACTGTCAGTCAGCTGATATAGTGTGAAATAAATAGCCACTTACTGGGGAAACCCAGTGAATGACTGAGTAACACTGCCCATTATGTGTGTTCCCTCAGGGGGTAATTCACCTCAGGAGTCTGTGTACCCAAACAAATTAACTGTGCTCTGTACCACAGGGACATTTTTGCATAGTTGCCGCCTTAGCTGTGGCCACCTTTGGGCAAAGTGTTGTTCATAATCCCATCCACACGCATGTGTCATTTAGACTGGCGCATTAATGTTGCTACAGAGACACAGAGACCTTCAAGTGTACTGGGACTGATGAAACTGTGCGGTCCAAAAACATTTCATCATGTTGGAGTGTGTCCCTCTAAAGCCTTGAACATGCTCTAACCTTTGTCTTAGTTTGGCCAACAGTGCTGTTGCACAAATAAAAACATTGCTCTAGTGTGTGTGTGTGTGTGTGTGTGTATGTGGGTGTGTGTGGGGGGGGTGGCTGGGGAGTCAGGCTGGTATAATCATGTTGTCTGTGTGGCAGGTCCTGTCTTGTCACAGGCACTTGCCACCCCATGCTTGCCCATGGACACAGCTGGAGATGGAGTACTGTGCCCAAGCCTTGGTAGCCTGGTAAACCAGCCCCTCATACTACACTTCATTTCCTACAGAGGATTAGGCTGTGCTGCATTGAGAAACGTTTTCTTCCTGGAGGTGTAGACTCTGCTGAAGTTTAAAACCAGTGGCTTTGCCTTTACCCAATCGCTAACGTTTGGTCGTGACATATCATTCACGATATGTCAGGCTATAAGCCTGCCTATGCACTACAATTCAAATGTAGCACACATCAACATCATCACTCACTAACACTCACTTTGTTTGTTGATTGGACTGGCAAAAGTCTGCCCGATACAACCTTGTCAATGGAAGCAAGGCCAGACCCTCTGTATGAAATGAAGTGTAATACGAGGGGATGGTTTACCAGGCTAAAGCCTTGATGCGGTGAAATGCCAAGCTGAAATAAAGTGGTTGGCCATGGATCACTGGCCATCACATGTGACTGGGTACACTGCCAACATCTGTGGCAGTAATTATACGGACAAATTATGAAGCAAATGAGGCCTATGATCAGCAAAAGTAACAGAGTTGGGAAGGGCCGACGTATGGTGATAGGCATCTGATCAGCAATTTCCTGACTTCAATCCTTTTGTTCTGTTCGACTTTGTGCTGGTTCCCTACCCATTGGAGACAACTGTAAATATTATGTTTGCTGTCTTCGCAAGAAGAAACTCAAAGCTCAGTCTAGCTGCTAATGCGTAGTTCAACAAAACTTCAAAAGTTGTTTGATTTTTCGACAAAAACCATCAAACTCTCATTCACTTTGAAGTTTGCCCTTCAGATGGGTTCAAGGGCCAGACCACTGCAGATAAGCCGACTAAGTGACCCTGTGTGTTCTGCGGTCACCAAAGTTTGTCATTTTCGTCTGACTGACTCACTTCCTGATCCTCGTCCTCTCTGATGACCCTTCATTAGATAGTTTATTTTACACACACACACAGGAGCATTCACACTAGCTCCTTATTCCACTGCCTGCTGTTCCAAAAAGTAAATGTCACTGATTGCTTAGGGCCGTCGTTGCATTTCACGCCTCATCATTTCTTGCCACCCAAACCTCTGACAGTAATTTTTTGGGAGAGGGAACATATGTTTTTTGAGTCACCAGGCCTGTCTGGTCTGGCAGAGTGCAGGGAGCGGAGAGCGGCGTTTTTCGTCCGTCCAGCACCACCATCTGTTTGGTCTCTTATGTCCACGCTGACAAATACGTTTGGACAAACAACAGAAAAACCATGGAATGGCTCCAGTGAAGCTGGGCGCCACTGCCTGTGAGCAGACCAGCACTCTTCAGTGACAAATGGCAAACAGTGAAGGATTGTGCTATTCATTTAGCTTTGTTTTGTTTTGTTTCATTTTTTATCTACCTTCCTGGCAGAAGCCAAACCCCAACAATTTTTTTCAGGCAACATCGATCAAAAGATTTGAAATGGTGAAACTTGGAGAGTGATGAGCCATGATGAAACTTTACTGCCAGAAACCCAAAATACAGATTATATCAGCTCCACTATAAGATCTACGCAACAGATTTGGATAAGGAAAGGTTGAGATGTTAGTAAAATACTTAATTTCAAACACTAAAACTACTTAAGGTCATATTCTAAAAATGTATATGTTCAAACAATAACAATACAATCTCAAAGATGCTACGTATTCCCCTGTGTACAGTACAGTGGATCAATTGTAGGGTTGTGTGGATCACTGAGACCTGTCAGTAAAGTGCTGCAGAAAAACCGGACAATAAATCAGTGCAGTTCATCACAGTTACCGAAAGCAACAATAAGTAGTTTTTGTTTTCAGTAGCCCTAAAGATTAGAAGCGGAATTGTCTCCCATTCGAACTACAGAGAGATGGCCCACTCTTCCAAACTTGCTTAATGCGGCTTGGAGTTGTGGCATCAAAAGACATTTCCATCAACCATAGTGACATTATGTCCTATTCAAAACAGACGTTAATCCACCCTACTCTACTGAACAAAATTATTTGACCCGGAAAGCACAGGCTGACAATTTTCAACACAAAGTCGGCTAGAAATCCAGCTCATGACACCACTGAGAAATTCATATGACCAACGAGGTGATGAACAACAGCGAATACACTCAGTTTCTCTTCTGTTTGGGAGGACAATATAAATATGCTCCAAATAAAACACATTTCATGCTCAAAGTTGTTACTTAGAGCTTCACTATGTGCATTATTTTCCATCAGAACACACACACACACACACACACACACACACACACACACACACACACACACACACACACACACACACACACACACATAAACACACACATACACATAATCACACACACATAAACACAGCACTGCATTGACAGAGACAGAGCACACACCACACCATGTTTGGACCAGTCATCTCATTAATGAAGGCTGCTTTACTGAGCACCCAAATGACTGTGTACAAAAATAGCAGGGGGACAGAGCAAGGGTCCCCTTAGGTGGTGTTGTTGTCACCAAGCCATGGCTGACAACACAGCCATTTCTCGGCCACCGAATTGCTTCCCACTTTGTGACTTAAGTGGGCGTACACCTGGATACCACTGAAAGCAGCCTGGCAGATTGGTTTCATCTTGTTAGATGTTGACAGTGACTATTGAAGAGTCCTCTCAGCTGAATGCGAGAAATGAGCTTTGTGAACCTAGTTGAAACCGATTGAGTCTGAAAAAGTCATATACTCACTGAATAATGTAAGGTAAACACTACAACCCAGCATTGCTATGTGTATACTTCAAAAGGATGAAAATGGCAGGCGTCTTGAAGAATAATGAGAAAGCCAAAACATTCCGCAGCTACTGGCCTGGTGAATAGTGGATGAAAATTTGTTCTTGTCATTCTGAGAATATTTTATCAAAGCATTAGGTGACACTGCTCCAAGATCTCATTATTGGATCATTATTCAACTAAAGTGGACTTATTTTAAATGAAATGAAGTAAATCATGTGAGAAACATCTTAATGTATTTGGACGAATAGACAACTATTAGATAATAGAATAGATACAATAGAATAGATACTTTTGATAATAACTCTTCATGTATAACCCTTCATGTGTAACCCTTCAATTTACATATCTCCCCTGCATTCCATGTTTTAGTCTTACAGCCAACAGAGGGAGCTGTACAGTTCATTCTCTCCAGCTTTAACATCATTCCATTCAATCATTCCAATGAGTGTTATTTTAGGTTTGTTGTGTATGTAACGTTACTTCATGCCAACAGAACAAATTATTTCTTTGTTGACATTTTAGGATTTACACTGTAAACAAGACAATCACATTATGCTTTAAAGATTGGGGTGTGGGGGGGGGGGGGTTGTAATATTGCTGCCAACACACATCCATAAATATGCACACACACACGCACACACACACACAGAGAGAGAGAGAGAGAGAGAGAGAGAGAGAGAGAGGGAGAGAGAAACAGAGACAGAGAGACAGAGACAGAGAGACAGAGACAGAGAGACAGAGACAGACAGTCAGATCTGACTCACCAGATGGACTATTGTTTGTGCATTGCCTGATAGTTTCAAGGGGATAGCAGTCTTTTGCCAGGCACCTCAGGACTTTTGTCCATACAATAATGCAGGCTTCATCAGTGTCAGTGGGAAGTGAAGGAGCTGTCAGCAGGCTTATTAGGAGAGAGCCTCAGCAGAACAGAAGAGGATGTGAAGCTCTTCTTGGACTAAGTGGGTCTGAAATACAATACCTGGCCTGCTCTCGTTGATGGCTGCACGTTTTATCGAAGTTGCCAAAAACGTGTTCCCATATGCAGAGTCACATTGGTAGCAGGCGACACCACTTAGTCCCAAAAACACACACATAAACAAAATAAACTTCACAGTATTTTATTCTACAAATGACATCTCTCTCTCCCCCTCCTTTTCGTTCTCTCTCTTTCTCTATCTGTCTCTCTCTCTATATATAATTGTCATCATGACTGTATATTGTATGCTTTGTATTATCATTATTTTATTAAGAATGTAATTTGTTTGATATACCCTTGATTATTTATATATATACTTTTTGTTTGTTTTGTTTGTTTTTCATCTTTTATTTTTACCACTATTATTTTATTTTATTTAGGTTTTAATTTCATGTTATTTTATTTTTATTTATGCACATTGGTTGGATAAATTGTGCTATATAAATAAATAAACTTGAACTTGAACTTGAACTATATATCTCTCCCTCTCTCTCTCTCTCTCTCTCTCTCTCTCTCTCTCTCTCTCTCTCTCTCTCTCTCTCTCTCTCTCTCTCTCTCTCTCTCTTTCTTTCTCTCTCTGTCTGTCTGTCTGTCTGTCTGTCTGTCTGTCTGTCTGTCTGTCTGTCTGTCTGTCTGTCTGTCTGTCTGTCTCTCTCTCTTTCATTTGCTTGGCCAGATAAATCATGTATATGTCTGAGCGTAGGACAGGTAGAGGCCAACAGGGAGAATTAAAAAACAGAGTTGTCAGACATTACCTTCAGAGAGAACGGTGCTCCTCTCTCTTCTCGCCAGGAATGCCGTGATGCAAGGGGTGTTGTGGTGATTCAGCTACAGATTCAGAAATCAGGTTGGCGAATGAGTGAGCAGCTTGCTACATTTGGCCTGTAGTGGATTAGACCTGTAACTAGTATATGCTCTTATCAATATCCAGTCACTAGAGCATATACCCATCCCATCCCCTCCACCCCAGCACACACACACACACACACACACACACACACACACACACACATTATGCAAAACATATACAGTACGCGCTTCACTCTCTTTGTCTAACCAGCTTGCCTAACATAACAAGCAACTAGTGTACTCTGACCCCAAATCAGGTCATAACACAAGCCAGGGCCATGTGTAGGGGCTCCTGATGCCCTTTCCTTTGTTTGATAGCCTCAGCTGACCCTGTGAAAATGAGCAAAGCACCCCACACTCCAACCTTCCCCCCAGCCCCCAACCCCCAAAGAGAGGCCCTGCTCTCTAGGAATAACATGGACCAGCATCATCATTATAATAGGCAGTATGACAAAGAAGTACAGCTGTATGTACACTGAAAGCATATGATAGTTGTTTTAATCATTTCCAGGCAGCATCCACAACCCACTAATCCTCCTACCTGCCCCATGAAAACACTGCCTGTGCATTATGGCTTTTTTTAGGTACAGTGGGTCCACATCTCTAGTGTTATTGTGACTGTTGTGTGTGTGTGTGTGTGTGTGTGTGTGTGTGTGTGTGTGTGTGTGTGTGTGTGTGTGTGTGTGTGTGTGTGTGTGTGTGTGTGTGTGTGTGTGTGTGTGGTTGTGGGTGTGTCTGGGAAAGCGGGAGGGGGCACACACACCCCATGTTTTTAAACCTTTCAGTTGTCAGTGCATATGTAGTGGGCTGGAGTGCACTTCACAAGGGAAACTAAAAATGTGTAATTAGTGCACACAACAGTCAAAAACATGATGTAGCTCAGCCTCCAATAAACACAGAGCCCCCCATGGACAGCAAGGCACATATTCAGCCAGTTCCCATGCTGCCTGACAGAATTGGGCAATGACTTTTACAGCCATTGGGCTGCCGGCACTGTCACATACAGGGGTGTAGTGGTAAAATCAGAGGGGGGTAAACTATTAATTTGGTGATCACGGTGAGGTGGATGCACAGTGAGAGACAAGATGTTTTAAAAAGACATGCAAAACATATTTCAACAGTCTCAGTGCATTTTAATGGCCTCTAGTGCACACTAACACATATAAAGGACATAATGTGATTTTGGAAATGTTAGGTACATTTGTGTTTGGTACATAAATTCTACTATAGGTTGAATAAACTGTACTGATAGGTGGATAAACTCTGTTGAGAAGTGGATAAACTCTTTTTCTAAAATTACAGAGGTGTGTAAACTCTGTTTACTTGCGTTTATCCTCCACTACATCCTTGGTTACATATGACAAACAACTGACAACTATAGGGAGAGAAGGCACTGACTGAGGACAGTACCTACACCGAGGACAATACTTACCTAGCATTGTGGGCTTGCCATTCCGGGGGTTGTTTATTACTTAGAGATTACTTGTATGAATTACTTGTATTTTTTTAAAACCTTTAATGAAGTTCAAGTCATTCATACATGAGATTTAAGCTTACTGCTTATTGCATAAATAAATTATTTCATTTACAATGTACTGCCTACATGTCTTGCCAACAGACAGACAAACAGGCACACACACAAACACACAGACAGGTAGATAGATGAAGGACATTTCCCAAAGAAGCACCTGGAAAACATGTGTTGGACTGTTGGAATTTATAGCAGTTAAGTCACATGGGACGATAGAAGGGGTGGGCATGACTTCACACTTGGGTGTTTTTGTGTTTGTGGTGGAAGGATGAATTAATGGGGTACACACTGCCGGGCCAAACAAAAACGTTTCCACCTGGATTTGACTAAGCAAATAGGCATGCCTTTGATGACATCATCACCTTCCATGATGGATACATGCAAAGTGGCAACAAAATGAGGTTGTTTGACTGGCTGATTATACTCAATGATCAATGGCTTTTTCTTCCCTGATATTAAGGCGTACTAAGGCGTACTCTTAGATCATACTGCCAGGTTTTGTGGAGCTTAAATTGTGCGAGACTCGATCAGGGTGCATGAGAAATGATTTTAACATGTGGGTTGGCCACCACAGTCCTGACCTACACCCTATTAAAAGTCTTTGGAATGTGCTGGAGACGACTGTGCAGTAGTTCAACATTGCCATTCGCAATACAAGAGCATAGGGAAAATTGTCAAGTAATCAGTTGCATTAAATGAAGGCATCTCTGGAGATTGGCATTGCATGAGGGGGAATAAGATAAATGGGGTTGCCTAAATGGTACGGCTGGAGGTGTAGGTAAGTACCCAAAAGGGTTAGAATCAACACAATCTGGCCAAGGCTATCTACTTTTGCTAAGATAATGAGTATATGAGCAAGAGATATGTTATAAAGGATTAGGTAATACAAAATGTATGACACAGAAACAGCAATATTCATTGCCATCAGAGGCTATTTGATACATTTTTCTAAAACATTTACCAGTGCAATGCATTCTACTCTCACCCACATGTCAGAGGTGGCATGTACTCCTTCTACCTGTGGTCTTTACACAGGTGATTTTACTAATTAGCTTATCTTCCTTTCTGAAGAGTTGAGGTGCTGGTTCAGTGAACTGGCTAGAATATGTGGCAGGACTTTCAGTTTCTGAAAAATATTTGTCTGCACAGGCTTGGTGCCTCTGTACAGACTTGGTGTCCCCCCTACACAGTTGGTGCTATTTTGGCTGCCTTTACAAAGTGGTGAGTGGGCTCGACAAACTCAACAAGCCACCGTCTTCACAGCAGGAAGACATGCTACATGTGATAGAGACAATTACAGTGGTCATTAACACTGATGAGCAACTTTTGACTCGAATTACTCTGCTAAATCCCTCTGGGTGGAGGCCAACAGACTTTTTGTGTTTGCTGTTCTCATAATCAGCTCTTTCATGCCCGTTCTCTTCTTGTTGCACTCATTCGTTAGATAAACGGGGTCGTTCGACCGTTCCTTCCTCACCCTGCTTACCAAACATGCTTAATTGCATCATATTTTCTTGTGTGTATTCTCTCCTGTGACACGAACACAAAGCCTGTGGCCGCTAACGAGTATAAACGAGTTGAACCCAGGCTGGGCCAGCTTTGATTGCCCAGCCAAAGGCTACCAAACTCTTTTGTTGTGCCAACATGGCCTGGGCCTTGTGTATTTTTGAACAAAGACGTGAGAAAAAGGCAAAATGTCTTTTTGTCTTTTTCTGTCTACATGTTTAAAGGTCAGACATGTAAAATGTTACAACTAAATGGGAGCTATTCTGCCATGCAACTCTGCTGAGTTTCAGAAAGAAAACAATTCTGCTGTTTTGTGTGTGTGTGTGTGTGTGTGTGTGTGTGTGTGTGTGTGTGTGTGTGTGTGTGTGTGTGTGTGTGTGTGTGTGTGTGTGTGTATTCCTGTGAGAGGCTGGATGATTGTGATAAGGTTAAAAAAAACAACTTAGTGTTGCTTTAAGACTTTATTGCGGAATGTCTGGCTGCATTCACATGTCATTGTCCATGTGGATCAGCAGTCTTGCAAGTTCATTACGCTATGTGCCGTAACATGTAGTTGCTTTCATTAGGCCGCTACGTGCCGTATATGGATCTCATGAGAAGACGCTCTCATTAAAACCAGTTTTACATAATGGGGGCAACAGGGACCATTCTTTCATAACATTGACCCATTATGGCCAGGTTACTAACCCACATAACCTTACCATCAAAAAGAGGCTATACTTTTGTTGGTTTTTGTTGTAGAAGGCACTATAACTATAAAATTAATGGCTGTGAAGGAAAACGGAACCGGAAAAACAAACAGCTGACTGCATGTTGTGTAATTGCTCTATAATTACCCATCTATACCTCATTAGAGTAATTATTGAGGTAGAAAATAGGGCACTATTTATAGCTGATACTACCAAGATAGCAAACTGACACTGAAACTATGTTAAATAAACATTCCATTGGCAAAGTTAAACCATTGAATCAATGTTTGACTCCAACAATGATTCTACAACAGTTTGCACCCAAATTGATTGTTGATTGATATGTTGAAAGTTCAGTACAATCAAAGATCAACGAAAACTCAATGGTGTCTCAACATTAGAGATGTTGAAACAATGTTGAAATGTCAACATAACTGAAGATCAATGCAATTTCAATATTATTTAAATCTATTTTAAAATGCCGAATAAGTAAAACATACTTTATTTTATAGCCTACAGTAAATATCCTAATGAATATCCTGCTTCATCTACAGCCAGGATTTAATAGAAAAGTGATGATACTTTTGAAATATTTTATGTTATTGCATATAGGTTACACTAAATAACCGAACTCACCCCATGTAATGTAAATGTTTCAAGCCTTTAATAAAACAAGTGATAAATTGGTGACAATATATTTGTAAATGGATTTGATCTTACCGTTTTATCTATCTATCTATCTATCTATCTATCTATCTATCTATCTATCTATCTATCTATCTATCTATCTATCTATCTATCTATCTATCTATCTATCTATCTATCTATCTATCTGTCTGTCTGTCTGTCTGTCTGTCTGTCTGTCTGTCTGTCTGTCTGTCTGTCTGTCTGTCTGTCTGTCTTCACTGAGCTCACCACAAACAGTTTAATGTTTACGCATTATGGTTGTGACTGTGGTCACTGGTGCATGCTGCCAGCCTGTGAGAGGGAGCCCAGGCCCTCCACAGACAGACAGCTTGCTAAAGAGGGAGCCCAGGGCCCCCACAGACAACCAGCCTGCTAAAGAGGGAGCCCAGGGCCTCCACAGACAGGGTGTGTTCCACAGGAAGGTGTTGACAGATGTCTCATCACTGAGGGACGACCACAATCATGGCGCTTCACACTTCCTACAGCCTGCCTGAAGGACCTGGCTGACTGATCCACGAGAGGCGTGTGGGGAGGGGTGTAGTGGTGAAGTAAGAGGTGGGTAAACTATGAATTAGTAAACATGGTGAAGTAGACCCTTGTGCACCATCAGATGTTTTAAAAAGACATTTAAAACATGTCTGAACAATACCAAATTGTCCCTAAAGCACATATTATAAATGAAAATGTAGTGTGATTTTTAATGCTAGAAGTTGTATTTCATGCTTTCACTTTATTGTGAAGACAATAAACTCTACGGATAGGTGGATAAACTTTGTTGAGAGGTGGATAAACTCTATTTCTGAAATTGGACAGATGGATAAACTCTGTTTACTTGTGTTTACCCTCCACTACAGCTCTGCATGTGGGTGTACATATGTGTTTGTGTGTGCGTGTGTGTCTGAGTGTGTGTGTCTGTGTGCATGTGTGTTGTTCTTCATGTACCAGCCCAGCATTTCAATAGGCATGTGGAATTTTCCTTTTCGCTAAATGGGGTCACCATAGCTGGGACTGTAGCTTGTCATTATGAGTATGAGGACATGAGCCATAAATAATTAAACACTACACATATTTAGCATAACGTCTTCCTGGAATGCCTTGGGCTTAAAAACAAGGAAGTGCACAATGCTATCCACACTTGCAATTATTTCATTTCAAGAGCCTTCTGGGTTCTGGGAAAGGCTATCTGCGCTAGACCAAGGGACCCTTGTGCCGAGTGAGATACTGAGAGGACTGACAAACATAATACTGTGCTCTGACCGTGTGCTGGGGAAACTCTCAGAGAGCCAAGGGGTGTGTGTATAATTATTTTAAGGGTTCAGGCAGGTGTTTACAGTTACAAGACCGCTAAAAGACAATGGAATCCCATCTCGTCCTGAAGAAGGAGACTCCAAACCTGACCTGGCCTGTGTCCTGCAGTATAAAAATAACCCGCCTGGCTAAGAAGCCTCTCCGTGCGCCTTGCCTGTCATTCGTCAGATGTGAGCAACCGCTCTTCGCCTGTCTCCCTCTGCATGCTGACTTTCATTCCCCCAAGCTCCTTTTATGGCTCATGCTAAATAAAAATATTATATCCTCCGGCAAAGAAAAAAAGGCAGTTACTACTGTACCAGCCTTTTTGGTATTTTTATCCTTGTCTTATACGATGTGCATCTTATAATGATAAGATAAGATTATCCAAATACCCTCCAAAAAAAGATTCCTCTGACCTCTTGTACAGAAAAAAGCAATGAGCCTACAGGACTGAAAATCAGAGTCTAACCTCTTAGTAAATCAGTCTGGCTTTAGTAATGACCCAGGGTTTAGTTTTTTATTCCACATTTTTTTTCCTCTCAAACACAGCGCACCGTTGCATTAGTCCTGTATTCCTGCTCCCCAGATAACTGGCAAGCCTCTTTAGGAGCGGATGGTTGAGTACTATATTGATTTGTTGACCCACTTGTTCCCAGCGAAGAGGGATTTGGTGGGACCTCGACACAGCACAGCACTTTGTCAGCGGCTCTCCACACTGATAACACAGCAGCGTGCCAGATTTGTCAGCCAAGAATGCAATAATCCACAACCTCTGCTTATACAGACCATTGCAAGATTTTATGGATTTATTTATTCTTTGTACTCTGTCAATCATCATCATCATTATCAAAAGAGTTTGATTATTAGTGTTATATAGGTGTTTCCACAGGCTTTACATTTTACATTCCCAGTGATGTAAAATGTAAAGAGAGTTGTATTAGAAAGAAATAGACAGACATTGTTTTTGTTTTTACTATATAAATCTTGTTTTTCTATATAAATCTGTATAATGAGTATAGTCCACAATAATCATCAAAAGCAGTACACTCCCTGTAGCACTTCCTTCCTCGTTTTCAGTGGCATGTATTCTGTGTGTTGAAGAGATGGACATTTTTAATGAAATGGTTTTGTTCTTATATTATTTTTCCGAAATTGATTTTCCCTAATGCTCTGTTTTGAATGTGACTGTTGTATCGTTCTAATCTACATCTAACATTCTATTTAAAGGAGAACTTCGGTGTAAAATGAAAATTGGCATGTTAAAACATCATACCGAGTTGGTATGTGTACTGAGGAGCAAAATTGATGTAGCCTGTTGCTTTTAGAGTTTAACTATTTTTTATCGTTTGTCCCAGAATGCTAACAATGGAAGTGGTACATGCCCTTAGACGAAGCATGACGACTACGCTATTTTTAAACCATTAAAGCAGCTCGAAGAAACTCTACACTCCATCGGCAGTACAACAAAGGCTCTGGCATTCAAAACAAAGCATTGAGAATATTGTAAATGTACACAATGTTTATTTAAAAAACTGTTCTTACATGCAGTAGTTTGCAGTTGTTTCTCGTCGCCGCCATGATGAAAGTCCAAACAAGTCGATTGTACTACCTCTCCTCCTATTCTTCCTGCTGGTTCGTGTTCGTCAGTCTACTTGTGCGGACTTTCATCATGGCGGCGACGAGAAACTACAGCAAGGTACTGCCTTTCAAAACTGTTTTATTAATAAATGTTGTGTACACTTACAAAGTTCTCAGTGCCTCGTTTTTAATGCCAGGGCCTTTGTTGTACTACCGATGGAGTGTGGAGTTTTTTCGAGCTGCTTTAATGGTTTAAAAATAGTGTAGTCGTCGTGCTTCGTCTAAGGGCACCTAACACTTCCATTGTTAGCCTTCTGGGACAAACGATAAAAAATAGTTACAGTCTGAATGCAACAGGCTACATCAGTTTTGCTCCTTAGTACACATACCAACTCGGTATGATGTTTTAACATGCCAATTTTCATTTTACACCGAAGTTCTCCTTTAAAGTATTCTTCCATCATCCCCATTACAGTTTAAATTGAGTCTCATGTTCCTGACACACATGTTCAATCTCAGCATTTCTGAAGTGGCAATTTGTCCCCCTTGATCAGAGCCTTGTGTAACTTGCAATTATTCAGGAAAGTGCTAGTGCTTTCTACGGCGACAAAAGATATTATATTACAATGGTGTGTGATGAGTCTCTTGCTCTTTAGCATGATGTTGAGGCAAAAGCCAGCAGTTAAACTCATACTGTGCATCATCTGTGTGTCTGGTGCTATTTCAAGTCATTTTGCTCACCCTATATAATCAGTGATGATTATGCAGTGAACATACAAGAGGAAAATAAGTTGTGATATACACAAGGCTAGCCACAGACACGGTTCAATTAAAAAGTGAGTGCTGCATAAACATAGCGGTGAGTTTGGAAGTGCACTTAATTACCTCATCAAAGACAGCTAAAATGGAGTAGCTCATTATGGTAATGGTTTTACAAAGGACACCATTCCTCTTCTCATTTCAGTCGGCCAAATAATACATCTTACATACAGCGGAACACAAAGCCAGTGTATCTGTTCGGTATGATAACATTTAGTAAGTGCTGACTTTGTTTCGTGTTTGTTGCCGGCGATTTAGCACATACTTTCTGTCTTACTTGTTTGGATTTATTTGAAATATGTATGTTCCATGGAAATAAAAGCTTCATAGCCATCATTAATATTCACAACCATTTTTAGGGGTTATGTTTTCTTCTACCCAAAGAGGAAATTCTAAATCATTAGATACCTCAGCATGAACAGTTCTAAAGTTCTAAAGCACCATGCCACAAATACAAGATACCAGATACAAGATGATTTTATTGCCACACACCAAAGGTGGTGGTAATTTTTTGTCGCGGGGTAGCCCATAAGTGTAGCCGAGAGGAAGTACTGGTGGGGGAGGGAGGGTGGAGGTGATGGGAGAAAGAAAGACATAAATAAATAAAAATAAATAAATAAGGTGTGATATACGTTGCCAGCCACAAACAAAGATCAGTTATAAACTGAGTGCTGCGCAAAGATAATTGTGAGTTATAAAGTATAACCAATCTGTGCTTATTTGTGTGTAGGACATCTTATATCAAGACATGCTGGTTGGTGAGAACAGTCAATAAAACATTACAGAAAATTTCTCTTTAAATGTTTCCATTCCTGACAGAAATTTTTTTTTTTTCCTTCCAAATATGATATTCAGGTCTTGTACATATTCCAAGCTGTATGAGAGTATGTGAGTTGTCAGGTTCAAATGGCAGGAGAACCCATCAAATGTTGGGTGGTTAAGCAGAGAGCTGAGTGTCCTATAGGAGGACCAAAGCCTCAGCAACCACAACAACTGCTCTTCCTCTCCCAGCAACGATGTCCTAATAGCTGGTGGTTTTCGGCTGGAGACACGCGGCTCAGATGCAAAATATCCTGCCTGTGTGGAGGGCAGGGGCGCAGAAGGCCTCTTACTGCAGTGTTTCCACTTAAAGCAACACTAAGGGCTCTATTTTCGCAATCATATACGCATTGTCTGAAGTCTGTCGAGCAGTCTGTTGCTTTGGGGACAGTCGTGAGACATTATATTTTGATGACGGGAAAAGTGAACATTGCGCCAATCAGACGTTATACTCTCATTCCCTTTAAAAGACAGCCGCACTTTTTCCATGGCCTGTTGCTATTATGATGGTGGGTTTGCCTGGACATCAAGGGTGTTTTTCTGATCTGCTCGTGCATGAGCAGTTAGTCTACGGGGATGGAAGAAACCCACCAAAACCCTTATGCATTCGTTATTTTGACTTTTTCTTTAGGTCTGTTTTTTCACTTACTTGTGTGAAACACCTAATTTCCCTTTGGCAATGTGTACAATATGAACAATGTGTATATGTTTATTTTTAAAAAGAAACATATTGCATAGATAGCTACTCAAAAGAGCTAAGTCGTATGGAACTGGACATCTTTTTGGAGTTTAAAGACATTTCACCTAATGTATAGCTGTTGTTGGCATGATGTATGTGCCATTAACCATACATTTAGTGGATAGCCATCATAGTGTACATTTAGTGGATAGCCATCCCCTAACAGCCACTCATCAAGAGGGGGATTCCTCTCGTTATATCCCAAAGCGCTATGCTCTCATAAAGTAGCTTTTCAGCAATGCACGACTGACTACCGACCAGATTTTTGTTGTTTTCTCACTACGTAAGTTTGGAGGAGCAGGCCATCTCTCTGTAGTTTGAATGAGAGACGGGTGTGTTCATTGGAAGGCTTGTTTTTTGTATCCTTATAATTAGCCTGGTAAACCCGCCCCTCGTACTTCATTTCATTTTGTACAGAGGGTCTGGACCGGAATCTCTTGAGGGTAATTTAGCAAGTCCCAGCAAGACCGATCCAATCAGCAAACAGAGGGTGTGTTCGTTAGCCGTGACGTTGACCTTGTGTGCTACATTTGAATTGTAGTGTGTAGGTAGGCTAATTGCATACTTGACCACCAGGCGTTAGCGATTGGGTAAAGGCAGAGGCACTTTTTTTAAAACTTCAGCAGAGTCTACACCTCCAAGAAATCGTTTCTGATGGTCTCTGTTCCAGACCCTCTGTACAAAATGAAATGAAGTACGAGTGGCTGGTTTACCAGGCTATCTTATAATAGCATCTGGTGAGCTTTGCGCCAGAGCACACCTTCTTGTCGCTGACACGCCCGTCTGTCATTCAAACAACAGAGAGATGGGCCGCTCCTTCAAACTTACGTAGTGCGTCATAACCAATGGAGGGCAACAAAGCAAATTCAGAAGTGCCTTTCACCCTGTTACAAGTTGATGAACCACTGAAACAATTTTGGGAACATTATTTAAACGTTCAAAAAACGACTTAGTGTTGCTTTAAGAATCCTAAAAGCTGCTGTGAAATAGAACCCTTGCGCAACCGTCAGTGAGCCACACGCAGATTCAGAAAAAAAGAAAGAAGAAGAAGAAGAAGAAATGAGGAGGCGACTTTTGAGTGCTCTTACACAACAAGGGCCACACGTGTACCAGCTGGCCAGGATCCGTCATGGGGGTGGCTGGCAGATAGAGCCAAACAGCGGAGACTTTGCCAAAGTAGCACAAGTAGACTGTGTGCAGCCCCAGAGTGCAGAAGAGAGCTGCTGGACGTGAGCTGAGATGGCAAAGACTCTACACAGAGCGTTGACCTTAAAAAGCCAACTGCTGATGCGTAGCCAGTAGCGTCTTATCCAGACACTTCATGTAAGTCTCGCTGACTTCAGACACTACTGTGCACAAGGACGTGACATTTGAGGTTTAGACCCTTTGGACATAATGCTAAAAAATAAATGTTGACACATGCGTGTATGCTTATGCACAACACACACAGTACACGTATGTAGAAAAATACACATGAAAACTCATAGAGCGAAAGGACAGAGAGAGAGAGGAAAAAAGAGAGCACAATATTTATTTATAGACAAACATCTGCCCACGGTCCTTAAAAAACATGGGTATTTATCAGACTGTATTGACGTGATTTCACAACACGGCGTAGCAGCCGTTGTTGGAAGGCTACCGCATGAATCATGTCCTCGGGCGGGGGGGGGTAACTACAGGGCAAAATGGGGGAGAGACAGGGTAGGTGGGGTGTGCAGGGTAAAGCATCTGGGGACTGTCAGGAGAAGTCATCTCTCTGTGGTGCTCATCGCGCCCCACCCTACTCTCCCCTAATATGCCTGAGGTCTTGGGAACGAGACCCTACACAGCACATTGTGACCGTCTGAGGTGACTGCCCCTCTCTTATGAATTCACATCATAATAAGTGAGTCAAACTAGGAAACATTTCTTTCGCCCATACAGTGGCGATGCTAGACTGTTTTGACATGGGTGGCCCTAGAGGGACTCTGAGTAATTCAGGGGTGGAAAGAGGTTATCACACAGTTTTAATGGCCAATCACAGACAAGAAAATTTGGGTGGCATCAACGGTAGCGAATCAGAAATCCGACGTGGACCTCACTACCCAGTGCTACCCTGCTGCTCTCTCACTGCACTGCCTCCCTGCGTAACCAGTTCAGACAGGAAGACAAGGAGACAGACGTGGTGTGTCTAAGGATTCAGGGAACAGACAGAGTTTGAAAGAGCCTTAAAAAAGAATGCCTCTAATTCTTTACAACTGTAAAAACTATATATAAACTAGAAATAGGTTACTCTTTGAGTAGTTAATTAATATACCATAAAATGACAAATAGGCAGTCTCAATTAGGTGCTCTTCTTTTTTTCTAGCCCTGTGTCACAACTTGTTTTGAGAAAAAAAAGGACTGCCACAGTTATTGGGGAAGTTACGTATGCCTGGTAGAATCTTTTTTTCAGTGTCTGTTTTATGAAAGTTGCACTTTAGACTGTGCAGTGTTGTTTATTGGTAAGGCTGGATCTTACAATGCTAAAATGCTGTAGAGACAAGTAAAACATTAAATTCAAGCTCTCTATTGCCAAATATTTGAAAGGAAACACAGATGTCCATCTGGATTTAAAGAGTGTGAAGCAAGCAAACAAGAAAATGAACTTTAACGTCTGGCTGAAGAAGATTGTAAATGTAAACTTGACATGGACCATAGTCCCAGCCTTTTCCCATGAGCCTAAAGTAATATAAAACATGTCACTTAGGCACTTAGAAAGTTCACAAAATGTTAAAAAGGCTTTTCTACAGTTCTTTATCTTCAGTGCATCCTCTTCCAAAAGCAACAGTAGTTCCAAGACAGGCCAGCATCACTCCACCAAATTCTTTTTTTTTTTTTTTTTAAATATAAAACATATTGGTTGAAAGATTTTTCCCATCTTGCTTGAGCAGAAGTTTTGTGCCAAAGCAATTAAGTGTGTGTCCCATATAAACACCTGTTGAGCTCAAAAGCAAGCAAATAAAAAAAAAAAAAAAACAGGTATTATTTAAAGTTTCTCTGAACGTCATGAGTCTGCTCTCTGAGACACTGGTATGGTAATATTCCACCACCTTTATCAATCACCTGCCATGCTCACACACACACTCATTCTATCAGCCATCACACCTGCTCTCACTCTCCACTCATTGTCTATGTCTCCTGCTCATTGTTACCTGCTTCTCTACTGCCCTGTATTTAAACCCTAGGCTTTCTGACATTCAGCGGCATATGAGCGTCTTTGAGTATGGTGTTCCTGTTCGTTGGCCCTTCAAGTCTGATCCGCTGTGAATGACCCAGATTGACCCGGCTACGTCTGCTCTCCTGTCCCGGTAACTCAAAGGTCAAAGGTCAAAGTCAAAGTATGAATCAATATGAATATGCCTCTGGCTCTTCTAGAACAGGACTTTTGCATGACATAATCACTCCAACCAACTGTGAATCACCCATCATTGAATCAGTGTCCTGATTGGGTAGTCTAAATTGATTGCCACCTAGTTTCTGATGTCATATCCTTCTTAAACCACTGTGAATGTCTGTTCTGGTTTTGCACTGAGGATGGGGTCACCCGAAACGTTTGCACTTTGTAAATAGCACGGCACTTTGTGAGACCATTAAAACCCACTTTTGTACGGGCATCTCATTTTGATTTTGCGTTTGATTTTGAGTGCGAGCTTCAGTGTATCTGATATTGAATTGTTCGTAATCCAAAGCCAACGCACCCCTGCAACACAAAAGCCGTTTCTGAAAGGTGCAGGCCCACTCTTGGAGTACTTTGTATTACAAGGACAAATAAAGGGTGAAATGTTTATGAATGTGTTTACTTTTTCCTAAGGACAATGAAATGGGTATAAGTCTATGATTGCTCATTCGTATAAAAAAAAGCCATGACGTGGTAGGATAACTATGGTGAATATTAACATCGTTCTATTATTCCAACTGAGACTTATTTATGTGATCTCTTCACCATATTCATTTATTGTCCATGTTGGTGAGACGAAGATGAGGACAGGAGAATGTCGTTTGGCCATCCTAACTTGCAGGCAGCCAGCCAGCCAGCCAGCCAGCCAGCTCTCTGCTACAGAGGCCCTGACCTGAGCTGATTGTTCATACCATCCGCGGCCGTGATTGCTTCTATTACCGACTCCCTTGTCTGCACGAAAAAACAATTTGTGAGTAACAGCTGCCTTCCGCTGGCTAACGAGGTCGGGGCAGATTGGGGGACGGTGATGAATGAAGGTGACAAGCCAGTCACCGCTGTGGGGCTCCTGCTCCATCAAATGCAACCATTTAGCCTTTTTTTCCCGTGCGCGGGAATTTATTTTAAGACAATATGCTCCTTCTTGGTTTAGAAAAATAAAATAAACACACGCATTAACATATGGTTGTTCTGTTCCTTTTGCAACCACCCAACAGGCAGGATATTTTGCCAACCCTTGGATAATGAATAATGCCAGTGCCAAAAAATTAGGCATTGCATAAATATTTACATTTTACACCTAAACCACTGCTTACATTTTGCAGGTTCTGTGTTTTGTCTGAAAGAGGTATCCTGAAGAGGTGTACAGTATCTCTCTATCTGTGTGTGTGTGTGTGTGTGTGTGTGTGTGTGTGTGTGTGTGTGTGTGTGTGTGTGTGTGTGTGTGTGTGTGTGTGTGTGTGTGTGTGTGTGTGTGTCTGTGTGTGTGTTTGTATGTGTAACACTCACAGAACACTTTGGTGTTTATGATTATTATAAACAAATGTAAATTGCCTTTCCTAAAGATCTCTGGCTTCTGTCCCAAAGACAGCTGTTGCACAACTTAATCCCCAAATTTACGACCATCAGCAGGCTGGGAAGAGGTCAGGCTCCTGTGTGGGGCCTGGATGTTGTAACCACCTTGCAATTTTGGCCCATCCAGGCACTTTGATGAGAGTGTGCAATTGCGTTTTTAAAATATGAGGCTATACGCAGAATTTCAAGGGAAAGCATCAGTTCATAAAACATTACCTTGAACTTAAGAATGTCTGTCTTTTCTTATCATCAGGCACTTCTCCAATAAAGATGAGAACATTTTGCCTCCTTTTAATATGCTGAATAAACACTTGAAGCATCCATTAATTTAAAACTTGCCAAATTAATGACATTTTTTCACACACACACACACACACACACACGCACACAGTTTATGTACTCTGTGGAAACAGCACCCAGATTAGCAAATATTAAGTACACACACTACATGCCAAACTTTAATTGCCATCAGCAACCTGAACGACCCCTGACAGATAAGCTCTCACTATTGGGGTCATTTTGGAACAAACACACAGTAGACAATCAGACAACTACCATGGGTGAGGCACAAAACTCAGATCAAAACAGCAGGGGCTGAACCCACCCCCTGGAGGGAGACCAAGCTGGCTATGGTGGGGTGGTAGTTGGAACGAAAGAATAGCCAACACATGAACACACTGGAAGCAGCAGACAAACTCTGATTCGGGATCTTTTTTACAAGGACCAGACAGGCTACTCAGAAGTAATGAATTAACGATTTAATCAATCAATCAATCAATCAATCAATCAATCAATCAACGAGTGACTTCACATTACAGCACAGTTCTCCTGGTGTAATACCCACTCAAGTTTACATACTGTACGTACAGGTGTTCTTGTTTGAAATGGTTTTATTGAGCCAGGTCTGTCACTACATATTTGTAACATAAGTTAAATATGGATGTGTTACTGTAAAATCTTGTATAAGCTATCTGATAAATAACTTCGCAATGTTTCATACCCACTGTTCTTTGTATGTCAATCATCCTACACATGTACAGCATATTTTAGATGGCTTGAACACAGATTAGATGTCTTGCAAAAGATCCAGCCGAAGGTTTCTTTCTCCTAGTAGGTTGGACTGTTGCGCACAAACACACAGCTACACTCATGGATATGAAGTGTATACAGACATCAACAATATATAGACATAAGACATACAGGTAAATATATATACGCTTCCAACAAGAAGGAAAGTTCGAGGTAGCTCTTCTTGGTAGCCGGTGAAGGTGAAAAATGAAATGTGCAATATGTACGGTGCAATAATTTAAGGTGGAATTTCTAAAGTGCAAGAGTGATGAAAGCAGCATGGACATCAGTGTGTGTAAGATTGTTTTTGGATGTCAGTTAATGGAATGTTCATGGGTTTTTCTTCAGTGTGTTGATTAGTCTGTTGGCTTGTGGAAAGAAGCCGTTTCTGAGCCTATATGAGAGATGGAGACAGCTGGCAGGGCTGGTCTAGTCTACTGGGCATGTTCTATGTGCACAGGGCCACAGGCGAGCGAGCTGGAGATACGTGCCTTAGCAATGAGGATCACTAGCCTTTAGCGACTGGGAGTTAATGCACCTTCTGTCTGACCTGAAAGCTGATCCCCATGGACACATTAATGGACATTTCGTGTCGTCCCTCCTGGACACTACAGTGCCTCTCAGAGAGATTCACTTCTTTGCACTGGCTGGCCTAAATCAGGCACGTCAAAACAGGACAGAACCAGTACAAAGCTGCAAGTGTGTGTGTGTGTGTGTGTGTGTGTGTGTGTGTGTGTGTGTGTGTATGTATGTATGTGTGTGAGTGGGTGCGTGGGTGTGTGGGTGGGTGGGTTGGGAGGAGAAATATGGGCTTTACAAGATCCACTTGGGAAATCCAAGACAACATCAATCCTCAATCTGGTCTTTGACTCCAACCTACTCCAACCTACACGTTTCTTTTTTCCCTTCCACCGTGCTACCACGCCAGAAACACCACTCATCACCACTGTGATGTCGAGCCAGTTGACATCTCCTTCAGTTCACCTGAAAAGTCAAATCAATGTGGACCGAGATTTTGTATTTGTTTGTTTGTTTTTTATTTGTAAAAAAAAATAAAAAACAAAATGTTTGAAATATTCTGTTACCAGTACAGTGTGTGTGTGTGTGTGTGTGTTACGCTTATACAGAAAGAGTGAAATAAACAGATGAAAGTGTGTTTCCTGTGAGGGTGTTGGACCTCAAGTCAATGGCACATTAGAGAAAAGGAGTTGGACCTAGGAAAAAGCATAGCAGCATATGATTTCACACATAGAAATAAATGTGTGTGTGTGTGTGTGTGTGTGTGTGTGTGTGTGTGTGTCTGTGTCTGTGTGTGTGTGTGTGGCCCTGAAAAGACATTATCTATGGCTTGAGACTAGAGGAAGCCTAGATGGGGGAGATGGTTTTGTTAAAGTCAAATTCTTTCCTTTTATCACTACATTACGGTTTCTGGGTTACAAACGTCAGGGGTGTGAAGATTTATATGGAAATTTAGCACATGGGAACATTTACAAGCAGGAAAGCCCACTTACTAAATAAACAATGGAAACGTCAGATTATACACAGGCTCATGTCTCAAAAAGACCTTCAAACTTCGATTATCACAATGGATAGCGCTGGCACACAGTCAAGCAGTGAGAGGACTATTAATTCTCAGGAAGTGTACAAAAGACACGTCTGTCTGTGTCATTATCAGAGTTTCAAGTTACCGTATTAATTAAGCCCAGACTCTGCATTATTTCCCTCTCCTTTTAAAGGAACTAAGTGTAGCGGTAAGGGGATGATGGGGTGGGAGGTGTGTGGGAAGGGTGGCGGTGGCTGATTCCTCTCGCTGGGAGAGCTGGGGTTGACACTGACCAGACGAGCGAAGCCGACAGCGTGCGCTGTACACTGAGGTGAACAAATGGACATGTCAGGCCGCGTAAAAAAAAGGTCAAATACTGCCACACGGCACGCAGAGGCTGCTAAGCAAGGGTGCTCATAATGAGAGCATCTTTACCACTGAAGGCAATGAGAGCTGGGAGCTGTGTGCCGATGGGGCGGGGGAGGGGGAGGGGGAGGGAGAGGGGGAGGGGGAGGGGCGAATGAGGCAAGGACCTCTCGTGACTGGGTTGTGTTGAGGTGTTTACAGCAAGACATACACACACACACACTCTCACTCACACACACACATACATACACACTCACACACACACAGTCACACACACACACACACACACACACACACACACACACATACACACACACACACACACACACACACACAGTCACACACACACACAGGGACCTATGGCTTGTGGGGTGTAAGGCCTCCTGGGGATATATTCCAGATGGTGTGTCAATCTTGTGTGTGTGTTACTGTAAATGTGTATGTGCATGCTGTCGTGTGTGTGTGTACATGTGTATGCATGTTTATCAGCAGTTAATTCATACTAGAAACAAATATTCTGCTTAAATAACCATTTAGTCCTCACTCTGTGATGCCAGCCTGTTGAGAATAGCTACTGAAATCACTCAGAAATACATGTTCTGTCAGTGCTGTGGGAAACTGATTTCAAAATGTGAACATGAAAAAGAATACATTGAATTTAAAAAGAACATACACAAAAACGTTTGACATGAATAAAATATTTCACAAAATATATTCAATACATTAAATTCACAAATGCATTAAACGTAAAACCTTTTTGTACGCATTATGTTCTCTGTTGCCCTGTTGCACTGTTTCCTCTGCTCCCCATCTCATCCTGCATGTTGCTGGATGCTGCTGCACTACAGTAGACATAAACACACATAAAAGGCTTGTCATTTATGTCAGCTTCATTTGCATGCCAGGGCACGGCACGCAGATAATGGTCATCCGGCCAAGCCTGAGCAAAGCCGATTGCACGCCATCAAGGGCACACACCGACGCTTATTTACCTCTGCGCTATTTGGCCGGAAAGGTATCTGCAAACATTATAGGCGATTTGCTGGAATAAGGCGCGTAAACTCACACACAATGTAAACAGACAGGATGTGATTCTCAGAATGACCCTCCTGATGTTGTTTGCGCAGGCAGCCATGGAGAGGCAGTTCTGTGTTGGGAATCTATTAGGATGCTAATAAAATTACGGGGTGTCGAGGTCAGGGTGTCGGCCGGGGCTGAGGAATGAGAATGAGGCAGGGCTGACTGAGGCAGGATTATGTGTCAGTCGCTTGTACTTCCGCCTACTCCGTGTTCAGCACTGCAATATTGTCTGCCATTACCTCTGGGAGGGCGAACATTTCTATCTCTAACTTCCACCTGTACCTCATTCTCTTTATCAAATTAAAAAGTCTGATAATACTTCTCTGGCTATCTCCTAAAATGCCTGAAATGCTATATAGTCTGGCTCTGCCTAACCCAATGCTTAATAATCAGTCCTCACTGGGATTAAAGTCTGGAAACTCTCTTCACATAATAAATCACTGGACCACTCTCAATGGCTTCCCATCAGCAACCATCGAAAGCGGATAAGTGCAGTAATGACATTGAAGTATTAAGTATTTGTTTGTAATGTTGTTACAACAAAGGCAACAGTCTCTTGGTTATGACTAATAGCGTGTGATTTTCCTAATAAAATATTTAAAAAATACATTTATAATTAGAATATTCTGATTGTTGAATAAATAATATTTTGAAGCCTTTGCCTCTACCAAGGCAGTGTCCTCTGACACACTGTCACACCCTATCTGGTCAAAGTATGTTTGTGTGTGGTTTTAAAACATCTCATACCCATGTTTTAATATCTTATTGTCAAAGCCTAGACCTCATCACAATGGCCTGTACAGGAATTTCAGGGTTTTTGTCAGAGGTACTTTGTAGTAATACCCTGATCAGTGCCATAAAAGACTCACATGACTTAGTTGTGGCAGACAGTGAATGACAGCTTCCCATGAGGGAAAAGGGGGATGGAGAGAGGGAGCAGAGAGAGAGATGGAGGGCGTGAAGGGGGAAAAGGGAGCGGTGTGTGTGTGTGTGTGTGGGGGGGGGGGGGGGTGCTAAAACCCATGCGGAAGACTCAGGGTAAATGAGGCATATGAAAGTTTGCTGAAAGCTTCGCTGTGGCATCGAACAAGCCCAGAAAATGTAGGTTGGGGGTTGAGTGGGAACAGCAATCTTGTGGGGGCAGGGGTAAAAAAACACTCGGGTGGTGCTTGTTGTGCTCTTAGGATTGTGTAATGTGGATGCCATGCATAATATTGGCTTCAAGTAACATTAACATGTTATTGCTTTCAACAGCTTCAAACAAGCTGTATAAAACGCTAACCCCAAAAAGCTCAAATTATTTTAAGGTTTCTCTTTACTGAAGTAATGAACTGTGTTTTTTTTTGTTGTTGTTTTAAATTTTTTTTTTTTTAGATAACATTGTACTGTGCTTGTTTTTTTGTAAAAACCAAGCATTTTCTATTGCGTCACACACATAGCAAACAGAGCACCAGTGGAGGCAATGCTGTTTTCCTCGTGTTCAACCATTAACTAGGTAAAAGTGAACCAGGGTTACGGTCACTGTGTGAAGAGAGAATATGATTAAATACAGTAGTTCAACTGCTAATAACACACTTAAATGAGTAATAGCATGCAGTGTCAATGATAAATCATCTACTTTATCTAATAATTTAAGAGTACGGTTAGTTAGGTTACTACATTGCCATAAACAGTTTTAGAGAAAGTGAACTTTAAAGACACTAGAGCTCTATTACACCAGATGTTAAGAGCGCAAAATTGAATACACTAAAATTGCAATTGAATAAAACACGATTGCAGGCTAACTGTTATTAAAGAAATTGTTAGCCTATTTGTTCGAAGTCATATTCAGACAATGCCTTTGTACTTTCGTAATTATGCTTCCTTAATTGATGCACAGTATCATGCCAATTATAAATGAGTTTTTGTGCCTGAAAGCTTAAAATCTCTTTCATGCTGCTTATCTTTGTCTGTCTGATGTGTTCTCAGGCGAGTCATTCCTGCATGCAAGAAATATGTTTGGTGTGATAATTAAATTCACATCTTGCCTTTTCTGGGAAGCCTTAACGGAGTAATTACCCTCTGGCCATGGATTGTGGAATTTTGCTTTAAATGATCCTTCAAAGGTGCAATTCCTCATTGCTATGCAAACAGAAACATGACCTTTATGTGTTGTCCTGCTAAAACTGACGGTAGACTTGTTTGGAGTTTCAGAAAAAGGCAGAAGTGAACATAAAAACTCTGCTGGGCACGCAAAGTATGATTGGCAAACATTGTGCTTTAGCTGATAACGTACTCTTCCACATTTCAACAACTGTATATATAGCCTAAAGTGTCGAAATCCCATGTGATTTTGTTACAGCGCAGGTTTTCCGCAGCCTCCAATAAGGCACTGCTGGGATTCGAACCCAGGATCTCCTGTTTACTAGACAGGCGCTTTAACCAACTAAGCCACAGCGCCACGCGGTGCCAGTTTCCACCAATCACAACTTCAAAATCATATCATAATGTATGCCTGGTGTCCTGCCTATGCCTCAAACTTGGCCATGCAGATGACGGCGCCGAAAAATGTTGCCTCCTTCAGACTCGTTATCACTTGAAAAACGCTACATGACTGTGACCAACGTGACTGTGACTACGACTTTGATTAGTCCAGAGTGCGTTTGGCGAGATTTCTCTTTGAGTATTTATCATAGGAGTCAAAAACATACTTTGGAAATGGTTACTTCATCATTGGATAATAGCGAACACGAAGTGAAATCAAAATGAAAACATTAAATGGAATAATTGAACAGTTTACACTATGATGTCTTAAATGATCTCAAAACACAAGTAGCCTACTACCAAAAGTCAAAAAATGTGACACCTCACCTGCAGAGTTCCCCAGTAGGCCCAGGCTGACAACGTTTTAGTCGCCACAGGTAACCTTGTCTTTTTCTTAGCAGAAAAGAGCGGTTCTTCAGGCGGACAGATGGGTAGATAATCAGATGCGAGCAGAACTTACCAGGGTGACTAAAAAAAAGCTGCTTTGCCGCGCCTAAACACTTACCGTTGAAATACCTAGAGCTAGACTAGTCCATAGATCCAAATAGTGTTGTTAAAAAAAGAATATGTAGTCTTCATTGGTTTCATTTTGCTATTACGATATTTTACACTCTTCAAAAAAATCTGTTAAAATCTCAATTTCTAATTTAACAGTACAACACTGCCCCCTAGAGGAAATGCTGGCCCGACAAAGAACAGTAGTTCATTAACATTTCTGTCACTTTCAAGTCAAGTAGGTTTTAGAGCGGCTCCAGTGAACGGTGATTGTAAATTAGTAAATTGCATAATTAATTGGTGAATGTACCAATATCCTTTTGAAATGCATATGTCATTACCATTTAAACATTGCTCCCTATCTGCTTCCATATAGTGGCCTTTGAGAAGTGATACAATAAAATGCATTTACAATTTGAATAAACAATGTTGTTCGTGTTCTGCTCACACAGGTTCCTCTAAATTAGTCGTGTAAAACACGTATGTGGTGCACACTAACTTATTTATTAAATTAACTTTGATCACAGTACAACCCTGACAGGGATACATGTAGATCAAGAGCACAAATAAAATATTTATGAAAAGTTTTATCACGATATTAAAATTTCACAATGACCTGTTGATAGATGCAAACTGAGCTTTCTGAAGCATCTTAAAAATACAATAACACAATGAGTTTCAAGTATTACATTTAATTCATCAACATACATCCACTGAAAAAATAATACATCGTTTTTTTTCCCATTGAGAAAGATGCCTTGACATTGAATGAGATATTGCCTTCCCATGTTCCCTTGAAAGTGAGTCACCTATGCACTGCATGCCCACACATCATACTTGTCTTGAACACATCCGTAATATTACTGCACTGAACACAGGACGGGGCCCACACAGGTCTCACAGTGGTCTTACCAAAAAAGAAACAAACAACCTTCAGCTCTTCCAACTGACTCATCACAGCCTTATGAAAAAAAAAAAAACAGACACCCTAAACAGTAATATCCCTCAGATCCCAAATACTTAACATTAATAAAGATTGTTTGTGAAACAGAGATCCATAGTTTCCTCGCAAAAGGTAGGTAGCACATTGTCAGGCTTGGCATTTTCATTTTGCTAGGCTTGGTTCTTGTATGACTACAAGGCAGAGTTCCAGAGAGCAAAGGTCTGTCATGGCCGACAAAATGGCCGTCTCGCTGGTCCAATCAGCACTCTTGTGTTCACACTCAGGACTGAGGACAGGATATTGATAAAGGGATGAGGCACGGTGCTCACGTTGAGGTGATGACCATGATCCCGAAGTGTGCACGCAGCTGTTCCAGAAAGATGAAAGTAAGCACGGTCTGAGGTATAAGCCGAATACCAGCAGGAACAAGACCCTGAGAAGAGGAATCTCGGTTAATCCACATCATATAGTATACCACAATAAAATACCTCAGTTAATCCACATCATATAGTATACCACGATAAAATACCTTGGTTAATCCACATCATATAGTATACCACGATAAAATACCTTGGTTAATCCACATGATATAGTATACCACGATAAAATACCTCGGTTAATCCACATCATATAGTATACCACGATAAAATACCTTGGTTAATCCACATCATATAGTATACAGTGGTCCCTCGTTATTCGCGGGAGTTGCGTTCTAAAAACAACCCGCGATAGGCAAAATCCGCGAAGTAGTAAGCTTAATTTTTTACAATTAGTATAGATGTTTTAAGGCTGTAAAACCCCTCACTACACTTATACACTTTTCTCAAACAGGCAAAGTTCACACTTGCAAACATACAGCACTTCAGGGTCACACAGCTAGCGGTGGAAGATTGATGTCAATTTTACAAGCTGAGCGCATTCTGTACTGTACAGGAGATTGCATGCACTAAAAAAATCCGCAAAACAGCGAGGCCGCGAAAGGTAAACCGCGATATAGCGAGGGACCACTGTACCACGATAAAATACCTCGGTTAATCCACATCATATAGTATACCACGATAAAATACCTCGGTTAATCCACATCATATAGTATACCACGATAAAATACCTCGGTTAATCCACATCATATAGTATACCACGATAAAATACCTCGGTTAATCCACATCATATAGTATACCACGATAAAATACCTCGGTTAATTCACATGATGATATACCATGACCACATATAGAGCAACCAAAAGAAAGGTGAGAAATGAAGGACAGAGATGGGAAGAGTAGAATGTCATCACAACCAGCAGTGGTTATTCCTGGCTTCAAAGCCTAGTAAAAGTCTTGCCATGTATTGTGCACATATACCAGGTGATTTCACTGATTAGTTTGCTGATCGCCCTGTCTGAAGAGATGTGTTAAAGCAATACTAAGTAGTTTTCATCACTCTACAGGCTGGAAGCAGAATTGTTTCTCACAGAGAACCAGAGAGAGATGGTCCGCTCCTCCAAACTTAGTGCAGTTATAGCCCATGGAAGGTCGGGAAAACAAATTGAGAGGTGCCTTTCAAGTTGCTCAACCACTGAGACGATTTTCGAAAAAAAAAAAAAAAACCTTATTTTAAGGTTGAAAAAACTACTTTGTTTAATTAGAATCAGCTGGTTTTGTGAATGGCGGATACAAACATTTGGTTTGGCCCTTTACTCTAAAACTGAATCACAACACACCTCTGATCACAACAGACAGTACCTTGTAAAAAGCCTTAGGTCCCAGTTTGGCAGTGTCCAGCAGACAATGGACCACACCCTGAGTGTTAAATACACAGTGTCAAACAGCATTTTAAAATCGTGTACATTGCAGAAAGGATCTGCCTGTTGCATATCTGTACATCATGGCACACATTCATACTGATGGGTGATACACACCTTGTATTCCCCTTTCGAGTTCATTAGCCTAGTCTTCAGCACATCGAGAGGCTGACAGAGAATTGTAGCACATCCCCCCTGCAGGAAGAAAAAAATAATTTATTTTTTAACAATTACATTTTTATCTATGAATTTAAATGCACTGACATTATTTCTGTTAATTGCTTTAAAAAATGTACATTTTATTTGTAAAAGAAAATCAATGCAAAAAAACTGTGATTTTACAGATGGTTTAGTTGTATAATGAACTAAAAGTACTTTACTTTTACTTCAGTTGTTTATACATATTATGTGATGTGTTTACCTCTAAGGCCACTACTTTCCATTTTCCCCAAGAGCATTGCTTTTATTTGACTCATTTACACTTTCAATGTAATGAGATGAAACCCAGTCTAGGTGCAGGCGTGCTGACTTACTGCTATAAGGCTGGCCAAGAAACACAGTCTAGGTGCAGGCCTGCTGACTTACTGCTATAAGGCTGGCCAAGAAACACAGTCTAGGTGCAGGCCTGCTGACTTACTGCTATAAGGCTGGCCAAGAAATGGGTGACAAGGTTGTCGGTCATCAGCCCGGTGCCCAACACTAGCTGTTTGACCTGGTCATAGCAGGAGAGCTGCACGCATGAAAGCACAAGGACAGGAGCAAAAGAGGAGGATTAAACAAACATCTGTTTACCTGCTACAAAACAGCCTTCATGCTCACAGTAGCCTACACGTTCTGTCCTCACCTGTCCAACTGTGACAAGAGCGCCCCTACTGGACGCCATGCTGGCCCCGGAGAACAGCTTCCTTATTCCCTCTATTAGGACAAGAATAGCAATGCATTACATGTTCAGTGAGCCAGTTTGAACAAAGCTGTATTGGCATCACCAGCACCAACAGACTGAAGGTAAAGGTGCTAGAGTATCTGAAATTTTACAAGCACCTTGCAGCTGAATACATTTGGATTTCCCTTTCCAGTTGACCAACATTGATTACAAAATCACAGTCCTTTTTTATCTTATTTTTTTTCTCTATAATCTTACCCTTTTTCCAGACTCGCACAAGGCCATCCAAAGCATGAGCATAGCTGGAAAATAAACCAATTTAATTAAACAATTTAATCAACCTTTTCCTCTGAAAATAATGTAATATTCAGCTGTACAAGACAGTTTGAGACATTATGGCTCATCAAAAATCTCAATCTCATTTCGGCACTCACTTTCTCCTGAGCTCTGGAGGCAGTTTGACATCATTCTGCATCCTGTAAAAGGCAGCAAAGGAATGACAGAATTACAATAGCCCACACACAAGTGTTTCTTCAAGTCAATCAAAAATTGTTGTGTGAAATGTCGAAATCTTGTTCTCAAAAGTGACATTAACAATTGTGTGTCATGCTAATATTGGGTATGTTGTAAGTGGATCTATTCCCCAATTTTTTTTACCAATTTAGTTGCTTGGTAAGAATTTCCTGAAGAACAACATGCATATTAACTTGCCTTACATTAACCATGTCTGCTGGTGTACCAACAAAACCTCCTGCTAGCCCTATAGAAAACACAGACAGAGACACAGAAAGTCAAACAATGCAAGACTGATGGACATAACTGATAATGAAAATTCAACAAAGACTAAGTGACATCAACCCGGTACAGTCCAGTTTTGCGATTACTCTCCTACACAAATTCCTGCATTTTGTGTTTTGTTCCACTCAAGAAGAATGCGGTGACGTTCAAAGTGTTTTTACTTGTAACTGCTCTTAGGCATATTTAATTCCAGGCCAATTCAGTATTTAGATGCTGTATAATTCTTTTAAAGGAGTACTTCCACAAGAAACCGTTTAGTACTTGCTCTTTTGAAATACGACAGGTCACCCCGAGTTGCATATGCATGCTGCACGTGAAAATGTTCTTCTAACCTGATTGCCTCCATTAGTCAGTGAAAGAAAGTAGGCGGAAAAACGAGTGAATAAGAAAAAGGCCAACGAAGTAGGTTTGTAAATTACAAAAAACTATGCCACAGTTGTGATTACTGGAGAAGTTTTGTTGCAACACACATTCACATAGCTAAGTATAGGTAAGAATGTGTGTTTGTGTAAAACGTTTAGATCTTCTATTTGGTTCACTATGACCGAATGGGCTTCGAATGATTGTAGCCTGTGACTAGCATATCTGAGAACCTGTCATTCTCCCTGCTCCATCTCCTCCACCAAACTAGAACAGCCTGAAACAGAAGCACTAAAGCATTTTTTTTCACCCAAACTGGCTTACAGGACATTCCTTAATACTAGAGACCACCGCAAAATTAATGGAACACAATGGAAGTACACCTTTAATGCCAAACTCATGGCCTGACCATTTTGGAATTACCCAACTTAAATCAGAAAATAAGTTTGTTTTGGCGGCATATACACTCACTGGCCACTTCATTAGGTACACTTGTTAATTTGCTTACTAACACAAATAGTGAATCAGCCAATCACATGGCTGCAATTCAATGCATGTCAGCATGTAGGTCAAGACAACTTGCTGAAGTTCAAACCGAGGATCAGAATTGGGAAGAAAGGGGATTTAAGTGACTTTGATCGTGGTATGGTTGTTGGTGCAAGATGGGCTGGTCTAAGCATTTCAGAAACTGCTGATCTACTGGGATTTTCACGCACAACCATCTCTAGGGTTACAGAGAATGGTCCTAATAAAGTGGCCAGTGAGTGTACTTCACTGTAGAACTCACTCCCGATCCATCATACCTCCAAAAGCAGCCAGCAGAACCTTCTGGTAGAAGGGCATGGGTCTCTGTGTCCCACCGGCCATCTTATCTCGTATGGTCTCATAGATCGCAAAGCGAGTCAAGGAGTAGGTGAGCTGGAAAAAGCAGATAGCACAACTCATTACTACAGTCAGAATGCTAATGGTTGTTTTGGCAGGTTGGATGACCATCACAGGACTGTTTCTGAGTTCTACAGTTCGGATATCAGTGACAATGACAAATTCAGAGCTGCGCGAGATGAACTTGAGACACCACAACACAGTTGTCTGGCAAACTCTAGACTGAGGGCTCTGTGTGTGTGTGTGTGTGTGTGTGTGTGTGTGTGTGTGTGTGTGTGTGTGTGTGTGTGTGTGTGTGAGAGAGAGAGAGAGAGAGAGAGAGCAGGGAGAGAGAGAGTAGGAGTGAAAGAATAGGAGAGGGAGAGAGACAGAGAGAAAGAGAGAGGACAGAGGGATTCAGCACCAGAGGGGGAAGAGTGAGGGAGAGAGTAGGTGGGAGGAAGAGAGGAAGGGGGAAGCGAAAGAGAGAGCTGGAGAGAGTAGGGGTTAGAGGGGCAAGAGTGAGGAAGAGGAAGAGAAAGAGTAGGGGGGTAGAGGGGGGGAGGGAGGGAGAGTAGGGGGATAGAGAGAGGGAGGGAGGGAAGAAGGGGCAGAGAGAGAGTGGGGGTAGAGGGAGGGAGGGACAGAGAAAGTGGGGGGTGGAAGGAGAGAGAGAGTAGGAGATAGAGGGATAGAGGGAGGGAGGGAGAGAGAGAATGGAGTAGAGGGAGGTAGGGAAGGAGGGAGGGAGGGAGAGAGAGTGTGGAGTAGAGGAAGGGAGGGAGAGAAGGAGGGCAGAGGGAGGGAGAGAGAGAGTGGGGGTGAAGAGAGGGAGGGAGGGAGAGTGGGGGGTGGAGGGAGAGAGTGGGGGGGGGGGGTAGAGAGAGGGAGGGAGGGAGAGAGTAGGGTGTAGAGGTAGGGAGGGAGGGAAGGAGGGGCAGTGAAAGAGTAGGGGATAGCGGGAGGGAGGGAGGGAGGTGCAGAGAGAGAGTAGGGGATAGAGGGAGGGGCAGTGAGAGTGACCACAACAGACCTGTCTGCAGACTGAGGCGCTGAGGCCGCTGTAGAGCGCCAGGACCCCGTCGCTGCGCACCACATGCACAGCCATGCCCACCATCCTGCTCTTCACCTCCTGCTGCGTCTGCAGGAGCACCTGCAGGACAACAAGCATTTCTAATTCTCTCTAACCCTAGAGATGGCTGTGCGTAAAAATCCCAGTAGATCAGCAGCAACACTGAGTAGCAGCATTTCTAATAAACAGTCCATGTCAAGATGATCTGAGCAGACACTTACCCCCATGTAACATTGGAAACTTGAGATTACATACATACAATACAAATACACTGTACCGCTTACTAATTGTTTATAATAAACTGAACAAAATTTAAACCATGTAGGTCATTCTGTGTGAGATCTTCACTACCTGTTTGAGTTATGAAATCAGTAAGCCGGCACAAAACATTTCCAAGAAGGGACAGAGCACTGGTAGGTAGTTTAGCTTTTTCTAAACAGACCCAATAAATGTTTTGTTGGATGGGTAAATAAAGTTCAACACTGAAACCCTGCTGTTTGGGATTATGACCTACTTGCACACATGGACATTAGGGAGAGAATTCTATTCTATTCTGGGTGGCACATGCTGCCTACAAGGAGATTCCTCATGTCGTGCTTGACAGTTGGCCTACAGTGTGTGATACAACATGGTGCAGCCCTGTTGGTTTAACTGTCACTAGTCCCTGGCATGTGTTGATAGAACCTTCATTTGTAAATTTGTAACGTTACCTTGATTAGGTCCAGTGGGTGCGTGCAGCAAGCGGCTCCACAAGAGGCAATTCCACCAAAATACCAACGTGAAATCCGCTGGTCTTGCATGATGGTGCAAAAATCTTCAAAGTTTTCAGGCAAGATAAACTGCAGTAGAAATGATGTCCTTCCGAGGCTGTTAACGACCGCCAAGTCAGTCACTCTGAAAACAATACCCCGCAAATAATCCACCTCGAGGTGGTGGTTGGAAGGCAACTACAAGGCCATGGGTGTCTTGAGACAAATGCACATGAACCTCAGTTGCATGTGAGAATGGTTACGGGTGAGATTTGGATTTAACCAAAGTAGTATCCTACTTAATATCACATGACGGGCACATGTCTGTCGGTCTGACCTCTTTCTTACACCCCAGAACTCACAATGGCCACACTGGGTCTAAAGCAACAAAGAGCACTCGATACGGCTCCTTTCCAAACGGGTATCTGTAATTTGGCTCCACGCTGCCACACATGGGCCGAACAGGGTGGCTCCACCACGACGTCTTCAGGGCGTGAGCACACGTTCACAAACTGCCCCGAGTTCAGCTGTTACATTAGTTTGCCAGACCGCTGCTCGATAAGCACGCTTCCTCTGCCCTCCTCAAGAAACCAAACCCCAGAATTATATGTGCGGATCCTACAAGACCTGTTTAAAAAGTAAGCATTTGCATTTTTTAATATAAATATATGTATGTTGTTTATTCATTTAAAAACAACGCGAAGTATATGGAAGCGCCGGTCAGGTTCATGGGGGTGCAACCTTCCTTGGCATGTGCGTGTTTTGCCAGGAGTGGGAGCAGCTGGATTGTAAGAGGAAGTAGCCTACGTGACTGTCATAAAAATAGAAACAGCTAGCCGCTACTTAACCTGTTTATGTATTGACCCATTATTGAAATATTAAATTAAATTATTCATTAACATTTTCTACTCGTCATTGTTTTGGAGTGAATTAAAAAAAGGAATACCGTCCAACGTCTAAGCATGGGTGCTATCCTGAAAGGCTATCATCATCATAATAGTAATAATACAACCGCCAGTATCAATTTGATAGGGAAAACTGCCCACAGAACATTTAAACACTTGAAGTGATTATAATTGGAGATGAGTTGAGAACCAAATGGTGCTGAATCAGGAGAGCGGGGTAGTTGTCAGACAGAAACTTGACCTATGCTCTACCGCCTCCCAGCCAGTGTGGAGATACAGAAACGCTTTGCCTTCGCCTGCTGATGTAATGTTACAGTTTAAGGAACACACTCAGTAATCCTATGAAAATTTTAACACAACCAACTCAGCACTAGAACCTGCTCTACACTTGGCTATCGCTGATCTGAGACACAAATTATGGGACATTCGTATGTGTAACATAATATGGCATCATTTGTGAGGTCAAACGTCTGACCACATTAGTACAGCATTATTCTTTGGCATGCAAGTGGTTAACTTGCAGGCAAATAATTCTATGAAGTAACATGGCAACACACCAGAATTTACATCCCTAGCAAAAAACAAAACAAAAAAAAAACACTTAAACAATCTTGCCATTTTGCTGCTAGTTTAGGCAGCCACTTCATAAAAAATATTGTACCACTTTTTTTTGCTGTCCTTTCCCCTTCCTTCTACTTGGTACTGACGCATATGCCCCCAATTCCTAATTTTTGAGCCAGCTTTAGCCACAGGTTTGTTGCTGTTATTACTTTTTTTCTAGTGTCACTTGTGTAGCTTCTTTCCATTCTCCTGAAACACTGATGATCATGCTGAATCAGTAGCTACATTTCAGTTGACACTGATATCTGATTTTGGAAGTTTACATATACACTACTTACAAAGCTAGCAAATGTGAAAAGCATTTCATCTCAGTTTTTTTTGTGTGTGTGTTTATCACTTGCCGTAATCTTTTTCCTAATGAGGTAGCATGTTTGTCGGACAAAACAACATCATATTCAAACAAAGTAGACAAAACTAGCCTCAATCCATCCCCTTGTATCGGAATCTCCTTCTACCACTGTGCCAGCCCTCTTAACAGCAAATGACTGCAGTTCAGAATACACATCTATAAAATGGCACAACTGCTCTGCTCACAGGTGCAAGGATTCTGAGCACTTTTTGATATTTTCTGCTCTGGTGAAACAGTACTTCTAGTAAGTCTCTTTAGTCTTGCATACACAGACAAAACATACATACTGTACAATACATGACCATATTTATTACAGCTTAGGCAACCATGTCCAACCACCAATGTCAACATGTCCCCTGGATAAAGGGACAAGCCCTGTTCCCTTGCAGACAGGCACGCAGACATACAGACACACACCCACATACACACATACACACACACAAAAACACACGACTCTGCATAGGGTCGTCATAGCAGTTTCTCTCGAGGGCTGTAGGTGACACAGACAAGCAGGTGGTGAGCATAACGTGTGTTTCCAGGCTCATGGCCCATGACAGTTCAGTCTGTGAGTTTGACCACCTCTTTCTTTCAGTCACACTTGTGGGCCAAGCAACAATGTTTAAAGGCATTTCTTCTTCATAAATTCCTTTCACTGTTATAAAAAAAAGAGAGAGGGAGAGGGAGAGAGAGACGGATGAAGAACATACGGGAGCTACTCCAGCTCAACCGTGCCACCGGCAGCCTCCAGGGCGGCCTTCAGTTTCTCTGCCTCGTCTTTGGACACATTGGCGCGGATCTCCTGAGGCAAGGACTCTACCAGTTTCTTGGCCTGAGGAAAAAAATGAAATTAATAGGCAGAACTAAAAAAAATCTCCCACCTATCAAGTGGAGGAAAAACAACCTTCTCTCAGCTTACTAATAGATGGCATCAGAGGTGTGCACAGATTTATAAACTGGTTGCATTTGGTTTGTAAACTGGGCACAGCCTGACCAGATGTGGCCATGGATTGCTAAAATGTACCCAGGAATTTCAACACAGCATGGCATCGGACGCAGGGGATCGGACTTTTTGCAACTTATGCACTATTTTATAGTTTTCCAACGCTGCATACACAACAATTCAACAACACTCACAGTTCCGAGGCCCCAATGCTAGTAGATGAATGACTAACAAAGTAAAAATCATGTGTGATGTGTTTTACTGTGTTTAAGGTGTCAAATTGTATGTCTTGTGTTCTACACCCAGTCACTATATTTTAAAACAATTAAGATATCTAATGAATGATTAATACGCAATAATTAATGGAAATTACAGCATGGTCATAAATGTACCACCTATAAAAATGCCAATTCTGGCAATACAACATCTAGATCAGGAGGATACAATGGGTGCACATAGAAAAGTTACCTGAACAAGATTCAAGCCTTGCATGCAGTTCTTAACTTCTTTGATCAGTTTAACTTTGTCAGCTGCGTTGAGTGCTGTCAGTTTTACATTGAAATGCGTTTTCTCTTTCTTGGCTGGGGCTGCTGCCTCCTCTTCTACTGCCTGGGGGCACAAATTTACACACAAACATTTAAGCATAGTTAGTGCAGTGCAGCAAATTCTCATGGGAATTTAACAACATCGTCATGTGACTTTATACAACACATCAATGGACACAAAGCCTCATTACCGCAGCTGCAGGTGCCGCTGATGCTGCCATTGCGCCCATGGGCATCATCCCAACATCTTGGATATTCAAAGTTTTCTGGGGATAATAAAAAGACAACATACTTATCCTTCTCTTTTTCTCATTTGCTCAAAAAGTCTTGCAACTTTTCAGTCAACCTTTACCTTTAGCAATTCGTTCAGGTCTGAAACCTCAAGTAAGGTGAGACTGGCGATGTCATTGACAAGCTGCTGGATTTTGGGTGAGTACTGTTTGGGTGAACCGTCCAGAGGAGGGGTGGCAATGGCGTCTGATGGGCAGGCTAAACTCGTCTTGATCGTTCTGATCGTACAAAATGCTGGCGTTTGAAGATTTGACCTGCGAAATGACAGAAGTCAATGTACTAGCAAGGCCTCATCAGAATACCACTGAACAATAAGCAAACAGCAGGCATATATCAAGACTTCATTAAAGCGCAACATAACAGTAACAATCTAGTCATCTGTTTTTTTAAAACGGTTCCGTAATAACATTTAAAGGCACAAACTCAGGTTATCGATCTGATTACTTATATTACAGGGCATATAAGAAACATGACCTTGGCTTTGATATAAACGATATATGGTTGGCTGACGCCAGGAGTGTTAAGAACCATGCTAGCTAGCTAGCCAGTCATCAGTTCAAGACGGTTCAAGTTAACCAATGAATGGCAACTCTAGCATCTGCACCAGCTAATTGTCTGAGTAACCAATGCAGACGTAAAACGGTGAAACTAACAATTATCTCGGGGGACAAATGACCAAACGCTGTTTTCCCTCAGGGGCCGCAGGGCTCCATTGAGACACTGGCTCCGTAGATGTGCTGAAGACCTAGCACAGTAGCTAATACTGTCTGAGAGGTAACATTAATGTTGGGGGGCTAACCGCTACCTAGCAGACAGCATACTCAACATTAGGATAAAATGTACTATTCTGCAGACTACAGGCTTGATTGATTGACATGTCTATGACATCCCTTTGCCGACATAATTGCAATCATGTGCATTACTTAAACGATACACATCAACTTCAAAACCGACTGTCCTTGACTGAATTGCCTGTAGTGCATTTGCACAACTACTCTCCAGCCACCGGTAGTATCTCCGTTACATCGCAGCTTCAGTTGCTTACCGTTGCCTTTGCACTACTGTTCGCAACGCCGCCCGAATACAGTGCCTGGTGCTGTACATCCTTCTGTTTCTATATTCTGCGATCCAGTTCAGGAAATTAACAAATTCTCCCCAAATACACACACCAGCCTGTCACTCAACCTCACTGCTCAAAAGCACATGGCGTCCTCCAGCCCAGCAACTCTTCCTGACCTACCCATAATGCATCACCCCAAACAGCCAGTTGGGCGGTCTGACTTTTCAGCGCAACTGAATAAACAATGGCTATTGGTTAAATGACTTGTCAACTGTACAGCAACGTTTACATGTACCGTAAGTGCAAGAGTAGACACGCTGACCTACAGTCTTAGTGACCTCTGGTTTATGAGTAGTAGATTACTGACATGGAGGTAACTGTGACACTGTGATCATGTGTCAGAAAAGATTCTGGACAGTCATAGTTTTACCTCCTTCACATGTTCAACCATTTACAATACCAGTCCTGATGTGTGCTTGTGTATAAGCTGTATGTGTCTAGGCCCATGTGTCTGTGTGTTTGGGTTGGGTTAGTTAATCTGATAACCCATTCAGCAGCTGGTGAGCAGAACCCTGTGAGGAGGAGGAGCATCCTGAGAGCCTCTTAAGCAGGAGATGTAATCTTCTCCATCTGCCAGTCTTCTGCACAGTAGGTCACCTGTATAGCCCGTGTTTCAACAGTACATTAAAAACTACTTGACGGTGTGTTTGAGCACCACATTTAGCTGCTCTGCCTGTCAATGTGTGCCTGTCAGTCTGTGGCATCCGATTTGGGAACACTGAGCCTTCAGACCTCCATACATCCCCCGTCATCATGCTGCTGTCTCCTGCAGCGGACCGGAACCAGGATGACATCCTGTCCGTGCTGGCAGAGGTTCTGGAGGAGCAGTCCCACCGAGAGCTGTTTGGCCTGGAGCTGGGCTCGGGCACAGGGCAGCACGTGGTCCACTTTGCCCAGGAGCTGACCTACATTACCTGGCTTCCTTCAGACATCAAAGAGGAGTCTCGGGCAAGGTAAAGGATTGGGAACCGTTTTCTGACTATGGTATTCAAGCTGTCATTTCCCCCATTTTTTTTATCAATTTAAGTTTATTGCCTTCTTACTTTAGAGAACATAATTGTATTCAATTTTGATATTTTTCCTCCTCACGACCGTGAATTATAATTCATAAACTATGTACATGTATATTTGTCAAATGCTCTAACCGAGTTCTGATTCCAAATTAACATTGGTGGCAATGACCAACTGTGGGATCCATATTTGTTTTTGTCCCACCCTAGTATCCGTGCGTACATCGGGGCAACTAAAGTGACGCGTGTTCTAGAACCTGTGCACTTGGATGCCAGCGAACCCTGGGAGAAATGGGCGGGCCTTCCCCGCAGCTCCTGTGACATCATCGTCGCCATCAACCTCTTCCATGTCAGCTCCTTCAAAACGGCAGAGGTGCAGTAACACTGGTGCCACTTCATCACACATACATGCGTTGTCTGATGACAGCATTTAACAGTTTTTTTTAAATTATTTTATCGAACCAGGTTTGACATGGTGTTACTCTACCAGTATGAAGTCTGTACAGTAGCTACAGGCTGATTTGTGTTGTAGTGGATTTTTTGTGGTTAGAGTAAGCAAAGCTGGGAAAAGACTGTTGACATTTAAACACAATACTCTAGACAAACATTCATCTCTCCCTCCCCCTGTACAAGCATGAAATTAACCCTCCATCCACCCCCACTTCCATCAGTGATTAACTGTGTTGGGGGTGGCAGTGTGCACACAGTTTGTTTTTTAGTACGTATACAGAATGCACAGTGGAAAGATCATGAGATATTCGTTGAATGTGGCAAAACTGTACAGGTTTGTCACTGCTTATTATACCTTCAGGATAGTGAATATTTAATGCTAGGGCCACACCACAGTGTCAAGGACAGCCCCTCTATTGTTTTGGGCTAGAGCCATTGAGAAAATGGCTTTTGACAGAAACCACCATGCAGGATATGGTCACCTTCATGTATAGCACACATATGCCCCTGCAAGGGTGTCCATAGTAACATCTAATGTAATGTAATGGAGTGTGCCCAGGTATAGTTATAATATATGGATGTATTTATGTACCTACAGGGTGTGTTTCAAGGAGCTGGGGAGATTCTGAAACAAAATGGCATTTTGATGACATATGGGGTAAGATGAGCAAAGCATGTCAGGGGTTACACATGGCTGGAGATTAATTCATATATTTTATATGGCACAAAATCAGTTTATATTTCCACATATTTAAATCCACACGAAATCCTTATATACTTGCCTGGCTATTACATGTTTATATTCAGCAAGGAATTTCTCATGATATATTTTAACATCTTCAACATCTTCAGCCTTATGCAATCAATGGTGTCATCATTCCCGCAAGTAATGAAGAACTAGACAGGACTCTGCGTGAAAGGTGAGTCATACTTAACCCTTCAAAAAATAACCTCACAATGTTACATGCTGTTTAAAGAATTCATATATACCTTGAAACTATGGCTGGCTGGCACGTTTCCCTTAAATTGAGTTTGAAACAGACAGATGTAACTCTGTGCCAACTCTTACACTACAGAAACCCTGAGTGGGGTCTTCCTGACATTGATGTCCTGAGACAGATCGCCTTCTCCAATGGAATGCGTTTGGAGAGGATGGTACGATTCAACCTACTTGATGCGCTGTAAAGTGTCTGTGCACACACTATAAAGAACTAACTGTTTCCTACATGCAGCATCTATACAATAACATCACTTTTATGTTGCAGATTGAAATGCCAGAGAGCAACAAGTGCCTGGTCTTCAGGAAACTATGAGAAATGAAGCCCTCTTGTAGAGGATATACGTCATGTTTTTATGGAGAACTGGGACTTTCTTCACTCAGCGTTTCGTTCTAATTTTCACACAACACAGAAGCACGGGACAGTTATTGTAAGTCAGTTTTTAAAACAAACAAACAACTCAAATGTTATGACTATACAGCTTCTGGAAAAGGGCTTTGTTGTCTAAAAATGAAATGAAAAATTGTCTGTAAAATCTGTAATATGACTGATGTCAAGATGACCAAATTACATTATTTTCTATAGTGTACATGTACTATAGCAGTGGAAGTTACCAAATGCAATGAGGAGCATGCATACAAATGTGAGAATATGCATTATCTTTCTGTTCCTTCAGAATTATAATTTTATTTGGTTATATCAACTATATTTCTACACAACTGCCACTGTACCTTAATAATAACCGGTTAGAAATCCTAAGAAAATATATGTAGAACACCCATTTTGTTGACAAACCACACATGGACTGAAATGTGGACAATAAAAGAACCAGATATTTATTAAATATAATCTTACAATTAATTCTTGAAGTCAGACAGATCAGTATGATGGAGGAGAGAGAGATAGTTCACAAATGCCATTAAAGGGTTACAGAAGTCACTGGTTGGTGGATGTTACATACATGCGCAGTATATGACCGTTCTACAGCACTGCAGTCTTGCTAAAACCAACACACACACACACACACACCCCTGCACGCACACAGACACAGTCACAGACACACACAGCTCTGCAGCCAAAGCAATGCACAATGAAAAAGTTTCTTCACACACATCCATCCACACCTTCGTCCTATACAGCCACTTTTAAGAACTCAAAGCAGCTTAACACTATCGTACAATAAGGAAGTTTAGTGTGTTTAAAACAGATTTGGAGCACCCTGCTCACCTGTAGTAACATATGACCTATGACCTGCCCGCCCCCCCCCCTAGCTGGCATTATTCACTGAAGAGGAGGAAAGAAGGCATGCTGTGCACAGTGCATCACAGACTGAGTGACAGCTTTGCTTGGCTTTGCTACAATAGGTTGGAGTGGAGGATGTGATAAAATTACAGCTGTGCCCAACACATCTGAATACGGTGCAACTGTTTGGAGCGATACTCGCCACCCTCTACAGCACTCATCTGAAACATCTTTTCCCAAAATGCCTCCTTCATCCTTTCTGAAATCACACAAACTGATCCAAATGCGTAAGCACACGCAAATATAAAAACGGGCTACTCCTGTACAGTACATTTGTGGCTGAATGATATGGTGTTTTACTGGAATGTTTACGTTCAGGGCCAGTGGGACAGATGGGGCGGAGGGGGGGTGCTCTTTTTTGGTTGCTGCTGCCAGTGGAGAGTGCTGGGGATGGTATAGCTAAGCCAGTTCCACCAATTACTCATGTTCTGTGACACTTCTGATACAGCCTCTAAACCAGCATTTTCACACAGATCACTACATCAGTTCAATACACAATGCACCAAGAAGAGGAGAGCCAAGAAAAATACATACACACACACACTTTCATGTACATATGTACACACTCAATACTCCTGCGTACACACACACACAGACTACTATGAACATTCACACATTCATACTTTTACATACATGCACACACACACACTCTTACACACATGCATACATACATCCTTGCGTGCGCACACACACACACACACACACACACACTTGCGCATCTTAAAAGAAAATCACTAGACACATGCAAATCTGCTTTAGAAAAATATGAGACAAAAGGGGGGTTGTGTCTTGTGTGTTTTTGTTTATCTTCAGTTCTTTTGCTTGTTGTTGTTTCTTCTCTTGTTTTTAATTCTACACCACTGACTAAACTGAGATTCTGCAAACCTTCAGAAGGGACAAGACTACGTACATATGCAAGGAGACAGAGAGAGAGAAAAAGAGAGCAAGAAAGAGACAGAGAGTTGGCAGAGAATGGAGGGTGTGGTCTTCCCTCTTGTGAGTCTGCATTCTTCCCAACTCCTACTTCATCTTAATGAAAGAAGACAGCGGGAGGAAGGGAGGGAGGGAGGGAGGGAGGGAGGGTGTGGACTTGGGGTGGTGCACGGCTTTCGCAACATGCCCATGGCATGGCTTTGCCGTCAGGCACAGTCACACGTTGGTTGGGGGACAAGTGAGGCCAAAGCCAGGGGTTTACAGATGGGGGATGGGGGGAGGAGAGGAGAGGAGGAGGAAGAGGAGGGAGTAGTGTGTTGGACCCCAAGGCCTGAGGCACTGATTGGTGGGAGCAGGGATCAGTCAAAGGAGATGAGCTGGGCCTCTGCACTGCCTGGGGGCCCCTGGACAGGCTGCTGCTGTGGCGGTGGCTGCTGCTGACCACCAGGGGGCGCCATCTGCACACAAACATATTTACTCATCATCATCATCTCAAAGTGGCTAACTGATAATGCAAATATTTAACTAGACAAATGCTGAAATTTACAGATGTATCCATTCAGATGCCTAATCCTGGCTTCAGAAAGTTAAAAGCCTGCCACATATTTCATCCTACCATTTTCTGTATTAGCTCATCCTAATAAGCATACGTGTTACCAGACTGGTAGATCAGCTTCTCAGTACACAGCCAGAAGGAATACATGGCAAGGATGTAATTTTCTGAAGTCAGGATTAAAACTCTGGAAATAGAAAACCTTTTAGGGGCTATGACCCTTCAAACACTGTTTGGATAGTGGAGACAACGATGTGAGGCTGCATCCAAAAAATGTACCCAAGCTCTCAAGATGTACATTCGGCAGCATCTCAGACTACTAGACTAACAAGAGGCTCTAGAGGTCCTACCTGCTGATACATTGGCTGCTGGCCAGGCATGTAGGGCTGCTGCGGGGGCAAGTTTGGGTCCTGTCCTGGCAGAGCAGTCATCATGTTCTGGAGAGCAGTGAGAGAGTGAGAGCATGAACGGGTGAGCGGTGACAACACCACAAACAAACAAAGAGGTTTCAGGAGCTACCTGTGTGCATGCAGGCAGAAATGAGCTGCGAGACCCAACACCTCACGTAGTTGGACAAACATGACAACATGAGGATAATATACGCCCAACGGTATGGAGGTAGCACACACACGCACGCACGCACACGACATGAGGGTTCTTAGTATTACAGACTCAAATTCACCAACTTATTGTGAACAAGTTAGTACTAAACATTACCAACCAGTTAGCCAAATAAATGGCTTTCATCACAGCATAATGGCCAACAATTCTTCTTAAACCCACCTACACCTTGCTGTACGGAATTTTGGACTTGCCATGAGTGCTTCAAAGGACTGACCTTCACAAGGTATCTCCAGATGTACACTGAAAGATCTGACTTTGGTCTTTATTTCAACTTTTTAAAAGACAAGTCTGGCTCAGGAGGTAGAAGGCTCCCCCAGTGCTCGTAAGGTTGCGGGTTTGATTCCAGCTCCTCCTGACCTGGCTGAAGTGTCCTTTAGTAAAACACTGAACCTCATACTGCTCCCAACGCGAATGCGATACATTAGTTTGTTGAGCAGTGAATAACAGCAGTCCACTTACCATTTACCTACCGAAAGGCCGGACAGGGAGGATATGTTAGCGGGAGCACCCACCTGCATGTTGTAGGGCTGGTAGCCCATGTAGGCGATGCCGTTAGTGGGGCCTGCCTGGGACATTGGGGGGACACTCTGGTTCTGAGACGCCACGTTCTACACAGCCAGGGGGGTTACAAATCAACATTAGCACTAGGGCTGCATGATATTTAAAAAGTGTGTGTGATACGCGGTAACATTGCTGAATGTTGCGATGACGATACGTTTTGAGCTAAATAAACAAATATTTAAATATAGTTCTAACATCTTTCAGTTTAATCTTCACCACTAGGCCGTAGCCAGTACGCAGCCTATGGGGTGGATATCAAAGGCAGTAGGACTCCATTTGATTTCCCAAACATCTTTGTATGTGGAAACATGGCTTAACTGCAATAAATGGGACACAGTAGTGTCCTATTTATTCCAGTTAAGCCATGTTTTGCGATATGTATCACGATACATATCACGATACTGTATGTTGCGATATCCCAATATTTTCGATATATTGTGCAGCCCTAATTAGCACCCCAGAACAAAGTCGTACTGGAGAGGTACTAAACTTGGGTGAAATGCCATGCAACAGCAAAGACCCATCTCTGACACTATCTTGCAAACCTTGAACCTTGAACGTTTTTTAGATAGAGTAATTTAAAGTCCCTCTTCGTTGTTTTGATCATATGACTTTATCACTTTCATTTGCCATGTGTGACATGAAACATAAGGTCTCAATTCCATATTTAGAGATCGTGGTGTTTCAGGAGATGCCCAGATCATAAAGGAAATTTCTAGAATTAGCTGCAGGAAAACAGCAATATTAAGCGGCTTTCTTTTGCAAATGTGCTGGTATTATTGCAAATTAGAAGGTAGTGCACTCTGTTAGACAATTAACTTCCATATGAGACGTAGTATTAGTGCAAATGTTAGTGTTTCTCAGATGAGGACCTTCATCTTTAAACTCATTTTGATAGACCGGGTAATATATGTTTGACACAAACATACAAAAACAGCATAAAATGAGGGCGTACTAAAATGAACTGAAAACATAAATTACAATTACAGATGCAAATGTTTGGTCCAAGACAGCCCAGCACCAATTCTGGTTTGTATATCAATCCACAGCCATTTGCACACTGGCGCCCTCACCTGGTAGCCCTGTGTGGGGGTGGGCTGGTAGCTGGAGTAGGCAGGGTTGGTGGTTGGGGGAGCCTGGCCCTGGGGTGGGGCCTGGGCGTTGTTGCCAGCATTCTGGTACATGTAGGCATTGACCATGTTGGGATCTACCAAACGAATAGGAACAGCACATCAAGATGTTACATCGCATGTTGAATGAGCACATAAAGTGGGTAGATAATCACTCTAAACCACAGTTTTAAAGTGGTCACCTCTGTAAAGCATTTTTAATTTTTAAAATTGTTTTTTTTTCTTTACATTTAATTTCTCAGAGCCACTCCAAGTCTCAACCAACAAACATGACATACCAGGTGAACAAAGGTGACAAGACAAGGCAACATACAAGACACGGACAGATACGACATGACAAAAATAAACAGAGGAAACCAGACAAAATAAAATACATTGCCAGCGATACATAGCATGAGGTTGTCATGGAAAAGTTCATATAACTTAACATATAACATAACAACATATAACTTATAATACTCCCAAAGTGTATGTATGTGTATATGCAAGTGTATGCGTATAGTTAGTGCGTGTAGTCCTAAAGTCATGTAAAGTATTTTTAAAAGGTGAGCGTGGAGCATGGTGAACCGCATGGCGTTCCCCTCCTCACCTGTAGGGGGCATGGCCTGGTAGGGGCCGCCGGTCTGGCCGGGCTGGTTCATGTAGACCGAGTGCATGGGGGAGCCCTCCACGGAGCCCGCCGGGCTAAACGTGCCGGGGTAACTGGGTGGCCCAGCAGCCTGGTACACCACCCCTCCTTGCACATTGGGAGGCAGTGACTGCATCTAGACATCAGGGCACAGCACGGAAGAAATTTGCTGTTTTAACACAGAGTTTCCCAAAATCACAGTTACACAACAGCCAATAGTGCACCATTATTGTGTATAGGTGCAGTGTGGTCTGGAGTGATGTAGTGTACTGTAGGTGGGTGTGGATGCTGACCTGTGCATAAGGCAGGAAGAAGTGTCTACATGTAGAGAGTGTGTGGTGCAGTGTGGTCTAGTGCGGTGTGGTGTAAGTGGGTGTGGATGCTGACTTGTGCATAAGGCAGGAAGAAGTGTCTACATGAAGAGAGTGTGTGGTGCAGTGTGGTCTAGTGCGGTGTGGTGTAAGTGGGTGTGGATGCTAGGGCTGGGCGATATATCGATATTATCGTAATATCGTATCGTAATATTTATATCGATATGTATTTGACACTATATCGCCATATCGATATATTTTCAATGATACAATACCACTTTATCAAAACCACTTATCCTAATGTGTTCACACTGTTCAGACAGCCGGAGCTTTCTCGGATCACTCAGTTTTCATTGTGATCGTAACATTGAACGTGTCTTGACAGTCATTTTGCCTGAAAGCTTATTGCCTGTCAGAGGAAGGTTAAGTTAAAAAAATAAAAATGAATAGATTTTTCCCTCCTGTTACTTTTAAATAGGTCACACAATGTTTCAATAATTATCGATATCGACCGATATGAAACACTTATATCGTGATACAGATTTCAGCCATATCGCCCAGCCCTAGTGGATGCTGACTTGTGCATAAGGCAGGAAGAAGTGTCTACATGTAAGAGTGTGTAGGTGTGGTGCGGTGTGGTGTAGGTTGTTGTGGATGCTGACCTACACGTAAGGCAAGGAGAGGTGTCTCCATCAAGTGAGAGTGTGTTGGAGTGTGGGTGCTGTGCTGACCTGTGCATAGGGCAGGGAGAAGGCGGGCATCTGCGCCCTCATCTGGATGGTGTGCTTCTGCTGCTCCAGACGCATCTGCCGCTCCTTCTCCTGCTCCTGCAGCCTCTGGATGGCCAGCTGCCTCTGCATCTCCAGGTACTCCTGCACCACAGCAACCAATCACGGCTTAGCACGCCCAGCTCCACACCCAATCACATGGTGATTATGACAGTTACAGTGCAACAGCCAATCCTAGCTTGGCAAACTTAGCTCCACGTCCAATAACATCGTCATTATGACAACTATAGTGCAGCAACCAATCACGGCTTAGCACACTTGGCTCCACATCCAATCGCATCCTCATTATGACAATTACAGCACAGCAACCAATCATAACTTGGCAAACTTAGCTCCATGTCTAAAACGCTGTCATTATGACAACTATAGTACAGCAACTAATCACAGCTACACAGCTGCCACAGCAGATTTAGCCCCACATCCAATCACATCGTCATTATTACAATTATAGCACATCATCATGGCGTAGGACAAATCATCACTGTGATATCTACAGTACGGCAACTAATAACAGCAAACTTAGCAGTTGCACCATGCTACAGCCGTTATAACAATCATATTTACAATATAGCAACTACAGCATGGTAACCAATTCACCTAAGTAGCCTACTTGACAATGGGGAAAAAAGCGGAGAGGTTGAAAACATACTAAGGCCTCATTTCCACCGACTTGAGCGTGTACCGCGCGTATCCGTGTACAATAGGTTTGTATAGGGACAGAATACGCTCAGATCACGCGTGCAGTGGAAATGGTCTAATCTGTTAACGTGTATTCTAAACGAATACGGACAGAAAACGAGCACGCGCTGTACACGCAGAGTGTTTGGTGGAAATGAGCCCTAAGAATTCCACTGATCAAAGTGTAGGAAAAAAGTGTTAAAACCCCTAGATACTGATGTTCAAATGCTGGTAAAGCTGCTGAAGTGTTACACCATATTAAGAAACACAGTACTGACATATGCCAATTCCCATCAGACTAACAGGGAGTGATGACGAAATTTTTTGTTTTAACCTTTGAACGACTATCCGTAACTGCTGACATCTGGGAACTTGGAACTCTACTAGTTGAAAACAAAACTGCAACCCAACTGCAAGCCACTGAAAGCAGGCACCTTCTGTATAAGCAGAATTCCAGTTGCATAGCATCAAGTTTTAAATTGTATGTCTGTTTTGCTTCTCCTTTTTGACAGCTGATTAACGGCTGATTCCAATAGCTTGTAGGTTTGTTTTCGCCACAGCATGTTTACATACATCTCCCTATTAAACATTCTATTTTCGCCCAGCTAGACGAATAGCTTGAAGTTCCCAGATGTCCGCAGTTATGCATGCAGACGTCTGGCAGGTCTCAGGCAGTCAGTCTCCCTCACCTGTTTCTTCTGCCTCATGATCTCTAGTTTCTGGGCCAGCTGGATCTGTCTCTGCCTCTCGGCCTCCTCCGCGGCGCGCCTCAGCTTCTCCCGGTGCTCGTCCCGTAGCGCGTTCAGGGCCGCGCGAGCGTCTCGCACCTGCGCCAGCTTGTCCTGCAGACCCTCATAGTACACTAGGGCACAAGGACACACACAGAGAACAACAGAAACACCATTACATGGCTTCCGACTGCCCACACACCATCACAGAAACTCGCCATTAACATCGACAGGGAGGGAGAGAGACAGCTGGTTTAATTAAACTGCACAATGTTAAGCACATCCCATTTCAGTAATACCTGAAGATAAAATCAAACCAAGAACTAGCAAAAGCAATTCAGTAGCTCTACAAGCACAAACAAACCTGCAGCATCTGTAAAGCCACTTGAATGTATTACTTACTTGCAGAAGCGTCTGCAATTGATATGAAGTACACGCTTTTTGATAAATTCAACTTCACGGTAAAGTCACTCTTCACGGTTTTGTATCTATTTGTTATGGGTGGGTGATAATTATTACAAACTCTGGCAAATGTATACATCTCTCCCACACAGTGGCCCAGAGTAAGTAAAACACAATTCCAGCTATCTTCACAGAACAAAGAGGTAAGGGCTCTAATCTGATGGGCTACTGAGCTGAAAATGGCAACAGTCTTTCACCAGATCCACGCAATCTAGCTTTAAATCACCTCATCATAAACAGGTAACATTTCAAACCATGACACATCCCACAGCCTTTCCCACTGGCAACCATGTGTGTAGCAGCACTTACTAGAGGTGTGTATCGTCACTCATCTCAAGATTCGATTACAATTATGTCAGCGATTCAATTTGATTCAATATCTCGATGCATTATGATGCTTCGCATCCATTTTCTACATTCCACTGTCTTCGTCTCAATACATCGACTAGAAGATTCATTTTCAACACCCCTGGCACTCACGTCTCTTCTCGTCCAGCTGGTTGAGGATGTCGAGCAGCTGCGGGTGCATGTTGTTGATGGACTGGAAGAGCGAGAGCACGGCGCTGTCGTTGGTGATGCTGCGGCCGCGCATGTGGTTGCTCTTCATGCGGTTCAGGAAGGTGGTGACGGAATTCTGCAGTGCCTTCAGGAACTGCTCGTGGTTCTCCTCCGACTCGCCGTTCTGGTACTGCTGCTGAGGAGGGGAACAGTGTGGGCAGCTTCAGTCAAAGGGTACTGACCATTAACACACACACACACACACATGCACGCACACACACACACACACACCCCTCAGGCAGACATGCTACTCCCCCACTGAATTAGAACAATGAACCACAACCAGAGTTATAAACATATTACACTCTGACAGAATGCACAGCGACAGAGTGGGTACTTAGAAACCTAAAGAATTACTAACTGTTAAAAACACAGGCAACCGTAGGTGTTCAGTTGTGCAACAGGACTTTTTTCACTTCCACTTCAAACGGGAAAACTAGCAGGTTTGCTGACAACAGTGCTGAATTATTACTGCTAAAAATATGTTACATCCTAATACAATTGCTCTTCCACCATTCTCAAACTGGAAACATCTCCCTCAGTGAAATAAGAAGTAAATTAAACACAGGCGGAATAACATTCCCCACTGAGGGCCTCAGGGCTCAAGTGTACCTCCACAATATTGACAGGTTGAGCAGGGGTGTGGGTCTCCACAGGCTGACTGATTGGTATGGGCTCAGCCAATGGCACAGGGGCTGGAGCAGAGGGGGTGGGGCTCTTGCGCACCTCTTCCTGTTTCTTCTCCCAGTAGGTGCGGTTTAGGTAGTGGGCCAGCTGAAGAACACAGCACAGGTCATGAGATACAAGTTCTACGCTAGCACAGCTGGATGTTAGCTTTGCTAGTGAAACTGACTGTTCAGTGTTTGAAAAGCTTTCTAGTATGCTAAATGCTAGCGCGGGCATTCTATGCTAGTCAGGCTGAACATTTAGTGTTAGTCAGGCTAGGTGCTCTATCATGTGTGCTCTGGAACTGCAAATGTCTGTACTTACCTCAGGATCCACATCTTCAGCTGAGGGGGCAGAGGAGTTCTGTGTGGAATAGAGATCAGATCGCATCACTAAAATGTGTCTTAATGACAAATCTGAGTCACTCTAGGCTATCACAACAGGGAGGTTTTTGCTCCAAGTATAAGCTTTTACCATTTAACAAGATGATGAATATGGCAGTGTTATACCCGTTTTGCCTACAAATGTAACTTTGCCATTTAAGACATACTGACACAGGTCATTGTGATGTTGAACAATACTTCATATTTTTATGTTTTTACCTTGATATGTTTTTCATTTTTCCTCTATCCTGCATAATCTTAGTCTTCTAGCAAACTGTCATGTTGACTGCCAGAACCATCAATTCTTTAATGAGGGTCACCATGTTAAAGGAGAACTTCGGTGTAAAATGAAAATTGGCATGTAAAACATCATACCGAGTTGGTATGTGTACTGAGGAGCAAAATTGATTTAGCCTGTTGCATTCAAAGTTGAACTATTTTTTATCGTTTGTCCCAGAAGGCCAACAATGGAAGTGGTAGGTGCCCTCAGACGAAGCATGACGACTATGCTATTTTTAAACCATTAAAACAGCTCGAAGAAACTCCACACTCCATCTGTAGTACAACACAGGTCCTGACATTAAAAACGAGGCACTGAGAACTTTGTAAGTGTACACAACATTTGTTAATAAAATAGTTTTGACAGGCAGTACCTTGCTGTAGTTTCTCGTCGCCGCCATGATGAAAGTCCAAACAAGTCGATTGTACTACCTCTTCTTCTATTCTTCCTGCTGGTTCGTGTTTCTCAATCGACTTGTGCGGACTTTCATCATGGCAGCGACGAGAAACTACAGTTAGTTTAAAATAGCATAGTCGTCGTGCTTCGTCTGAGGGCACCTACCACTTCCATTGTTGGCCTTCTCTGACAAACAATAAAAAATAGCTAAACTCTGAATGCATCAGGCTAAATCAAATTTGCTCCCCAGTACACATACCAACTCGACATGACGTTTTAACATGCCAATTTTCATTTTACACCGAAGTTCTCCTTTAAGCATTTATTGATTTTACGTCAATGCCATCAACTCTAAACTGGAAAGATCTGAAATGGGTAGTGTGCTATGAACACACTATAAAATGTAAATGTAAATATGACTGAATCTAATGGAGGACCATTGCTGTGTTCAGTACTGCTCTTTCTCCCCACAGACAGGAAGTGAAAAGCTCGCTCACCACAGGGGAAGAGTAGAGGGTGCTGACGGGAGGGGCGGACGAGGTCACGGGGGTGGGGTCGGCTTTTGGGTAGACCCCGTATGAACCCTTCTGCCTCTGTGGGTGGGAACGTCACAGAGGGGCAAAGGTTATTTCAAGCTCATGGGTCAACCAATGGTCACAATCATTTTCCTCACTGCCTGCCCATCATGTCTCTCCCACACACCCTTTCAGTCTTTAAACAGGGGATCAGTGTTTCAAGCACAGCTAAATCACAATTAAACCCTGCATGAAGGATAACATTGCAAAAAGATCCATAAAGGAAAATTGAGCCAATTCCTCTATTCAGCAGCTAAATTGTGACAGACTGTCAAAACTGAATGCAAGTGTCTGATAATTTCATCACATTTGACACTGTCTGTTCACATTACGTACACTCGTGTTAAAACATATACCTCCTCATTTTAACTGGTTAATTCTCATTCACTGACTCTTGTTAAAATACAATAGAAACACAGTGAATGACAAAACTTCTCGTCAAAACATTTTGCATCACTGCAGCATTGCAGGGAGGTACAACATTCTGACATTCTGACAAATATACCTATCAAACTGATCGTCATTGCCACATCATTTTACATTCAAATAGGATATGGTGTGTCATGGCTTTCCAATATGTAGCTATTAAGTCATGAGTCTGCTTTGAAAAAATTGAAATGGAAGTGCACGCTGGTGCCTCTGAAAATCTACTTCCACTGTTGCTACTGCGTGTATGACACAGGGACAAAGGCTACATGGCATTACTTTGCATTGGATTGTATGTGTACGTGCGCATTAGAGGGAGACCGAAAGAGAGAGGGAGAAAAAGAGAAAGCAGCAAAGAAAGAAAGAAAGAAAGAAAGAAAGAAAGAAAGAAAGAAACAAACAAACAAACAAAAAAGAAAAACAAAAGAAAGACAAAGACTGTGTGATTGCATGCGTGAGCTGGGCTCCAATACCATTCGCTCCTTTTCCTCGGCCTCGCTCTGTGATAGGGCGATGGCGAGCTGAAGCTCCTCCTCCTCCTGCAGAGCTGCTTCATCGCGCTTAGGTGGCATCTGAGAAGGAACATCGGTGCCAGACACCAGATGAGATAGAGCCTCGGGAACACACAAAGAGCATGGGAGTGACACACTCTTCTCAAATCAGTTCATGCATGTGGTCACTCTGCTTGTTGGATAAACACTAAATAACCGATAACTCTTTGACATGTTTTCACTTTCACTGCAGCTGCTCAACAGGATCCGGTATCGGATGACAAACCACTTCTGAAGCAAACCACTGTAAATGTACTCGTCAAGATGACATATCAGTGCACTACTGAAGTAGGAAAAATCAATTTCCAGGAAGCAAACAGCAATGTAACTACATAGCAGGGCAACAACAGCCTACATATCAGGACCAGCTAACTATTCTGCCAGACAAACGTTTGAACCGCTGCACGGGTTTGGCGTGTAATGTGACTTCATTGTGGCGTCTTTCAGACTGATTTGACTACGCTTCCGACACCTGTGACTGTTGGGACAGCGGGCTGGTCAGGTACTCGGGGGGCAGTTCGGACGGCGCGACGCTGGGGGCCTTGCCCTCGGACTTCCTGGGAGGGGGAGAGAGGGAGGGGTGGCTGGTGAGAAGAAGGGATCGGGGACACACACAAGCGGAGTAAATCTCTGCAGGCAGCCAGGCCAGTGCTCCAAGCACACAACCAACAGCCAGAAAAAGCACATCTACATCAAAACGTACACAGTCATAGATAATGAAAGAAAAAAAAAAAACACAGTGCAAAAAGCTAGAATGTTCTTTCTTTCTCTCTCTCTCTCTCTCTGTGTCTCTCTCTCTCTCACACACACACACACACACACACACACTTTTAAGGACAAACAGCCCACTGCTGAACAGAAAGAAAAGGCTACCATTTGTCCGTGCTTGAAAGAGGTTAACATGCTGGTGGGCTCAGTCAAAGAACATGCATAAAGACTTCTGTCTTTTTTTATCTTAAGTCTTACGTTTCCAGAGAAACTAGTGAGCATGAAGCGACAAAGTAAGCACGATTTCAAAGGAAAAGTAGTTACATAAAATGAGTGCTTTGATAAAAACACCCCGCACTCAGCCTCCCCCTCACCCTACCCCCCCCGCCATGTGTGAACTCACTTGTTGAGCTGCTCAAAGCAGGGCTCACACACTCGCACCTCCTTCTCGATGCCAAACTTGGGGATGGTGGAGTACTTGGAGGAGCACTTCCCACAGAAGATCTGCCCACACGCTCTGCAGTGGTGCTGCAACGAGGCCAGTGGGAGGTCAGCATCACACACACACACACACACACACACACACACACACACACACACACACACAGTACCACACAGTTTTGTCACTCACTCAGTGTCTCTTTCTTACACACACACACACACACACACACACACACACACACGTATCCATGCACACATACACACACAGAGTACCACAAAATTGTCACTTAGTCACACTCACGGTGTGGTTTCTTTCACACACACACACACACACGCGGAAATGAGTAAATCCCACCTTGCGTGTCATCACTCCAAACTGAACTCTGCAGCGATGGCACTCCTCTGCATCCACCCAGTCTGGGGCCTAATCACACACACACACAGACACACACACACACACACACACATTAGTTAACCACGACAGAATGAATCGGCTTGAATGCTGCAAAACACGAAGACATTTAACAATAGTCTTTCTTACTCTCTCGGCCGCAAACATGGCATCGCTCTCCTTGAACTCGGGGAACACGTGGCCTGCAAGCAGAGATGGATGTGGATGGTGTTGGATCAGGAAGGAGAAAAAAAAAAACAAGCAAGGGCTTTAAGAGGGAGGCCTTTCAAAAATTAACTACTTTTATTTACTACTTTTACAGATATGAGATATATAACTCTGAATATACAAGCAATATAGAAACATAGAAGTAATATACAGACAACAATGTACACAACATGCACAGAGTGCAATCTCATTGGCTGGTGCAGTATTATAATGTTATTGGGTTACACTTTATTTTACTGGCCATGTTACATCAATTAGGTACAGTGTAACAATGTGCGCAACAATTATGTACCATTATATACTTACACTGTAACTTAGGGTTAGGGTTAGGGTTAGGTATGTACAGTGTAAGTACATAAATATTACGTTGTTACATGTAGATACACAAAAAATGGAACCATATAATAAAGTGTTGCCTGTTATTGGAATGTTACTGTTATTGTTGTGATATGCGAGACTGGGGAATATAATCAGTTAAAGTGTAAGCTCCTTCCTGTGTCTGAGGCGGAGGAACACTCACCCTCCACCTTCATGATCTGGTAGGTGTCCTGGACCACCTTGTACTTTGGCTCGTTGCGGAAGGCGTGGGCCCAAGCCTGAATCAGATAGAGGATCTTGTTCCTGACATTCGGCTCCGTCTGTTTCTGAGGCAAGGGGAAACCTCATAATGAGAACTAGTGTACACAAACACGCGCCCACACACACACACTATCTGTCTCACCTCAAAGGGTGTAAAAACACTTACACTCACTCACACACGGTTTCTTTTAGTCCAACAGAGCCACAAACACACACATACACACTAAAACAGTCTACCAAACACATACACATCATACTTTGTCACACACACACACATAAGCATACCCATGTGCATATTCATAAACCAGATAATCTACTCTGTATGACTTACACATACAAAAAAAATGCACAGAAAACCTCATCCCCAGCCTCCACTTCTTTCCCAGCATTCAAATTCAAATATTTCAAAGAGCTGAATTACCTGAAAAACCTCTGGCTACAAACACACACACTGCCTGTTTGTGATTTGAATAGTGAGCAAGGCTTTTCGTTGTGCCAGGCTCCGTCTGCTAGCTCCTAACTCCTGCGTACAGTCGCTAAGGGCAAAGCAGGAAGTCCCCCTCGGCTAATCTGTCAGCCAGAGCATGTGACCTGATGACATCACCAGGAAGTCAAATGCTGGATGAGTCAGCTCAGCCTAAAGTCCAGCAAGACAACAACAGAGCGCAGCACCCTTCTCTGAAGGAAAATTCTGGTGGAAGAAACAATATTTACATGTATCCTACTATAACCTGGTGACCTACAAAGCATGTTTACAAGGACATGTTGAAAGGCTAGGTGCCATAAACAATTAATACCAACTTCTATGTCACCAAGGGCATACAAATCCATAGCAGAATACTTTATTTCCATGTCAGCATATATTTGCTTAACAAGTTCAGCAGACGGAACAAATTGAAGGCATTAGCTGCTATACACTATTGGCATTTCATAGGCCTATTTGGTATTCCTACATGTTAAGTCTACCCACCAAGCTTTGCAAATGACAAGACGTCGAATGTAATATGTGGTGGGAAATATTACATGTACACTGTAACAGTACAAGCTTTGAAATGAAATGTGTTTTCATAACATTAATGACATTATAACATTATAATCCTATTTGTTTGAGAATCCATCGCCAGTCCTTTATGTAGATAACAGTCTACATAACTGTTCAAGGCAAAAACAGTTTCGGATTTTTAACATCTGCCACCAAGTTGGCAAAATAACAACATTTTTGTGTTTCTGCAAAGACTAAGGTAAAAAAATCACAAGTCAGAGCTGACAAGCAAACAAATGATCATTCCAAGCAAAAGCCCTTTATCAGAGTAATGCGTTAGGTCATCCTGCCAAACCTTACAGACCCCTACAGGACTGAACATTGCTTTCCTGGCCACCACAGGATTTCCATTAGTTTTAGCATCACTCTTATCACTGACGTTTGGGATGTATAGCCTATACACAAACAGCACTGTATCAGTTAAGGCTGGGGGGTTTTAAGATGGTGCCAGCTACAACTTTCCCCTGAACTGACCACGAAACCCACTTTCCAGAAGGAGACAAATGACAACCAACGAACCAACTGTCCAACACACACACACACAGCTAGCAAGTAAACACACACAGCATGTTTATCTAACAGAACACTATCTGATATTTGATAATACAAGATGATTATGTACAGTCGGAATGGTACTGGTATGTGGCCTTGCGTAGGAGCAGAGATTGAATTCCAAACAACGTAATCGCTTGATTAATTCCTCAGTGTAAAAACCATTCAGGATAAGAGTAAGTACATACATGAGGCACAACCGCATCAGTGCATATCAAGTTTCTTACACACCAGAGAACAATAATAATGTACAAAATGGTGGATGAACACTTCCAGATCACACGCACTGTGGCACTGTGTCTGGATCACTTGCAACACGACCGTGTATAATAATATGATGTAATGGTGGTCAGTTATCAAAACTTACAAAAAGAACCCTTGTGAGTTCTGGCTACCTCACATAGTGGTCCATACTGTCAATGCAGTGGTAGTGCTCTGGTAGTCAGTGATCTGAACTTTCCAAAAGACCCACCAAAAGGGATTTCACATTGCCAGACAAGGTGTGGCGTGTGCAAAAAAACATGGCAATCGACCCTGGAACAGCAATGTGCAAAGACAGCGTGTTCTGGACCCGTCTTCTGTAAAGACAGGTTCAAGAGGCATAGCCTAGCGGCACTGTAACATTACACCACGCATATTGCACAATGACGTATAATGACCTGTGCATCGGTGGTAAATACACCTGTCTGCAAAGTTTTCATTCCTTTTTTCAAAACAACCATGGTGGGACACACAGAGTTGTTGTTGCTGGCTCTTTGTACAACCATTCAAGCGCAAAAGAAGTGCACGCACATGCTACTGTACCGCACATGCATGCTTACATGGGATTGCGAACGTATACAAAGAATTCATTTGATGCCGAATTACCGTAGCTATTTGTAGGCATACTCCATAACATCAGTATATGGTAAACACTAGTGCTATCATCAAACAGTTTACTCTTTCCACCCATTTTCGCCCACGGTTAAAAAGCACACAACACTGAGGGAAAGAGGTATTTTTGAGGATATTTGCAGTCACGTATTTAGGGATATTTACAATATATGGAGATATATTGATGGATGTGCTCTGGACATGTTTTCTTAACACAAGTAAAGAATAGCACTATCATCTTTTTACAAAGAACACAAAGTACTTGTGCATGTAGGAAGAGCACCTTAGGGAGAAACTATAGCTATTACACCTACCCCTACACTATCTATAACCAAGTAAATAGTTCAGGCTGTTAGTCCCTACTCCCAGGAGTAACACGCACAACTGGCCACTGACTACAGCTATTCACGCAACCTCATATGAGCTGTACAGGACGGGGATGGCCAACTGGAGCCATACAGACAGATGCTCAACAAGGGTTAACCTGAACCAGCCGGCTACCGTTACAGTGACTGGGGCTGCTGGGGCCGTTTACATGATCCACTCAGCAGCACCTACCTACCTATCGCTTTCCCCCATGGCTTTCACCATGCCAACAACATGCATCTCATCCAGGACCACTGGCAAGCCTTTGCAGTTTCCTCCAACAGTTCCTTAACAATTACAGTAAATAAATAAATAAATAAAATACAAGACACTTGCACATGTGGGGAGAGCACCCATTGTACCACACTTCAGGCTTTCCTAACTACAGCCATTACAATTATCCATACACTATGCGGGACACATCCTCAGCAGTGTACCTCTCAGGTGTTTCGGGCCTTTATTCACTGTACACCCTCCCCTGAGGCGGGCCCTCTAAGGGTGATCAATCCTTTAGCGTGTGTCCACAGTTTAGCTACCTGCTACCCAAATTTCCAAAATGTACTTCCACAATTCACTTACAACCACCGTTTACTTCCAAAATTTACTACTTACTGCTCTTTACCAACTGTTTGCACCAACGCATAAAAAAAAAAACAAAAAAAAAAAAACCATTTCACTCCATCAAACATTTCACTCCTCTACAGTTTTCAAACATTTACTCTTTCCACCTATTTTCCCCCACGGTTAAAAAGCACACAACACAATGATTTGTCTCTCAAAATGAGCTGTTTATTTAACATAAAATGATGTATAAATCAGCATAGTCTTACTTTGTCCATTGTGTTGTCCTTGCTTTGTGTTTCTAAAACAAAAAAGTTTCCCACGAACTCAGGGTTTAAAATGACGCTATACGGCTACCGGGGTAACAGGAAGTGAACTCGCAATTTGTTTTTAATTTAAAATTATGCATTTGGACTTTGGCTCAGCTTTTACCATTAAAACACATTCCAAACCAGAACAAAATGTGGGATATCATTCCTTGCATATTCACATGATGAAGCCAACAGTCCATGTACAGCATTTAAATTAAAAACAAATTCTAAACTCACATTAGGTGAGTTATACATGATTTATGCAAAATAAACAGAATATTTCGAGAGACAGTTTGCATCTATATTCTTTTAAACCTTATAGGACGCAGGATGCTATACCACGGCCCACACCCTGTGTCGGCTGTCAGCGTGTTCACATGCAATGCCGTGATGGCAAAAAGTGTAGAGTCCGAGGTGGGTCGAATTGGCGTGTCTTTTGGACACGTGACCCTGCGTCGTCAGTGTGAAAGGTACAGGCGTCGCACCGATTTTGGTTGAAATTTCCACTAATTTCGGCAGTGTGAAAAGGCCTAAAAGGTTCTGAGTTCAATGCTTGACTCTGCCAGCACTGAAGCCCTGAGCAAGGGACGCAAGTCCATGTTGCTCTAGGGCACTGTCCCTAGAGTCAGTTAACTGTAAGTCGCTCTGGATGGGAGCATGTGCTTAATGACAGTGTTAAATGAACATGGCTTTGCAAACCTGGAATAAGGCAAAGGCCGAAACAGAGGCTATCTGGGCAAAAACAGTGGTAGATTTTAAAGAACTTCTGAACTCTTAATGTGATATGTCTTTGTACGGATCCAGACTTTTGTTCAGTCTTATTATAACATTGTTTACATTTTGACTACAATTTGATTTTTCTCTTTTGCTGTTCTTAGGTGTTGTATACATTTCCCCTTGTACTGTTACTTGTTTTCATGGTAATGGTCAGTGTTTCTTTTTTTGTTTTGTGTATTTGTTTTCTCAAACCCTTAATAAAAAAAGTTAATCACAAATAAAAATGAAGATGGAAAAGGAAAAAGGCAATGAATTGAGGAAAGGTCACCTTGAGGAGGTCCTTCAGCTCCTCCATGGTCTGCTTGCTGGCCACCTCATCATGGACAGTCTGGCCACAGTTCTTCACTACGGACTCCAGCACCTGTAAAAAAACATTATGATTGGTGTTTACAATTAAAACATTGGAAGTTACACATGAGTACAACAAAAATTATGTTCTAAAAATATCAGAAGTGTTCTTACAAGAACAGATACCGATAACAATAACACCCAAATGGATGGACATTTTATGGTCCAAATGTAAATGATTAATGTGTCATATTATTTATGAAATGCAGCAAACATTCCAGCAGAAATATTTACTAATCACCACTTACCTCAAGGGCATAGAGGGCCACGTGGGGATTCTTATCATTTAGCTTCTTCTTAATGGCACCGATTGCATATTTTGCCCTGGGGAGGAAGACAAACACTGGCCTTAGAGGACATGCAAGATGAATGTAAACTTTGTTATAACAAAACAGTAAAAGGAAGGAGAATGGGGGTGGGGGGGGGAGCTGTACTTACTGTGTGTCTCCTTGGCGGATGAGGTCACAGATCTGCAGAATGGACTCCCAGTCTGTCTCCAGCAACAGCTGGCTCGTGGCCTTGTCTGAGAGTGAATAACAGTGACATGCACAATCCAGGTCATAAACAGAGCAACGGTTGTAGAGTAGGGGCCACCAACACAGTGTTCAAGGGCACCAGGTAGCCCACCAGGAGCTTGTAAGGCCCCCACAATGGATGTTCTGAAAATACCAAGTATTTACACTAATACACTAATGCAGTGTTCCAGTCATCTTATTCAGGTATTGTTTTCGTATTTTAATGTTCAAGTTTAAATACCAGTTTATTTCCTGACTGTTGAGCCAATAATCATACAGTGTGTTATTTTAAAGGAGTGTTGAGACTTTTATTTATTTTCAGTAGATTATTTTAAATGAGTAGCCCTCCATATTGTTTCTCATTCTTCTGGTAGCCTTTATTCACAGAAAGGTTGGGGAACCCTGCTCTAGAGGAATTTCAAAATATGAAATCAATTGCTTTAATGCCTCACTGATACATCGATTATTGGTGCCAGGAACAAACCATCTTTCTCCATCACAGTGCAGGGAAACTGAGCCAACAATCTACCCTCCATTAGGGAACTATTTAATGGGCCACCGCTAATGTGGGGCTGAATAGTGGCTATATATGCCATTATAGACTAAGCTGGCTCGCAAAAGCATAGGGTTCTTAATTCAAATCACTGTGTCGTAGCCCGACCCAAACTTTCAGTGAGCAGATATGCCTGGGAACGCATCGGAATACTCGGACATCGGATACTTTGCGAGAACTGGCCATTAAGACGGCTGAAGAGAATGACAATCCAATGTATACACAAATCAATGAATGCAAATATAGGAAACCATTCCATTTAAGAGACTGAGGACCCAACAAAAATAAACACAATGACTTATGGCAGTCCACGTAAAACTTCAGTATAAGTAACCGATAGGCCTGGTTTATGTGAGATTCAACCAAACCAACTACCATGTGATTCAGACTGACGTAATCATCGCGACCTGTAAACTCCTAGGTAAGAGGTGTTGGCTGACGACTTCTTACATTAACCATCATTAGGTATGTGCCCTTTAAAGCTACACCAATTAGCTTTGTTGACAGTAAAATCTGTCTTGAAGTAATTAAACCTGTTGTCATTGAATAATATTCTTTTAATTTGCCTCTGCATGTACAAGCAGTCAGTGTGCCTACCCTTCACACATATTTTGCCCAATGTAGAGTAGCTGCTACAGCTGTTTCGCCAACTTCGCCTGGCCAGCTAGCTCATAATCATAACTGAACACATCAGCTGGCGATCCAGAGCTAGCAGCGCTAAAGGTTTAGCTGCCGGAAAGCTACAGGCACAACCTGAGTAACGTCATACAAGATATAAACCTATCTTAACTGTATAGCGGGATACAAAATACATATTTTGTACTACAGTACAAAAAGTAAATACTGGCACAAGGTTAACCAGTTTTGTCAACTAATTAAAGGTGGCAGTCGGATCAATAGGCCCCGACTTTGCAATAAACAATAGGTGACGACGCTTGCTAACTGGGGAGCTAGCAAGCCACGGCCCTATCGCTGTCAAGAACAACAATGTACATTTTAAGCATTTTTTACCAAATATGTTGAAGAATTATTTATGACGCATCTTACCAAGTAGCCTCTCAAATGTTCCGCCACCCTTTCCCATGATGTACACAAGGTTTTCGACTCGCTGACCACACAGTTTAGGGTTCTTCTGCCCGACGAAACGCTAGCTATGCAACCAACCTAGGCAAAGTTGTCTGCATCGAACTTCCTGCTTCCCGTGTCGTAGAGTTTCGTATGCAATCTAGACTGAACCACAATCTTAATCTTAATATCGCCTCCGTGTGTTCATTTCAGCATGTGTTCAGATAAGTGTCATTTTTCCATTAGTTCCAAAACTTACACATATTTATATTTACACGGGTCTTTAGTCTTGACACATCCATTATCTGTTATTTTGGTTAACTGTTTAGTGATTTCACTTTTAATGAATATAGGCCTAATTGACAAAATGGCTCAGATTTATTTTAGTGTCACCTTTGGTAGTGTGGGCTAAGCAATGGGCTAATACACATTTTTGTACATTAACAAAGGACTCATGCAATCCTGTTATATTTTATACTTCCTCCTCAGTTGACCAGAGCCATTAGGTCATACATGAGTCACCCCATGGCACTCTGACCACAAAACACCATTGTCTTCCTGGCAGCAGGCAGAGCTTCATACAGTGGGAGCCTACTGTGACACTGTTAGAAAGATTTTTCAATACATCACAGTCCTGGGTACGAAGCAGACAATGAACAATTTATTTTGAACAAATGTTGTAATTCACTTTAAATGTAATAATGTTGACAAAGTTTTAGTTAATAAATACACTCATAAACTTTGTCTTGTGTGTGTGTACTGAATCAGCATAGTGGTTGACCTGGCTTTGCACTGGCTTCCATTATCATCAACGTTTAAAACAATGGGAGACAGGGTGATTCTATACGAGATGATGTCATTACCTTGCAAGAGTGAGGAGCCTTTTGTCCCTGCACTGAGAGGCCAGTGTGCACAATGGTACCAGAAAAGGCAAGACGCAACTGTCTGATCTTTGGGACCAAGGACACCACTTAGTATACCATGTTGCATCCACAATATACAATGTGGAATATACAACTGAAATGCCACCACGGAATCATAAAAGGGAAATACACAATAGTGTATTGATTCACCTCATACACACTCACAAACACACACACAAGAGTATAAACACAAGTATAAACAAGCATGTATACAGCCACACATGCACACACCAATACGAAAACCATTGTTCCACTCCAACAAGTCTTGCCATTGTTGATGATATAAACAGTCAGTCGTTCAGACATATGTTCTTTTCTTTGTCCTCTTAAAATGTAAATGTGCTGCCTGCCTCCCATGTGTTAATTTTGATGATTTAAAAGTTGTGGTCATTCACCAACACACCCCGTAATACCTGAAGTAACTGAAATGTTGACAATTCAACTCCGAAATAAAGGCTGTGTCCCTGCCAAGAATGACAGTTTTAGAAGCAGTGTGCAGGCAAATCTTTTTGAGGGACAGAGGATTTTATTGTTTTATATACACACACATAGACAATGTTATTGGAGGACATAAGAGTTGGAATAATTACATGATTTCACATTTCTCTTCACAACCTCCATTGGACTGTAACTGAGGCCGTGATCGTGATACAAAATAGCATATAGGAACATTAAAATTCAATCTATTACAATTGGGAATACTAAGAGAGAGGATTCCTGTGGTGGCGAGAGGTGCTGTTCGCCGGTGTTAAACATAACCTTTGACCTGCGAGGCCCCCCCTGCCCGGCGAGGACTGCTCTCCCCGCTGCTGAAGGTGGGTGAGGAGGGAATCCCTGGGGGGCTGGAGCCGGCGTAGAGCAGCGAGCCCCCGATGAGCAGCAGGGCAGAGGCCCCCCAGCCCATGTAGAGAGCGGGGCCCAGCTCACGCTTGTGCGGGGCAGCCACGTACGGGTCGTAGAAATCCCTGATGATGGAGTGCGCGGCCCAGCAGACGGGCACGAGGTAGAGGAAGCCCGCGATGACGAAGAGGGCGCCGGCGATGCGGGCCAGGCGTGCCTCCAGACTCGGGTGGCCCACGCACTTGGTGCACTTGACCCCCAGGATGCCCAGGGTGAGAGCCAGGCAGCACAGGAGGATGGAGAGCACGGTGAAGCCCCGGGCGGCCTGCATGTCGCTGGGCAGGGCCAGCAGGCTGTCGTACACCTTGCACTGGATCTCACCCGTGCTCTGGACGATGCAATTCATCCACAGGCCTTCCCATGTGATCTGTGCTGTCACGATGTTGTTGCCGATGAAGGCTGTCACTCGCCACATGGGCAGGAGGCACACCAGGAAACCGCCGACCCAGCCGATGATGGACAGGACCAGGCCCAGGAGCTGCATGCCTGTGGTCGCCATGACGTCGCTCAGGTGTGGGTGGCTAACAACTTTCTTTTTTTTGTGTGTGTCTGAAAAACTTAGTGAACAGTCCACTCAAAATCTCTGGGATGGGATAATAAAAGTGTCACCACTTTCAGGCTGGTGTTGGAAAATGTTGTCTTTCTTTTCTTCTCCCTCTTCCTCTCCTTGTCCACACAGATGCCGAGGGGGCCTGTCAGAATAGGGCCTGTAAATCAGATAAGCAACAAGCAGTGAAAATTAAGTACTGTGGGTTGCTGCATTCACAAAATATCTGACATCTGACATTGGACTTTGTCTACTCACACACACACAAAAAAAAGCCCAAACACTGTTTGGGGAAATCTATTATTATTATTCTCCGTAGTAACAGCATTTGCATAATCTAAAACATCACAGGGCTTGTCCTTATCATAAGTATTTTGGAACGGGCGTGGACAGTGAACATTAGTGGATTCCAGTACGGCTAGGAGAGAAAGGGTTCTTTTCACGCCGGCCGTGGGTGGAGAGCTACGCCTGGGAGAGCGAGTGGATAATCTCAGGAAAACATGAGGCGTGCCCGAACACAAGACGCTTTTCATGGGGACACTGGAGTGGGCCAAGCAGGACCAGGGGTCTGCTGTTCATGCATGCTCTGAAAGTCAATCACCCTCCACACATCTGCCACACACTCAGCAGGCAGCACTTCAGGACAGAAACAAACTTCACAATTTTGGGCTCATGTCCCATGGATGAGGTTGAGGTTGACAAGGACAGCGAACCATTGACAAGAATAACATGCTTTTACATGACAGCCTTATGTCAATAAGATGAATACGTTGAATTAGAGGGAATATTGCAAAGTAAGTAGATATCTAGAACAAATGGTATCGTTATAAAGATCTTACCTACAGAATGAAGCCCAATGTTTGTTGCTCTCCCAAGTCGTCTTGAGTTAGTCCTAGGGTCTGTTTGTGTTGCTGCATCAATCAGTGGAGATTCGGTGTACGACCAGATACGGCGCGGTGTGCCTTGCCTCTCAGTAAGCTTCACAGGTAACCTTCACGCGCAGGTGGGTGGTGGACTCTGGGATCCAAGGTGGGCTTCTCCTTGCCGCTGGTGGCCGATCGGGAGGTGAGGAGAGGACTGAAGCGAGGGTCTGCCCTCCAGGATGCCAGTGAAGGGTCTGTGCGCAGGGCAGTGGGCAGAAGCACGCGCTTGTGAGCGCGCCCGTGTCAGCGCGTGTGAATGCGTGAATGTGTTGTGTGAGTGTGTGTCTCCCAGTGCCTGGCGTTGTCGCACAATGCCCTGCTGTTCTCTCGCCCTCGGTCTCCTCGAACCCAACCCCCCCCTCCCCAATCTCCCTCCTTCCCCCAGGCCCCACTCATCAATCCATTCTGTCTTTCTTTTTTCATCTTTTGCCTTCTTGTTACTTGATGTGAGCTTTCTCTTTTCATCTCCCCCTTTTTTCCATTTTATGGGTTCAGTAAGGGACCCTCATCATTGTGGCCCCCAAAGGGTCTCTTTTTTTTTAAATTCTGCTTTATGTAACAGTCTTTTTTTTCTGCTTTCTATTGCCTGATACAAATATAGCCAGACAGCATGACTAAGATGACCTTCATTTTCCTTTTCACCTGTATAGTGAATGTTCTCAGTCTGAATCTCTTTGTTAACCTCTGTTTTGTGACATAACCAGTGCGGCGCGGTCATGCCGTTATGCGCTATATAACATTAGAAAAATCAGACCGTACCTGACCCAATATGCTACTCAGCTCCTGGTTCAGACTATGGTCATTTCTTGCCTCGACTATTGCAACGCCCTTCTGGTTAGCCTTCCTGCTTGTGCAATCAAACCATTGCAAATGGTTCAGAATGCAGCAGCACGACTGGTTTTCAATCAACCCAAAAGGTCGCATGTCACTCCTCTCTTCATCAACCTGCATTGGCTCCCGGTGGCTGCCAGAATTCAACACAAAGCTTTGACTCTAGCCTACAAAGCCACTTCTGGATCTGCCCCCACCTATCTCAATGTCATACTGAATGCTTACATCCCGTCCAGAATGCTGCGATCCTCCAATACGAACCACCTGGCCGTACCCTCTCCCAAGACAAAGCGAGGTCACTCCAAACTTTTCTCGGTTGTTGTCCCTCAGTTGTGGAACAACCTACCAGTCCCTACAAGAGCAGCAACTTCCCTCTCGACCTTCAAAAAGCTTGTAAAGACCCTTCTTTTCCAAGACTGCTTAACAAAACCAAATTCTACTAACCATCTCTTTACATAGGTACCTTCGATGTTCTCTACACATCTGTTTGCTATTATGTCCTCCTTTTGTAAGTCGCTTTGGATAAAAGCGTCTGCTAAGTATAATGTAATGTAATGTAATGTAATGTAATAACCTGTAAAGAACCGGACAGATACCATACTGATAAGAAGATCCATTGCAACCACAGAAGCCATGAATGAGGAAGACTGTCAACATGGGGAGATTATATAATCTATTAATTAAACTATCTGTATTTTTTAAATAAGACTGCGCTAGACACTGGGCATAAAAATGATATATTTATTTGGTACATCTATCCACATTATGGGGGGTAGGGATTTTGGGGGCTGAGGGTTCACATATTACATAAATCACAAATAAATACACCACAAGGTTGATGATTTGCACCACATGCAGGTAGGTACATGGAAAGTTCCACCTAGTTTCATAAATCAGAATGATGACTACAATATAGAGTCTTTTTTACGCTTCTTGAAAGGCTACATGTGTCTAGATGCTGCAACAGTTACTGGTGATGGCAAGAGGAGTTGTGTTCTTGCCTCCATGGGGCCTTCCAGGGCCGAAGAAAGGATGAAGCCTGTCTGTGAAAGCGTCCCCAAAGGTGTGGATGTGGGTGCCACTGTCCACACAAAGGAAAGATATTATTCCCTCCTCGTAGTCCACAAATACAGCGATCTTCTTTGCCTTGTGGCGTACTGCCAGGGAGGTAGGTGGGGATGTGTTGGCAATGTACTGATTCCCATTTCTGAGGCTCACAGTCCAGAAACCATTGGCGGGGCAGATGGTAAATTTACCCTTCCTGTTCACCGAATGTCGGACCACACCCAGGTCCCACTCTGTTTTGCTCCCAACGTCCACCTCCCAGTAGTGTCTGCCAGAGAGGAAGCTCTCCTTGGCCAGGACGGTGGTCAAGCGGTCGAACCTCTTGGGAGTTTCGAGAACTTCTTGTCGCTTGTCACCATGCCTGACTTGCTTCTTGTCATCAGACAGGACGAGGTAGGCATGGGCCGTCTGGGGATTCAGGTTAACATCCACTGAAGCAGCAGAAAAATAAACACAAGTTTTATTCATGGACGTAAATGACAAGATGTTTATCAATTATATATATATATATTTTTTTTTAACAGTAAAATTAGTGCTCACCTGAATATTTTTGAAGTCTCTTAAGCTCTGCAGAAAATTATAAAAAAAAGAAAATGTGTGAAACACCACAATTTAGACTTGGATTAAATAGTGTTAGAAGTCATGATATATTATAGCTTTATTATACTACTGTTATTCATCTGTATTGGACACCCACCTGATTTAGAAAGTCTATTGGCCTCCATCAGGACTTTGTCAACCAGGTCTAGCACCGCCCTCCTTGTCACCCCTACACAGGGGTCCGTCTCCAGGGAAACCTTGGACCAATCCCTCATCTCCGTGGCGTCTAGAGTGATGCGTGAGCTCTAGAACATTCCAAATGAATGTCAAGAATGTTAAATATTGCCGAGTGACGCAACAACACTACAGAAAGAGGAAAACAGCGAGCAGCAGCAGCAGCGCAACAAGCTGGAGTGGTTTGCTACAGTCACACAGTGTGTCGTGTTGGCTAGTATCCATAGGCTTACAGGAAGAAGAAGGAGGCAAAAATACAAATAGATTCCTGTGTGTATCAGCTCCCTTTGAATAGGTATCTGTTATGCAAACTGTGTGTAATGTAAATTATGTGGTGACATTAGGCCAGGCAAGGCAAGCTTGTTTACAAAGTGCATTTCATATAAACAAGCAACTCAGTGTGCTCTACATAATGAAATGCAAAGTAAACAGATACATTTGAATTAGATAGATTTGAAAGAATTAAAAGAAAGAGATTAAAGAAAAGATTAAAATCAGTAGATACATGAGGAAATAAAGGACAGCAAATAGAATAAACAAAGCAATTAAACATAGATACAAGGTTTAAAATCAAATAAAAAAAGAAGAAATAGTCTATGTCAAAAAGGAATAAAAAAAGTAAAGTAGTCTTTCTGTGTTTACCCATCTCTTCAATTCAGATTGCTGCTCTTCCTGACTGGGCGTCCCGTCCCTGAGCTCTCGAATCTCACGCTCCAGCTCCTTCACCAGCCGGCTCACCCTCCTCTCGGCCTGCTTCTCCTTCTCCTCCGCCGCGACCACCACCAGCTTGTGGCTCTGCTCTATGGAGCTCACCAGGGCCGTGAAAACACGGTGGCTCTCCTGCACCTCTCTCTGGCAGGAGCTCTGCATCAGAAATCACAATCAGTATCACAGTCCAAACCAGAAGCACGTTTGCTGCCAAGTCTGTAGAAGGAACAACAAGGAATCTGTCTTGGTCTTTTGACTTGTTCTTCAGAGTCCAACAGCCAATAAAACACAAGTCTCTCTCAGTGCTCTGAAGTAACTTTTTTGTGTATTTTTCAGTCGTAGTTTATTGATTGTTTCCTATATACAGAACCACAGCTGTGAATACATGTTCTGATCCAAAGCATTGGATAGACTGAAGAAGGAAGGCCACATATTAAGACCACACCTTCTAGCTTTGTTCATATTAATTCAACAAGCTCTGACAAATGTCCACAATAATAAAACTCACTCACTGGGATTAAAGTCTCAAGACAAATCTGTGGTCATTATTTTTAGCATGCTGGCAGGTTTAGTGCTCAAAATTTCACAAAATGCAAATGCTGTTTCACACTAGAGGATGTCCGTTACCGTTGAAGCTGCCGTGATGCATACAGACAGAATCATTGGTGGTTGCTTGGCAACAGGAGCGCTTACTTTGAATAGTTGCAGGGACACCTTAAGCTTCTCCATCTTTAGTAGCCTCTCCTCAATCATCTTCTCCCGCTCCTCTGCTGTCTGTACATACAAGTCAGTGGGATATTGGAGACTGGAATTAGACCAGCAAACTCCCAATCTGACTCATCTGTAGTCACTGACATCTCTATTAATGTAACACATGACATAACTTATTTTATTATGAGGTGGCCTTAAACAATTAAAGCATATAACCTCCAACTGTTTCCCAAGAACTGCCCTTAATGACAGGCCACTGCTTTGTGTGTGGGTATGTGTATATCCTCCCGGATGGGTCAAATGCCGAGGATAGATCCTCCCCCCAATGATATAGAACAATAATATAGACTTAACTTAAGATGGGGCTGTACAGTACCTTCTCAGGTTTCTCCACGTGGTGGTGAACCTCCTGCTTGGCCGCCTGCCGTGTCATCCTGTAGTTCTCGGTGATGTCTGCCAGGATCCGATTTACGGTGAGATGAGGCCGTGACGCAAAGGCCCTCTTGCAGGTAGGGCAGCGCTCGCCCCCCGCCTGCGACCAGTATTTGCGCAGACACACCTTGCAGAAGCTGTGGCCACAGGGAGTGGTCACGGGGCTGGTGAATATGCGCTCACACAGCGAGCACAGGAAGTGCTTCTCAGGCAGGAGACCAATGGTGGTAGAGGCCATCCCCTGCGAAATACATTTGCCATGTAATGTCAACACAAGAACAGCGCATTCTACACCAAGAGACCTCTGGACTGGAGTATGAGAAACTAATGACAAGGAGCTTTATCGAGGGGTTCAGTGATAACAGGAGAGGCACGTGAGGCAGTTAAGCGGTCAGGACACAAAACTAATGAAAACACGTCTCTGATTCTCACTTTCACTAATCTAAATGACAGCCAGGGGCAGGAGACAAGAAACTTTACTGTGTTTTTTTCCCGTAAAAGTTGAAAATTGTTGGGAGGTAGAATGTACTACCTTGAAAATACAGAGGCACGCAGCCATTCTGTGTTGAAGCTTTTACAGCTTTTGAAAAGGATAAAGAGGTTGTGAAGGCCATTCTCATTCAGAGCTTCAAAGATAGAGAATGGCAGACAGAGAATAGCTGTTTCTCAGCATGCAGTGGGTGTTTGGCCTTTAGAGCTTACGAAGAAATTGTGTTTGTGCCAGTCGCATCAAAACCCATGGACTTTGTAAAGATGTCCCATGTAAATAAATAGCAGTGCTTACTTCAGTGAAGTACACACTTTCTCTATTCTTCACCTACAGTATGCCCACACACCCACTCACGATATTTTCTCCATATCATGGCCTTGTGGAGAAAAAGAGAGAGGGAGTAAAGCAAAGAGAAATCAAGGACACAATGGCATGCCACAGAACAGGTTCTACAAAAACTCTGTCACATCACGAAGTAGATGGTACAACCTACTAGTAATGGGTACATACCGTGCCAGTGTCAGTAAGTGTCAGTGTGTGCTGTTCTAAGGCACTTTATTTGAACTGAATATAGAAAAAGGCTGACAGCTATTTACTCAAACATGGATATTCTCTGGTAGAATAATATTTATGTTAACCTATTTCACCTGAATTGAAGTATTGGACATTGTACACTGACATATGGCAGCTAATCCATTACCTGAGACGCAAACAAAAAGTTGAACTTTTCAGAACTTTTAAAATGTGGTAGGTAACTTGAACCAGAACCAGCCTCATTTTTCGCTTTGGCTTTTGGTCAATTTAAATAGTTTTGCAAGGAATGTCTATTAAAACGAATTAAGCTAGAGCAGACTGTTTGCCTGTACAATACTGCTACAGTAAATACAGTTTGCTTGAATAATAGCCTACCCCTGAACTATGTGTCTGAAAAAGACTTTTGCAAACAATTACAATGACAACAAAAAGCATACATGCCCTTGACATGTAAAAGTATTCAAATCAAGATCTTACCTGAGAAGTTGACCAAACGAAAGAACCGTTTACCGTGTGCCTCAGAGCTTCTGTGGAATTCCTTGATATTGTGTCGTAGGCTTTCAAGGAAGGGTTTAAGAGTCCTGATGACTGCAGGTAAGAACTATGTGGGAGGGGAATGTCAACACTGGCTGTGAGGTTGTCCCCTGAAGCCCCACCCTGACATTCAACATGTGGCTACCTCAAGGATCATAGGGCCTGAACTTGTCAATCAATTTTTGTTTTAAAAAAATAATTTCCACTAAACAAAAGTTCAACATTTATTTTTTAGCATTTGTTTTTTAACATAACAATGAAAACACTGAGGGTTATACAATAAAGGAGCCATATCAGTCAGATTAATGATAGAGGTTATTTCAATCAATCACCCTTACAGTGAATCGATATGTCTTGCTATTAATATTTCAGATGGTTGTTGCAGTGTTCATGACTGAGTGCTATGTGGCCACACTTTCATGTTACATGTATAGGCTCTGTTTTCTGTAGAAACCTCCCCTTTTGACCCATGTTAAAAGACAAAGGGCACATGTAATCTCCCTAATTATCTCCCAGATTTTCCTCAAACATGCAAATACACGTGGAAGTCTCATCAGTTTTAAGAGTTTACATGTTTTTTTCTACATCATCTCTTTACTGATGTACTTTCAAAATGTTAGTACTGGTTTCTTTTTTATTTTACCTTCTGGGTTGGGATATCCTCCAAAGATACACCCTGACTTATGCAAAGGCTGACAATGAAACATATAGTGCTAACTACTGCTATATTTTATTATTATCTTATATGATAGAATGTTATATTTTAAATATTAGCTGTAGTGGCCACAGTGTTTATAGATTAAATGAGTACAATGTTGAAATGCTTTTGTGAATGTTCATGAATTACACAGAAAGAATTTTCAAAGTCAGCTATGGAAAAATATGGAAAAATTGGATGAACCTTATTCATTTCAAATAATTTCACTGCTCAGTGAATCTGTGAGTGAGCAGCGTCAGGGTCACCTTTACTGCATTGACTTTCTGTGGACATTAAAATTGGTGGATTGCATAACTGGGCCTTTTGCCATCCAATTTGTCAACTGACAGCAGCAACTAATGACAAGTTTTTTTATCCATGGAAAGTGGACTGAGGAAATGTAAATAACAGAATAAAAATTGTTTCAGAAAAAAGTTTCAAAGCATTTGCATCCGTTTAGAATTATTTCTCCATATCAGCATTTAATGAGACAAACTCAGCATATAGGCTAATTAAAAAAAAACTTTTTTTACTTTTTTGGAGCAGTCACGTTCCCTCTGTACCTGTATGCTTCAGTATGCTTTGACCTGATAGGATTGGCATTTCTAAAATTAAGGAAAATTTCTTTGTCAATATATATAAAGGAAAAAATATTAAAACAACATAAACAAAACAAGAAGTGCACTTTAGCCAAGAAAGAAGAATCCAGTTGAAGCAATGCTGTCTTAAATGACAGATTGTCAAACTATAGGGCACGAGCAGGAAAAAGCATAGTTACTTTTTGTTGTCAACATGGACAGTCATCTTTAGTGATGGATTCATAGTTGATTCATATGAACAACACACAAAAAGGACAAGGAATACTACCCAGGGGTTTGGCTTTGCTGTGGTCTGCTGTGATAAGATACCTTTTAGTCCAAGTCAGTTCAGTTCATGTGTTCAGTTTTGGAGCCTGCCTGTCCTAGTGGTTTGAAGAGCGCGAGGACCGAAAGAAGCGATTGATGAAAAGAGGGTCAAAGTTGTGAGGGTGTGGCCCCACCCTCTCCTCTAGGTGCTTCATTGCTACTTGGACGGCGCCGCCCGTGGCCCCTCCCATTACGGCTCCCATTGACCCACCCGCCGCCAGCCCCCCCGGCCCCTGCACCGAGCCGATCACCATTCCCACAGCGGCGCCCACCACGAATCCCGCGCCAATCCCCGCGGCCAGCGTCTTCCTCAGCCAGCCGTTGTTCAGCTCCGCCTCGGCGCGAAGCTCCGCCCTGACGCTGGCGTTGTAGCTGTCAATCTGCCAGCGGAGCTCCTCCCCCTCGTACTGCTGCCCGAGGGCCGCCCAGGCCCGCTCCGTCTCTTCTGCAGCCGCCTCTCCTCCTTGCGCACGCTGTCCTCCGCCCGCTGGTACGCCTGGCTGGTGTAATGGCGGCCGCCCTGCGAAGCCAGCATCCTCTCCATCTCGCACAGAAGCTCCCGGCCCTGGCCGCGGTAGCGCCCCCTCTTGCTGAAGATGTGGTAGCGGAAGCCGCACTGCTCCAGCAGCTCCCGCAGGTGCGAGTCGGTGCGCGTGACCCTCTCATGCAGCGCCCTGGCGTCCTGGTTGCCCTCGTAGGCCAGCAGGACCATAGCGTGGTCCAGGGACTTCTCCCCAAACCGCTTCGCCACCAGCTTGGGGGTGTTGATGTCATTGGGGCTGATCTTCTCAAGGTCGAACGCTAGGAGGAAGGCGTGGGGGCCCGGGGAGGAGAGGCACGTGGCGCGTTTTAGTTCTTCCTTCATCTTGGCCTTGGACAGGTCCTTCTCGTACAGGTTTGGCCCATTGACCAACGCCACCCTCCTGCCTGCCAGATCCCCCAAGTTCTTTCTGCTCTCTGCGATGCTGCAGACATCCCTGCCGAACTCCTCCTTCCCCAGGATGAAGTTGGTGAGGGAAAACTGCGAGGGGCCACTGCTGCCGATGACCACAATCCTAAGGGCCGCATCACCACAAGCTGTGGGAGAAAGGGAATGTTACATTCATCATGTGTTTAAACCTAAATGTAAACAAACATCATGTCTTGTCATTTGCTCATAACTCTTTAAATGTTCCTGAAAATAAACTGGAAAAAAACATCACACTGTGGAGACAATGTTGAGAAAAGTATAGAATGACATATTACAAACTTACTGTCTCTCCTGGGCATTGCCTTCAAAACTGCTCTTTGTATATCAACTGAAATCAGACCAGTGATAAAGAGGTAAATAAGCTTGCTGCTGAAGGATCTCCTGGTCTGGCACACTTTAATTTTGAAGCATCTGTCAGTCTGGTCCGCTTCATATAGCCTCCTGCTGTAGGAAGCACCCGAGAGGAGTTGGTGGTTATGTTCCACATTGTATGTAACTTTGCCGGGCTTCTACAAATGATTGTCAGTTTCAATATTGATTGGAATTTGGAAAGTGGCCTGAGAGCAAGAGGACAATCGAATTCAATAAGCACACAATGTAATATCACCCTAACAGACTCATGTAGCCATGCAAGCTCACACAACTATTCACATGTTGACAGAAATCTGTTTTGCTAGCAGCAGTTCATTGATCTTAAAATATTAGCATTAAAAAAAGTAAGCAGGAAATGAAGGGGGAAAGTACCAATGGCAAAACAAATTATAAAATTTGTGTACTTAGTTGACTCTACATACAGCAGAAGCATGGTATCAGATTTATTATACATAGGGCGCGTTATGTTGGCACCTTTCTCATATCTATCTAGTAGTCAAACCGTTCAAGTTGAAACTCCAACTTGCTCGGGGAACTTCGTTGCTCTGCATTGCCATCTGGTGGTTACTGTAAACTCCCCCTTCCTGTGACGTATCTGTTCTCCCATTATATCCCGCCGTGTGGAGAGTGTGGCAGATGTAAGCCACAATGCGTTTTCTTTCCATGAAAGATGTGCATTAAACATAGGTTAGACATAACATAGACGCGCCACTGTGATGACAGTATGAAAGGATCGAGACAATTCTTTTGGTCAGTTGTTAAGCGGACCTTGTATGTCTCGCCGAAAACACAAGTAGACACAAGCACTGTGTCCTCCTCAAGAGACACGAGTGTTTTGGTTTCACCCCGTCAGTCTGATGAGGCGGCTTTGTATGTACACGTAAGTTTTTTTTATTCCCCTGGCTTTAACTGAAACATGATTGTTGTGAGTGTATTCTTCCTGATACTTTCGACAATCTGTCTTTATGCTTTAGTGGCCATACTGTCTAAGAAGATGCTCGTACTGCAACTTCAACAAGTACATTCCACGGTCTGTCAGCCATTCTGCCATGAGAGAATGTTTGCAGAAGGAGACAGAAACTCTGCTGAACCTTAGTCAGGTGTCTCGGTATGTTAACTGAGCTTCGACATTCTCGTATCTGTGACAGAGGCCATTAAATATTGTACAGCGTTTCAGATGAGACATGACATGACAATATTACATTCTTCTTCTGGTTTTATTTCCCATCATAAAATCAGTGTACTAATCCAAATCTAAAATCTATTTTGCGGTTGTTGTTTTTGTTTTCAGTATTACTTCTGTATTTTTTGGAGGGGGAACACCTAGCTTGGCACAGCCTGCCACAATTGCTGCTGTGCTGGAGACAGTCTCACAACATGCTCAGCTGTCAAAGGGCGCAGAGGTCACTCTGGAAGTCAACCCAACACCTGCTGGCATGTCCAAGCTGAAAGACTTTGTACAGGCTGGGATTAATCGACTCTCCATTGGAGTCCAGGTAAATATATATGATATCGTCCACAAGTTCACGTTGGACACTTTATGGCCTTTCAGTTAACAGTGAGTGCACTGCTTTTTATTTTGTGTTCTTAAATGCATAGTTTTATCTGGCTTTGAGGGTACTTCTCAGGTCATAGAAAATGAACAGTAAATGTCTGATAATTATAAACGGCCAGACACTGAAACAGCTTCAGCTTCAGTGTCAGCTTCGTAGCAACATGCCAAAAGTCAGCAATTGTTGCAATTACATCACATGGATTGATTTGTTATGAAACCTCTTATGGATCAAAAGTCACCACACTTATGTAATGAGTTTGCTGTCAGTCATGTGTTGACAATAGAGACTTAAATGTCTCAAAAAATGGATAACATGAGTTTAGACTTGGAGAGACATGTGAAGAGCTGGCAAAATATGTCAGTGGTCATGAATTGTTTCATTTATTCAATATGCTGATGTGAAGTTGAATTTGCACTTTTCAAATCGCATCTGTAGCCTGTTCCAAAGACTTTTCATGTTCTTGACCTACTTTCTCTGCTATATTGAAGACATGATATAAGTTGACATCATGAGTCATCAAAGAATCCTTGAGTCTGGACCGAGCAACTTTTATGGTTGGAAATTAGGAGAAAATGTGCAAATTCGCAAAAGTATTTCCAAATAACAAATCTATTATCTTCGTGTAAAATGCAACCAAGGCAATGACAGTGTCTTTTGTTATTTATGTAAGCTGAAAAAAAATGCACACAGATGGCCATTTCCAATCTGCTGAATTTCCATTTGCTGACAAACACAGCAAAAATGTGCCATTGAGTTCAGTGGAAACCCAGCTTTTAGTCTGTACCTTTTCCTCCTAAGCCACTTGTCCTTTCCCCCCATCACCCCCCCCCCCCCCCACCCCCCCCCCCCCACCCCCCAATAAAAAAAAAAATGAAGTACCCCTTCATGCTTTTAGCGAGTGATGATGAGTAATTAGTTAATTAGCCTAGTGGTGCAGCGGATGCTGAGGAGGAACCAGGAGCAACAGAAATTATGCCATTGCTGGAACAAAGGGTTGAGCATCAGCGGATAATGATGAAGGGCTATAAACAGACAGAAAGAGGGGGAGAGAACACCTCTGTCTCCACGTATGAATAGACAGCCCATCAGCATCCTGTGTACAGGCCTAATGAGCAGCACCTGGAGATGGAATCCGGTTATGTGCTGAGTACATTAGGATGGCTGTTGTCGATAGGGTATCAAAGGACCTCTGGATGCATTCAGGGCTTCCTTTTGTACATTTTTGGGGACATTTGATTGTGGCAATAGCCCGAGAGAATAGAGTTCTTTAAATGTCAGAATATTCAGACCTGTTTTACTTACACAATTCCATCAATTCTTCCAAAATGGCAATTATATGAAAAAATAATATGTATTTTTATTTTTAACATGTCAAGACATGAGAGACAAGGATAGGCTGCAATCGTGACCCAGTCATGCTCACAATGCAGTATGTTCACAATTGCCATCGCAGCAGCTTTTCAAACCTAGTTGTTGTAATTTTCTTCCCTTTTTCCACAAAGTCTCTCAACGATGAGGATCTAAGGGTTTTGGGAAGAGACCACAGTTCCCAGCATGCCTTGCACACCATCTCTGAGGCCCGGAGGCTTTGTCCAGGACGTGTATCGGTGGACGTCATGTTCGGGCGGCCGGGCCAGAGTGTTGCATCATGGGAGAAGGAGCTGGAGGAGCTGCTGTGCGTGTGTGATGAGCATGTGTCGCTCTACCAGCTGACTCTGGAGAGAGGCACCCAACTCTTTAAGCAGGTGGAGCGGGAGGAACTCACTGTTCCTGGTGAAGACATCACTGCTGCCATGTACAGGTCTGCTAGGGAGGTCCTAGAAAAGCGAGGCTACCGCCAGTATGAGGTCTCTAACTTCGCCAGAGGTGTAAGTTTAGATATACAAGAAAAAATGTCATATTCACAGTTGTGGTCATAAGTTTACGTACTCTGGCAGAATTGATGATTTCTTAACCATTTTTCAGAGAATATGAATCATAACATAAAAACTTTTCTTTCACTCATGGCTAGTGGTTGGCTGAAGCCAGTTATTGTCAAACAACTGTGTTGGCCAGGGTTTGTAAACTTATGAGCACAACTGTTTATGTTTGTTATTATAGAACAAATGTACACTTGTGTTGGTGGCTTTGTGGTGAGTCTACTAGTACGAGTTTAAACTAATTTAGCTTTTTTTGTTTTACTTCGTAGGGTGCAGTTAGTGAACATAACCTGGGCTACTGGAGGGCTCAGCAGTATATTGGTGTTGGCCCAGGTAAGATACCCTGGAAAAACTGCAGTGGACCTAGACTTAAGGTCCTTTGTTACATTCTATTAGAAGCGGACAAACTGGCTTGAGAAAGTGAAAGTCCTGCCATATATTCCTTCTGCCTGTGCTCTTAACACAGCTGATTTCACTGGCCCGTCTACCTGGCTGAAGAGTGGTGTTAATTAGGATTAAGATTAAGTGAATTGGCTGGAACAAATATTTGGCAGGACTTTTACTTTCTAAACCCGGAATGTCCGCCTCTGCATTCTATGTACCACAATATTACAGCATAGTTTTCATACCACAGATATATACTTGTGCTTTTGGCATTGTCCCCAAGCTCTTGCAGCGATATCACTGTGTGGTCCATCTGTCTGGCCCAGGGGCCCATGGGCGCTTCGTGCCCCTCTCAGCGGGAGCCGATCAGAGGGAGGCGCGCACCCAGACCTTGGAGCCAGACGTGTGGATGAGCGAGGTCCAGAAGTCCGGTCACGCCACCCGGCGCCGCCTGCCTCTGAATCGCCTGGAGCTGTGAGTGAGTGAGTGAGTGAGTGAGCGGGTGTCTTGGTGCTGAGTGGACCGGTTGGCCTTTTTCTTTGGTGCTGCGCAGCACTGAGATGTCAGATGTGACAAAGTGCCAAGATGCTTGGTGTTAAAAACTATATGTTAAATGCTGAATGACACACCAGAAGGACTAGATTGTGCCTAATAGTGCATCACTGTGATGAGAATAGAATAGAATAGAATAGAATGTACACATGTACAATGACATTAAAGGCAGCTCTTCTTCAGTGCAGACATGCAAGTTTAGACAGATAACCTTTTTGCCTCATTTTTTTCTGTCTTCAGTGGATTGGGTGAATTGTTACTGTTACAGAAACGATACAAAAGAGCTCACGTGTAGTTAAGCAACTTCATTTTAGTCCTATTAGTCCGAACCTCTGGTCAAACAATCAAATCCTTGACCTTTGAACAAAACCTTGTGCTAACTTCATTGTGACTGCTTCTAATTTTAGAAAGCACATACAACAGCCACAAAGAGCACAGATGGAGTCAGATGGATAAGAATACATTACACTTTGGCTAAAGTGTGTGTGTGGGCGCACGTGTTTGTGCAAGTGTGCGTATGTGTGTGTGTTTGTGTGTCATCGTGGGTTCACGTTTTCTGTCTTCAGGCTGGAGGAGGTGTTGGTTATGGGACTGCGGATGGTCGATGGGATTACACACCAGGTGGGTTCGCTGCAGTGACAAACTGTGTCAACAAATCACACAGAGGTGGAACTAACAATCATTTGAGAGCCAACTGGTGTGGTTAGATAGATACATAGAATACCTTCTTCTGTGGTTGTTTTATTTGTTGGTGTCAAGACAGTGGTTAGCCACAGAGACAATAAAAATAATAACAATCTTTACTTGTATAGCACAATTTATACATACAAGATGCAGCTCTAAGTGCTTTACAGTTTGGCAAGAACACCACAAGACAACATTTCTTGCAGTCCAGTGGTGCCAGAGCGGACGAACACAATAATGAAATGACGTAATGACGCAATGCCCCGTTAATGCGGGCTCTTGCGTGACGCAGTAATGGAGTGTCACAGCGACGCAATACTCCGTTTATGTGTGCTCTTGCGTGGCGTAATAATGCAATGTCACAACGACGCAATGCCCCATTGATGCGGGCTCTTTCGTGAACCGGGTAAACATTAAGCTTCATGTAAGGACCCGGTGTGTGGCCATAAATACACATAACCATTTGGTGTTGTTTATATTCATTTAAGCACTGGGAAATGTTCAGCCCCAGTGATGACCTCCATGCGTTTTTTGGTCAGCCTGGAGACGTCCAGGAACTACAGCAGAGAGGGCTTCTGATCCTCGATGACAGGTGATGACTGCATGAATTTATCTGAATATGAATTCCATTCATCTGAATAGCACCTGCAAAATAGACTCAGCTAAAGCTGTTAACAGACCTCCTTTTTTTTCAGTCTGTTATGATTAGAATGTGGTTTGAGTACACCAGACTTATAAATAACCCTAGTTACAGATAACCCCGGATGTGATTTTGAGTCAGTTGTAAGCCCAAACAGAAAGATAGGATGAAAAAACGACACACTTGTGTGTCATAATAGCAACAGTCACAACATGGAACACACTGACATGAAACATGTTTGATTCAAGCTGAATTGCGTCAACAGTGGAAAAGATCATATGAGATATAAATCAGTCTCCCCAACAAACTTTCCTTCATGTCACAATCACAAATTTAAAAACCTAGAGGTCTGTAGCTTTAACCACAAATAAGTGTTAGTACCCTTGTCCGTTCTGGTTGGTAAGCGTTGTTGCATATAAATGCATATATGCAAGGCTGATAGTATCCAGGCACCGTGTATGATTTCAGGCTTGGTGGTGTTTGTCTGTGAGGAAAAAAATATCTCTACACCGACAATATTTAATAGGAAAAGCTGGTCAATGTTGGGGTGTTGTCACGTTTGTGTCACCCAGAGAGGTCTAATAAGAGGAACCCAGCTGTTGCTCTCAATCAAAGAAACATTAGGCTAACATCCTACTAACATTACACTTCAGTAAGGATATTCCTTAAAGTCTTTTTTCCAAAAAGTAGTTAGCTAGACCACATGTAAGTTAAGGCTCAGGATTTTTTTGTACTATCAGCCCTGTATATGTGAATAGAAAGAAAATGTTTTCTTCTTTATTTCTATGCCTGTGTCCGTCAGGGGATTGCGATGCTCCTGGGAGGGCCTGGCCTTGCTGGACAGCATGCTACAAACTCTGTTAGTGCAGCTAGAGATCCATGTGCTCCGTAAGGGACAGCAGAGGAACCAGATGTGCCTTCCATCACAGCACAGAGAAGGACGCCAGGCGAGATGACCCTGTAGTGCTTGAACAGAAGGACCCAGCCGTGGCCCTCAGCCAAGACGCTGCACTGAGAAAGAGTACAAAACATCAGAAAAGTAAAAAAAAAAAAAACTTTACAATAAAAAGAAAACATTTCTTGAAAAATGACTTGATGTTTGGGTGCTCAACAGAACTCCCCGTAGTGTCTCCAAGTAAACGGACATTCGTAAAAATTAACTTTTCCCTTCCCCTCACCCTGTGCATGTGTTTTCAAGTCAGCTGATCAAAGTAACTGGCAAATCTGAAACTAGTCATGTCCACCAAAGTAAATAAAGTCAGAATTTCTGAGTCTGTGAGTCTGAGGGTGATGGGACCGACACCCAGATATTTTAAGCATGGGCAGTCGAGACAGTCTTCATTTGCCTGGTAATAGGGGCAACTTTGGCCCAGGGGCAGCTGTGGCCTAGTGGTTAGAGAGTTAGTCTTGAGATCAGAGGGTCGCCGGTTCAAATCCCGTTCCAGTAGGGAAAATGGTGAAACTGGCTGAATAGCTGAAGTGCCCTTGAGCAAGGACTGTAGCTGAAACCCTGTACCTAAATATCTGTAAGTCGCACTGGATAAGAGCGTCAGCTAATTGTAATGTAATAACTCATTTAAAGGGGAACTTCGGTGTAAAATGAAAATTGGCACGTTAAAACATCTTACCGAGTTGGTATGTGTACTGAGGAGCAAAGTTGATTTAGCCTGTTGCATTCAGAGTTTAACTATTTTTTATCGTTTGTCCCAGAAGGCTAACAATGGAAGTGGTAGGTGCCCTCAGACGAAGCATGACGACTACGCTATTTTTAAACCATTAAAACAGCTCGAAGAAACTCCACACTCCATCGGTAGTACAACACAGGTCCTGACATTACTATTACGAGAAACTACAGCAAGGTACTGCCTGTCAAAACTATTTTATTAATAAATGTTGTGTACACTTACAAAGTTCTCAGTGCCTCGTTTTTAATGTCAGGACCTGTGTTGTACTACCGATGGAGTGTGGAGTTTCTTCGAGCTGTTTTAATGGTTTAAAAATAGCGTAGTCGTCATGCTTCGTCTGAGGGCACCTACCACTTCCATTGTTAGCCTTCTGGGACAAACGATAAAAAATAGTTAAATTCTGAATGCAACAGGGTAAATCAAATGTGCTCCCCAGTGCACATACCAACTCGGTATGATGTTTTAACATGCCAATTTTCATTTTACACCAAAGTTCTCCTTTAAGCATCTACTGACTTCTGAAGATGATTAATTAACTCGAAAAAGTTGCATAGCTGCTTTAAATCTGCATGGCAGGGTAAGGGAGTGTGCTTCGTCACTATACCATCTGCCTCCTCACTGTCAGCCATGTCAGCCAGCCTCTCAACCACAGTGCCACTTGTTGCTGCAGCAGGGCTGTGAAGAGCTCCCTGATGGCGCTCAGTCAGTCGTGATGCAGCTGGACCCGGCACGAGGAAGGGAAGAGCATTCACAGATCTGCGTTATCACAGTTTGCTGTAGCCCTTCACTAGAACAGAACAGAACGAATCGGTCATGTCACCTTCAGTGATAACAGCAGCCGTGAGTAATGCGTGTGAACACAGAGAAGAGCTGAAACAAAGCGTGACTACCAAGGCCAGCTCGGCATGTAGCTAAGTGCAGCATGCAAGCGAGGTCTGCAGTAGACAGCTGTCTAAAAGGTTTAGCCCTGAGCAGCTTTTTTTCTATGAGAAAATATTGTGTGGCACCTAATAGTAGGTCAATAAAAAATACTTCAGAATCTATTTTAATTTCTGTCTTATTCTTGCAGACTTGTTTTTCTTACATGAGTGCAAAAATAAGTTTGACAACACATACTGTATGCAGAAGCATGTCTGAGCATTTATAGGCTTGTCATTTCAGAAACATGTGCACTGCATCAGTTTCTTAAATGACATTTTCTGCCTTATTTTACTTACATTACTCCACTCACTGTGAAAATATATTAAATTTGAGCTGCAACCAGAAGTGATAAATACTGAAAAGACATATTTTACCTAAATATGAGTGCATGTGACCCTGAATACTGATGATTTGAAAGGATTGTGGGGATGCATATGAGTGTGTTTATCATAATTAGAGTGAACTGAAATAAAATCAGTCCTCTTTGGTTGACCTTTATTTTGTTTTTGGTGTACAGCATATGTGGGACTGGAATGGCCATTTTATACTGCTGTTATTTTTGCCCATCTGCATGAGATCACGTTTTCCATCCACTCATTGTCTCCTGTGCGCTGCTGTGAAGAGGGTTGGAGGGCCTCGATGAAGCGGGTTTACTGAGACCCAGCAAACACAACTTCAGCTTCAGCTTTCACGTCCTCACGTGAGGCCACTGCACGTCTGTGGATCGTTTCGCTCCTTCACATGTCTCTCACCGGACGCTCCAGAGCACGCCGTAACATGCCCACCCAACTCAGCAGGTCAGCCAGCCAAGGAGACCCCAGCAAGCTGAAGATGTTTGTCTGCAGATTGTGTGTGGTGCGTTGGATCAGTTTGTGTGGGTGTGCTTTATAGAGGGAGCAGTGAAGGTGACTAAATGTGTTATGTTTACTTTTTATTTTTGCCTAAAATCTCAGTAAATTGTTATTTATTTATCTTTCATTTACAACCTTGGAGTTTGTCTGCTTGTCAGTATGCTGGGAAAGGAGGTTGGCACGACCCAAAAACAGTCTGAATCCCATATATATACATATAGAAAAGGGTTAGAGTCCTGTAAATCAGTAGCAAGTTTAATTTTATTGTTGCCCATACTTGAAGGCATAAAAGAACAAACTTAACATTGCCCTTCTATACTTTCTAATTAACCCACATCTATCAACATGGCATTATATAGACTGTGACTGTAATAGTTTTCCCATAGATCCTAATAACCTTTTATAATGTGTTGGTGTTGAGATCTGTGTCCTGTCATGATTTTAGGAAAAAGTGTAGTCTATTGGATAACTCATTTACTTAATTTATTTGCTCAATCAGTTAAACCTGCGTTATCAGTTATCCTGGTGTGATGCAAGCTACCCCTCTTTGCCGTTTGAGGCTCTGATGATCCAAGCTATTAACGAACGCAAGAGGGCATTGTCCTTGAGATTTATATTTATCCTCGCATGTTAAACAAAATACCTAATGTCCCATAGATGGGTCTATAAATAGGTGCGTGACGTAGGCTGTCGACGTTTTGAAATGCCCATCTGAGACACGATCCAAGAGTACACTCACGATGTGTGGGCGGATGGGTAGGTATTCGCTTTGAAAACTGGAATGGTTGTGGTCGCCTTGAGCTAAAAGAACAGGCGGTTCTACAAATGGCCTTCACAGTTGGACGCCTACACCTTCTAACCCAATAGCCATACATGGAGAACTTGTTATCGCTTTTGCGAGGTCCCTTTTGTATATGGAATACAAAAAAACTCACACAAAAGAACTCGCAGATTATATGTATTTGAATTGAATTTATTAGGTCATTCATAGTAAAGAAACAGCTTTTAAACTTCACAGTTGATAATGGTATGCAACAAATACATTTAGCCAGCATCATGTCTGTTTTCCTTGCAAGATATAGTGTAATTATGTACAAAAATAATTTCTCTGTTCCAGCCAGAGGGATAGAATAAACTATTCTTACGGTAAAGTGAATAAATATTATTCATAAATAACATGGACGTCGCTTCATACAATCTCTCATTGGATCTGGCACCTCTCAATAGGAGTGGTCCTTTTAGAAGCACCAGGTTCGAGAATGCGACGAAGATCACTGCGAAAACTAGGGCGGTGAGCCAGTGGATAAACTGCACCGCAAGGTCCATCCAAAGCGAGCAAACGGATCTCCCGTTTGCTTCGCCTGCCACTGTGCAACGCTTCATAGGAGCGAATTGAAATGTCCCGGTGAAGGGACGGCCGTGTCTCAGCCGGAAGTCCGCCGAGCTGTGCCAGTGCTTCGAACATCCTCTCCATCTGGGTACCATCTCTGGCCGATATTTCAAACACGGCAGCGTCCTCCCCGAGCCCCCTGTGAATCTCTGGATGACTTACGACCCTCTCGTCTTCCAGGTCGACTTTGTTCCCGCATATCACTATTGGAACTTGGATGTTTTCTTTAGACTTGCCAAGTTTGGATTTGGCGAGTTTAATTTCTCTGCGTAATGAGCAGACTTCGTTGAAAGACTGTCTGTCATCCACACTAAACACGAGGAGGAATATGTCACCTGTTAAGGACAAATACTGTGATGAACATCTTGTATATTACAATACATGGCAGTAAAGAATCGAAATAGATCTATATTATTTTTTTGTGCGTAAATATATCTTACCTGTCAGTATAGACAACCTGCGTTTGGCGGGGAAGTCCCTCTCGTTTGAGGCATCAAGAATATCGACCTGGTATGTCTCTCCGCGAATGTGGTACAGTTTGCTGTGGAAGTCTTCGGTCGTAGGTACGTAGTGGTCCTCAAACTCATCCTGCAAGAAACGTCTCAGGATGGCCGTCTTGCCCACTCTCGGTGCGCCAAGCACCACGACGCGCCGATAATTTCTGGGCTTGCTGAAGCGTACTTCATCTTCGTCTTGCCCAGTTGGGTTTTTGCAGCCCTGACCGTGAAGCAAAAGTGCAGCTAATGGCTCAACGGACTTGGTTCTGTCAGACGACGAGTGCCGATGGCCAACGCTGGATGATCTCACAACCCTTGTTTTCCTTTCTCGTCTCCAGTTTGTAACATTTTTAATGATCCCCATCCTAGCCTTTGAGACAGTGGAGACCTTAACTGTATGTAAATACTGAGCTGCGTTTTTGCACTGAAGAAGCATTGTCGAAGAAGATGCTTCATTCACCACCTTGTCGTTTGTAAATTGTAAGGGCACTTCGACCAGCAAACTATTGTCAGATCTAGTGGCATACTGGCAGAACGTCTCGGCGGTGCCATCAACCGAGCTCAACACTTTCTCAGTTGCGTTCACCTCCATGCTCTTTCCTGCCGTCACCACAGGTCCGGAGTTGTAGTTTGCAGCACACTGACTGAGCGAGTCTCCTCCTTAAATGCACAGTGAGTTGCCTCGCAGACTCCGGCTGAATTTATAGGAGAGCAAACACCCACGCACGTCATCCTGCCTCAAGAAACAAAGCACACATCGGAAAACCAAATCTTCTGAAAACAGCTCAAGAGGAATTAACCATACAACCAACCTCTTGGGTGGCCATATTTTTGTAGCTCACTTGATTCATGTTGTAAAAGTCATTCTACTTTGTGCAGTCCACATTTTATATATCAGAATATTTTTTTCCGTGGAGTTTCTCATTTTGATATAAAACTTGATGGAACCTAATAGCAAAGAAGTCGTTTTGGATATATGACCATGGGATGTGAAGGTGACCCGAAATAAATTTAGAATGTACAATTATTTCTGGATTTTCGTTGTTTGGGTATTTGGCTAAAAGTGTTTCCTCGCGGTCTGTTTTATTTATTTATATATTTTGTTATGCATTTATTGGTTTAATCAACCTACGATTTGTCAGAGGGTACATATGTTGGTAATTATCCCATTAGTCACAATATCCATGGTGTTTTTCTCTGAAACACATTAATACATTAATGCACACACAGAGAGAGGCAATTTACTATGAAAGTGTCTGTGTTAAATATTTACATATAATTAAAGTGTCTCTTACATTTTGTCCCAGAATGTCTGTTGTTGATCTACACTTATATGTGGAAGTATAGTAATTTGAGCTGAGTATTTTTGTTTTTTAGTGTTGTACGTCGCTTTGTGGGGGAAAAGTGTCTGCTAAAAATTATAACTATAACTGTAAAAACCCTGCAGTGTCAAAATCCCTTTTGTAGTGCGACATCAACATCTATTTAAGCCCTAGAATAAACCTTCACAGTTGGAGTGTGAATTGCCAGTTGGAATGGCTGCCAGAATTCAACACAAAGCTTTGACTCTAGCCTACAAAGTCACTTCTGGATCTGCCCCCACCTATCTCAACGTCATACTGAATGCTTACATCCCGTCCAGAATGCTGCGATCCTCCAATACGAACCGCCTGGCCGTACCCTCTCCCAAGACAAAGCGAGGTCACTTCAAACTTTTCTCGGTTGTTGTCCTTCAGTTGTGGAACAACCTACCAGTCCCTACAAGAGCAGCAACTTCCCTCTCAACCTTGAAAAAGCTCGTGAAGACCCTTCTTTTCCGAGACTGCTGAACAAAACCAAATTCTACTAACCATCTCTTTACATAGGTACCTTCGATGTTCTCTACACATCTGTTTGCTATTATGTCCTCCTTTTGTAAGTCGCTTTGGATAAAAGCGTCTGCTAAGTGTAATGTAATGTAATGTAATGTAATGTAATGATCCTTCAAGCTAAACACTTAGATTCTTGTGCAGTGTCCTCAGTCAGACATGTCTTACAAAAGAATTTCTTCCAGGCAATGACACAGTTGAGCACCGAACAATTCACCTTGTGCCAATTTAGTTTTCATCCCCATAGTGAGTACAAAATACTGCCTTTTTTTCTGGGACGTGTAGCCAGCCGAGAGTAAGAAATTCAGCCTTTTCTCTGCGACATGTAAAGCACTAAGAGTCCTGACAAATACTTTTTGATGTGTAAGGACAACATGGCAGTATACTCCATCGTTTGCTCCAGACTGCAAGGTGGTGTTATTGAACATGGCAGCTAGAGTGATTTGGGTTAGTTCTGCACAGGACGTGAGGACTGTAAGCCTGTTGGTTCTTGTTTAATCACTCCAAAATAGTCAGGAAACGGACACTGAAAAACCTCTACCCCATATGTTTATTTAGAGCCTCATATCTTAGCCTTGGAGTGGAGTTGGATACTTGAAGGTATTCTAACTTCCCTCCCTTCAGTGTTCTCTGCATCTACCCACCCTTCTTCCTGGTTTTTGTACAGATCAGGGCCACTGTACAGATCAGTCAGTGCGAGAATGTTTGACCTTCCCTCCAGAGGCCTTTTTACACAGCCAGCTCTTACGGGACTACATGTTTCTGGTGACAAGGCACATTCTATTTCCATGGAAACTGCATTTCATATCTTTCACTTTTTTCCTGTCATTTTTTCCAAGACCACTTGGACAAGTGGTCCATCTGTAGACCTACAAATGTTTCCTTACATTCCTCAGGAAATATACATACTGCTTATATTGGGTATTAATCATAATCATTTATGTATGTAGTACCCAGGCTATGTAGCTCATTTTATGAATGACATGGCAGTGCTTCTTGATGATGCTTGAAATTATGTCACCATCTGGTGAGTAATTATACTGAAGCACTGAGCAGAAACAACCAGAAGAGGGCAGCACTGGACATTATGTCATTGAGACTATCACTGATTCTGACGTATATTATTGAGACCCAAAAAGACTGTTGAGTAATGCATTGGCTCAGCTTCAATACAACTGTGCACGCCCATGTCCCTAGGCATAAAATATAAACTTGCTGTGGTCTTAGCACATATCTCACTCTCCCTTCCTGCTCGCACAAACTCACTCTATGACTCTGTGAATCATTCAAGTGCACTCGCAGGAAACTGCTGAAACAGAATGGGTTGTAATTTGTCCTTTTTAATATTTCATGGGATTATCCAGGGGGCTCTCATATCCTCATGTTACCACACTTACTTATGATGTCACAGCTCTGTGCTGTTCTACCAGACTACCCCCCCCCCCCCCACACACACACACCCCACCCCTCCCGACACCGCCCTCCCCTTTCGAAATCAGCATACTGTCGGCATGCCTCTCAGCGATGACATCACTGGGCTTTTGTTGAGGAGACAAAGAATTTGTTCAGGAGACTGTTTTCAGGAGAAATAAAGACATGGGGCGGGCATATTGCGAGGCAGGCCTCAAAAAAGGCTTACAAAAGGGTGCAAAAACTGACCACAGGGCTCTGGAGGACAAGAGATGGGGGAAACGCTGAAAGGAAAATGTGTGGAGTTGCAGTGGCATTAAAAACATTGTTATTTCAAACCTGCCCTATACAGTGAGAGGAATCAGTCATCGGTGGCAATGAAAACTCCTTTAAAAATTCACCTGGATAATGCCACAGTACTTTATCTGTTTATTTGATATTATACTTTACCTTCAATTTTCCAGCTTGGAATTAATAAAGTAAATCTATCTATCTATCTATCTATCTATCTATCTATCTATCTATCTATCTATCTATCTATCTATCTATCTATCTATCTATCTATCTATCTATCTATCTATCTATCTATCTATCTATCTATCTATCTGTCTGTCTGTCTGTCTGTCTGTCTGTCTGTCTGTCTGTCTGTCTGTCTGTCTGTCTGTCTGTCTGTCTGTCTGTTTGTCTATCTATTATGCCCTGATCTATTCTGTCCTGATGTCTCTTATCTATTTGTCTGTGTCTTTTTATTATACTTGTTTTAACTTAAATGCAGTTTTATTTTAACAATGCAATTTTATTAAATAGGTGTGGCAGTGATTACTATATATATCCATCTTATCACTTCTTAAGGAGTTGATTTGTAATGCGCTGTATTCACTTGAAAGGATCCAGATCTTGTGCTTTTTTGGAGCATTTAGCAGAGTATATAGTTTCTACAAATATGGTATCCTCGAGCAAAGCCATTAGTATGTATGTACCTGCTAGAAATATGTTATATTGTCTATACATGAGGAAGCTTTGTTATGCTCTAAGCCTTGTTTGTGGTCCTATTGCCTTCTTTTCCGGTTCAGTAAGTGTCCTCTAACAGCAGACTGGTCTTTCCTGACACACCTGATTGCTAAACAACTTGTCACACGGGAGAACAGGTGCCATTCCTCCAATGAGTAGTTGCTTGACTTCTAAATCATTTCCACTCCCTCCCCCTCCCTCCTCTCTCTCTCTCTCTCTCTCTCTCTCTCTCTCTCTCTCTCTCTCTCTCTCTCTCTCTCTCTCTCTCTCTCTCTCTCTCTCTCTCTCTCTCTCTCTCTCTCTCTCTCTCTCTCTCTCTCTCTCTCTCTCTCTCTCTCACACACACACACACACACACACACACACACTTTGAACTTTTCCTTCCACACGCCAATGTGAGTAATACAAGCAGTGTGAGGTGTATAAGAAAGCTTGTTCTTGTTCACGCATGCCTGTACTCACACACTGGGTGCATGATTCAGCATCATGAGCTCAGCTTGTTACTGATTGTGTGTTGATTAAAAAGAAATGATGAGGTTGACTATTTAAGGAAAACACAGCAAACCAACTCTCAATGGAAATAAATGACAGAATGAGTGACGATAGCAGAACAGTGACATAAGCTGTCACCCGTGTATTTAATATGTGTTCATTATTTTTTGTAACAATAATCAGTAGATCTTAATCAACTACGTTTATATTTGTTTACGGCTGAGTGTGTAGTGTAGGTTTGTTTTCAGAGACAGTTGCTACTAAATGGCAGATCATTTAAAAAAAAAAACTAGGGTTATGGTTAATAAACCAAGCTCCTACTAATAGTCAAAACACAAAAGCGTGAACATTAATGAACACATCGTTGCCATACTATGAGGGTTGTCTGTGTTTGACAGACCCCTGGGCCTACGTAGGGTGCACACTGGAATAGAAGGGGTTAAAGGCTGACTCTGCAGGCACTGCGCGAGCCCTCCCTACCCACCTCCCCATTCCCAGTTCAGTTCACTGCTTGGTGGGGGGGGTCGCCTGTGTTATCGGCAGGCTCGGCGCCCGAGTTTGGTATCGTGTCTCATACTAGCAACTGCTCTTTTTTATTCCACGGAGTACAGTTTGTGCAATAATACGACCATGAACGCGTTTTAGAGGAAACTGCATCCAAAATTACCGACCAGTTTTTGGTCATCTACAGTATTTTTTTCATGCTGCTTTATAAGAGTTGCCCACACGTAGCATGGCAAACGGAAGCATTATTGGCCAATGGATCCCTAAGTTGGGACACATATTACGGACAATGTGAGAGGTAAGAGTGGAAGCTGTCCAGTAAACTTGCATTCATGGTTTCCTTAAACAAGGCGGGATGTTTTAGCGCAAACCACAGCACCCAGCTGAGTCACGGCTTGTTGGGAAGCTGGCGTGAACTGGGTTGTGTTCACTATTTGACGCAATATAACTTAATGTTGGCATTTCGCAAGGTAAGTTCTGGAATTCCGTAAATATGATGGTGTTTGTTGTCCGACTGCGTGTTAATAATGCCAATTCCTTCTGCATTGTACTCTCCTTGGTTAAAAAGGATTATTTTATATGGGTTAAAAGCGACGGGACCTACTGTCGTCGTCGCAGGGGTGGCTGATGAACACTTCATCCGTTCTCTGTTGTTTCAAATCAGTTACGAGATTTGAATTTGTAGTTGAAAACGCAAATCCTGAGGCTCGTAGACAGGCTCTCAGGCCAGCGTTGGGCAGACTGGAAACCCAGCCTCATGTAGTGAAAGTTGGTGAGCGATTCTTTTGATTTGTGTATAAATGAACCTGCAACAACTATTTGTTACGGATACATTGTAGCGTCCTTCCCTTACCAAACCAGTTTCAGGTGGGTCGCCAGTGTGAAGAGTTAACACAGTAAAGTTACCTTTAGATTCGGTATTTGGGTTACTGAGTTGTTGATAAAACCCAGGCTACGAACCGTAGGCCTGCCCAAGGAGAAGGGTGATTGCCGTGCTGAAATAGGGGGATTGTTTTCTGCATGTTTGCCAGCTGTCTCACATTCCAGCGCTTGGTCCTATTGATTCCAAAACTAAATACTAGCTTCCTCTGTCATTGCACCAAGGTCACACTCTCTTTTTGTGGTCTAGTCCTTTATTTAATCGTTACCATCTAATGTAGACCTAAGCACTAATGTCTGGTGGGGAATAAGTTGGCTAACTTGAAATACAGGACTTCTCCATCGAATTGGTGTATAAGCTATTATTATGACGGCTGAAGGGCATACCTCATGTGAACGAACTATTTTGGGGAGGACAGAGTAAATGCGAGCACCAGTTCTGGCATTACAACACAATGCAGGAGGAATTTAGTCCAAAGAGAATAATGGGCCTGACAATGCAACTTCATCATACAACCACCATTAAATCAGCTGTTTTGTCACCTAACAGCCTATCAGCTACGTAACTTACCTAACATATACAAAGTACATCTACACTACCTTAGGTTTTTTGTTGGCTGAAATTTGACTTTGTAGTTGAAATTTGTAGTTGAAATTTAATCAGCTGATACTAGTGAATCAGCTGATACTAGTGAATCAGTTTGATACTAGTGAATCAGTTTGATACTAGTGAATCAGTTTGATACTAGTGACATATGTAGGCCTTGTGGCACAATCACAGGTAACCCGTGCATGCCACCTTGCATTGAGCCATTTGGGCAATACATACACAACAGTGAACTGCAGGGAAAGCCAATCTGCTGGAGAAGCTGTGATCATTTTGTGACTATTTCTTCTTATTTAGGATTTTAATGGCAGTTGGCAACCAACTTGAAAAGTGCATTACCAGTACCAAATGTTGTGACTCGGGGGGGCCTTTTGGTAGCGCTGGAGTCGAAGGATGTGGTCATCTGACGCAAGCAGGACACAATCAGTGGCCGGCTGCTCCTATGTCACCATTCTATTTCCATCGCATCACTTTACGGCTTGGAATGATGATCACTGGCCAGATTTAGTTCACGGATAAAAGACAGAAAACTAGTGTGAAAGCAGAGTCAGTGGGGCAGAGGTGATGATAGAGTCTGATGGGGCCCTAAGCACAAATTCCACAACTTTTGTGGAAAATGGTATTCCCACTGCTGTTGTATAAGGCTTGTCAGCTCCTCAGGGGACCTGCAGTGGCCTGGGGGCCCCAGGCAGTTGCCTGTGTTGCCTTTTAGCAAGCTATGTGTCCGCCTGTGAGCCAGGAACATCGAAATATAGAACAACACCTGTGTTCTTGTATGTAACATGCTGGTGTGTGTTTGGGTATGTTTTTTTGAAGAACTTAGAGAAAATTCTAAGTAAATTAATATCCCCCCTTGCATCTGAGTTGGTCTTTCTTGTCGATGTATATTTAGCTTCTAACAGGTTAATGTTGCGCTTAAACATATTCTAAAGTGGCCACAGGTCCTTCGTGTATTTGCATCCAAACGACTTGATTTAGCCTCTGATAATGAGTGGAAATTGGCATGGGTTTGTGCTTCCACACCACTGAATGGTGACTTTAAACTCTTTCAGTGAAATGTAAAGGAAATGCCATTACCATAGTGAGTATCTCCGAATGGGCCTGGGTTACTGCCGGATGGAAAGGCAAAGCATTTTAATAAGAAATTTGTTGGGCTGGTAATTGTTTGATGCTGCTGTAAGATGAAGCCCACTTGCACATGTATGACATAAGTACCTTTACAACTCAGAGTGGATTTTCTACCACTGTCTAAACCTTGAGGCGCCATGGCTTTTCTAGGCTTATTCAGGAATGGACAGCCAATGAACTAATAGTCTTAGTATTGTATTACAGCAGACACATACACACGAGCCTCCAGTCTACACCCTTAAAGCAATACTAAGTAGTTTCGTCTTCGGTCACTCTACAGGTCGGAAGTGGAATTGTCTCTTATTCGAACTACAGAGAGACGGCTCGAAGTACAGTTCCAAATGTACTTAGGACATAGTTATAGCCTATGGAGGGTGGCAAAGGGACCTCAGAAGTGCCTTTCACCCTGTTACAAGTTGATGAACTACTGAAACAAATTTGGAAACATTATTTTAAAGATGAAAAAACTACTTGGCGTTTCTTTAAAGACGGGACCTCCAGGTACCTTATTGGCTGTCTCTTTTCTCATCACAGGAAGACACTCTTCTTGTCTCTTCACCACACCCACAGATTTTCCCAGATACTCTCTTGAGCTGGGAAACAGAGCTTGTGTTCAGTGTTGTGTTTCCAGTTTTCATTCGATTATTTATTTATCTGTTCATTGGTATGTGTCCCATGTGTATTAGTTCGTGTGGTGTCGTGCTCTGCAATGAGCATGAAAGCATTTGTGAAATGTGACTGTGGTGAGAGAGGAGTGCGCTGGGTTAAAGTGGGTTTGTTTTTGCAGCCGAGCAGGGAGACACTCTCTACCATAGCAAGAGCTCTGTGGGATGTAGTCCTCTCTCTTAGGCCCCTGCTTAGGCAAGGCGATGAGGTTAATGTTTTTCTTCTGCTCCGGCTGAAACCCTACGCTGTGTGGTTTCAGAGGGCTTTTGCAGTGACGCCTTTTTTTTTTTCCTCTCCCTCCCCTTTCCCTCTCTCCCCCTCTATTCAGCAGGCCCTCATGTCATTGATACATCTGCTTAACGGAAGCAAAGGACAGACCTGTGTTCAAATCCACCTCTGAAGTGACAGCAGCCATTCAAATCACTTCTGCAGTCATTTTTTTTTGGGGGGGGATTTACAAGTGGACTGCTAAGGGGAGGCCGGATTAGCCTTCCCACGGCTTCTACAGAGACGCCATGACCACCTCATCGCTGCGCCGCTCGGTCAAGAACATTGTCAACAACTACACCGATGCGGAGATCAAAGTGCGCGAGGCCACCTCCAACGACCCATGGGGCCCACCGACCTCGCTCATGGCGGAGATCGCCGACATGACGTTCAACGTGGTGGCCTTCACGGAGGTCATGGGCATGATCTGGAAGCGGCTGAACGACCACGGCAAGAACTGGCGCCACGTCTACAAGGCCCTGATGCTGCTGGACTACCTGATCAAGACGGGCTCGGAGCGCGTGGCCCAGCAGTGCAAGGAGAACATTTACGCCATCCAGACGCTGCGGGACTTCCAGTACATCGACCGCGACGGGCAGGACCAGGGCATCCACGTGCGCGAGCGTGCCAAGCAGCTGGTCTCCCTGATCCGCGACGATGACAGGCTGAGGCATGAGAGGGCCCAGGCCCATAAGACCCGGGAGCGCATGGCCGGTACCAGCCTGGGCTACGGGTCGCTGCCGCCACCATACCCGGGCCGCCGAACCAGCCAGCCCAGCATGGGAGCCCTGTATGGGGACGAGCATGGCAGATCCCGGGGGTCACCATCCTCCTATAATTGTGAGTACAAAAATAAAACCTCACTCATCCTTCACTAGACCGTTACCTGTAGAGGTATCAGTTCTGGCTCCAGAAAAACCCTTAAACACAATTGATCCAACCATTTTCTAAACCAGCTCATTCTAATGAGCACACAGACAGGTAAGTCGACTAATAGTGAAATCACCTGTGTTTAGTGCATAGGCAGAAGAAATATGTGGCAGGGTTTTTACTTTCTGAAGCCAGCATTGACACTTCTGCTTACCTGAATACTCAGATGAGGGCCTGTTACAGTCTAGTGTTAGAACACAGAAAGCATAGACTTGTAATTCGGTATTTTAAACATCACTTCCTGTTTACTGCTGTGTTGGACTACATCTTACTCGTGTATAGTTCTGCCATTGTGTCTTGATTTCCTGAAGTCTCACACCTGTCCAGCACACCCGTCTTGCTGGTATTTTCTCTATTATTATTCCTTTATTAGGTTGTCAACAAGACACAACAAACCCTCTGCCAACTCCCTTCTCTGGTTCTAAAACTAATGCAGTTGGAGTGTGAGAATTAGACTTCCCGGTACATAAAGAAGTCTTGTTCTCTCTCAACTAATCAAAGATAAGCACTACACCTCACACTGGACAATGTTTTACAATCTGTTGTCAACACAGTTGAGAAATTCTAGCCATGTGTTATCGAGTTGATTTTTTTTGTTAACATTCGGTAAGCTGGAATTTCTCTCTAACTGCATTATCTCTGGTGTTCACTAAGGGTTAGATGGGAAGTCCCATGCCAACCCCTACCCTCCTGTTCAGTTTTTCTGGTTCTGCCTGGGCTCAATCATCTAATTTCTCAGTTTCGGTCACGGTGCGCTGTACTTGGATGGAGATCTTGATCTATGGCTGCATTCCTGCCATTCTCTCACTCTTGCTCGTTCTGGATAAACAAGCCCAGAAAATGGAGCCACTGTGCCCTATGGAGTGTAAGGGAAAGAGTAATGAAATGTCATTCCCAAGGTACCGTGTGTGTGTGTGTGTGTGTGTGTGTGTGTGTGTGTGTGTGTGTGTGTGTGTCAGTAGATGGTCTTGATTAGTTAAGTATGTGGGATTGCCGTTTGTGTGTGTGTGTGTTGGTATAAAGTGACAAGTATGTGTCACTGCCTCGAGTCTTGCGGAGCAAGACATGACTTTGGCATTTCGTAGCAAGACGACCTGTTCCAGGGTGACTTGTTTCGATTGTTGGTGTCGAGAGGGAAGTGAGCCAGCACCTACCAAGCTTTTCCTTGGTAAGGTCTGTGCTGCCCCAACCATTACAGCTACACCACAAACCACTGTTTATACTTTTACCTCTGACTTCACAACTTGCCGTGATTGGCACAGAAGGTGTAAAACACACTGAACACGCAAGTCGATCACACCCATGCTTTAAACCACTCTCCCATGGTTGGTCCCACTCATATACTCTCAATGTTGTCATGTCATGCTAGGTCGGTGTGGGCAGCCTCATTGATTTTCTATGGCGCGTTTTGCTAGTGGGGATGCCTGGTGGATGTCTGCGTAGATCTCTCCCAGCTCAGGGATGGCCATATATAATGGGCGGCAGGCTTTTCTTGTCAATGTTACTGTTACTGTTCTGGCCCATTACATTTTTTTCTCCGCTTGATTTCTTTCTCCGCCACAGCCCCCACACCCACCCCGTGGACAGACACTTCTCCCTAGCAGAAAGGTGCTAGATTGGCAGGCCGTGAGAAAGCTTTTTAGAGAACCTTGTTAACCTTGGCTCTTTTAGCTGAACCCCAAAATGAGCAGTATTTCAAGCATTTCGTTCCTTAATGATAAACCTAGTAAGCGTTTCATCATACCGTGAACTTGCGGTAATTGAGTTCACAGCATTTTTGTTGGCAGCAGCTCAACAGTACCGTAGGCTTCCCTAAAGATAAGCAGTCCAATTCCCATGGAATCAGTGCGATTCGGTTTTGGACTGGCAGGGCTAGAATCGTATTTGTGTTGGACCGACGCCAAGAAATCTGGGGAAGTACAGTGCCGCCCTGTTCTGTACCTCGGTCAACACCAGTGTGCTGTGTGCAGCTGTTGGGAATGCTGGCTGAGTGACGGTCTTATAGATGGACGTTTAGATGTGGTTTGTGTATACAGTGAGTGCCTGTGGGAAGGAGATGTGGATTAGGTATATTATTAATATAGTCTGTTTTGTAACATTATCCATCCTAATCTTGGTGCCTCCAGTACACACCCTAAAAAAAATCTATTTTTAATTCATCCATTCATCCTCTAAGCTGGTGCTGTTGTGATGATCTTGGTCTGCCAAGTCATTTTCAAAGGTTATATTTTTTATTTTATTTTTTCCTCAGCCAGCCTAGACTGTCATGGAGTTCAGTGGGTTTACTGGGCAGGGTATGGCCTGGAACCTGGAAGGAAATGTGGTGGGTGGTGGGCTCGGGGGGCCAGGAGTAGGATCGAGAACTTTTATTGTGGAAATCAGATGTAGGTCATGGGGTTTGGGGTAATTTACTGGGTGGTGGTGGGTGGGAGGTATGTGAGAGTGCCAGTCTCTGTGGGCATGGGTGCCTGTATGTCACTCAAGACTGTCGGGGCACTTTGGCATGGTAGACAGTAGACAGAGAGACAGGGATGGAGAACTGGGAGAACTGTACTCAGGCGGAGCTTTCCGTTGTGTGTGTGTGTGTGTGTGTGTGTGTGTGTGTGTGTGTGTGTGTGTGTGTGTGTGTGTGTGTGTGTGTGTGTGTGTGTGCGTGTGTGCGTGTGTGCGCGCGTGCAGACGCGCACAAGCAAGCAAGCATGTGCATTCCAGGCCGGGCAGGAGCCTTTGAGAGGCACTGCAGTGGAATTGATGGAAGGCTCAGGGGTTGCGAACTCTGCCAGCGTCTGGCCTTGCTTCTGGCCTGGCATCCAGTCACGGGCACTGCCAATCTCACCCACCCCATCCCCCATCTTCCACACCCCATAACCCATTTTAGACCTGGGTAGACCTGCATCCTGCCAGGAGGATTGAGTGTGGGCATTATGTGTGTGTGTGTGTGTGTGTGTGTGTGTGTGCTGGCAGTGGGGGGATGCTGTATAGCATAAGCCACCACCTCATGCCCCCCCCCCCCCCACCCTACCCAATCCTCTGTGCCCCTGTACAGGCACGCTATTGTTCCCAGCAGAGAGTCGACGGCGGGAGGGGAAGTAATCCCAGGACGAGGGCTGGGCGCGCGCGGCTCGGGTGCCTACTACAGGCAACTTAATATGCGCAAGCGGTGCCAGCTCGCTCGCAAACTCTGCCTGATCCCCCTCCTGTCCTCCATGCCCCTCCATTGACACCCCCCCCCCCCCCCCTTTTTTTTTCAATCTTGGGTCTTAAAAAAGGGTTTCAATTGAGCAGTTTCTTTTTCTCTCTCTCTCTCTGTATCTCTGTATGTCTATCTCTGTCTCTCTCTCTCCTTTTGCTTGCTCTTACTTTCACTGTCACTTTCAAAACCCTCCTTCCTCATTCCTCATTCCTCCTCCCTCCCCCTTCGGCCTTTTATCTTCCTCATCCTCTCAGCCTCTTCTTCCTCCCCCCAACTAGCCCCGGATCTGGAGCAGGCGCGGCCGCAGACCAGCGGGGAGGAGGAGCTGCAGCTGCAGCTGGCCCTGGCCATGAGCCGAGAGGAGAGCGAGAAGGTGGGTCAGCCCCCGCACCCCAAACCTGAGCGCCACACCGCCACACCTGCCAGTGTGAGTGTCTTACGTCTTATCTGTGCTTATGTGTTTGTGTGTGTGTATGTTTGTTTGTGTTAGTGTGTGTGTGTGTTTGTGTGTGTGTTTGTGTGTGTGTGTGTGTTTGTTTGTGTTAGTGTGTGTTTGTGTGTGTGTTTGTGTGTGTGTGTGTGTGTGTGTGTGTGTGTGTGTGTGTGTGTGTGTGTGTGTGTGTGTGTGTGTGTTCTCCATCTTTTATATCTGTGTGTGTGTGTGTCTTTGTCTTTATTTGTGCTTGCTTGTTTATCTGTGTGGTTCTTTATGTGTGTGTGTGTGTTGTTCTGTGCTGGTGTGTGTGTGTGTTAGAGAGAGAATGTCTTAGATCTTGTGTGTGTGTGTGTGTGTGTGTGTGTGTGTGTGTGATGCGATGCACTGGCGCAGCTCTGCTGCACCACCAGCCTTAAGCATACCTCATCCCGAGGATTTGTGTTTGATAAAAATGTGCCAAGGTCCCCTAGAGAGGGTAGCGGGGAGTTAGGGCTGATTTATAGCTATGCTTTGGAGTGGCTTCTCCCCCCGGGCCTGTGCTTTGTAGGGAAGGAGATGGAGCTTGCAGCCTGCAGAGTGGAATATTCAGTGGGCTTGGCCCAAGTAACGTGCATACCTCCCCAGTTACACACACATCTCACCACTTTCCAAAGCCTGCTGTGCTTTTGAGGTAATATCCAAAATGTAGCAGTAACATTAAATTACACATACTGAATATTGCTTGTTTTGTTCTGAATTATCCCATAAAAATAGAGATGTGCTGATGTGCGACGTTGAAAGCTGAACAGCATAGCTTTCGTTTGAGCTTTCGCTTTCATATTGCAGCAGTGGGCCTGGTGTTTATTATGCAGCGGTCGGCCCTGTCAGCAGTTCTCCTCATCGTCTGGCCTGCCGCGCCACGCAGGAATCGATAGCACCAGCGAAAGCTGGGACCAGTGTGGCACCACCGTTACCGCGCCGATGGGTCAAAAAGCCTGTAAACACTCTTCCCTGATTGGTGCGTTTCAGTCTGACCGGTGGCTGTCTCAAAGACAAATCCCGGCAGACACCGTTTTCCACCACATGCTTGAGCATCTGTCTGTGTTGTATCTTCAAGGCCAGAGTTAAAAGCTCTTCTTGTCCATTATCCTAGGAGAGGGAGATGAAGGGAGAGAAAGGGAGAGGGAGAGAGGGGGAGAGAGTGCGTTAGCACAATTTTGCTTCCTGTGTGGATCAATTTTTAATGTGGAGGCATCCAGTCAGCTTACTCTGCCTACAGCTGTCATGTGACAGTCACTGGACTCACACTGAGCAGCACTGAGGCATTGATCATGTGTTTGTGAGTGAGTCCAGCTATTGACAGCATGGGAAGTGAGTAATTGGCCTCCCAGGGTTGAGGTTGCTGATATGAGTTTGTTGTGCTTGATAGCTTGTGTGTGTGTGTGTGTGTGTGTGTGTGTGTGTGTGTGTGTGTGTGTGTGTGTGTGTGTGCGTGCGTGCGTGCGTGCGTGCGTGCGTGCGTGCGTGCGTGCGTGCGTGCGTGCGTGCGTGCGTGCGTGCGTGCGTGCGTGCGTGCGTGCGTGCGTGCGTGCGTGCGTGCGTGCGTGCGTGCGTGCGTGCGTGTGTGACCGTCAAGCTCTTTAGATAGTTCCACATCACCAGTTGTATTGACTAGTTTAACAGCTAATCTCTGTGGATATTGTGCCCAAATGAATCAAATTGTCAGCCTTGACTTTGTCACACATTCCTGGTGTATAGGTATAAACCAAGATTAATAGAAATAAAACAGAATAGAACAGATCTATGAAAGTTAAGGCCTGTAGTTTGATCTTCCTTTGTGCTAGTGAATGTTGTTTCACATGTACATAGTTAGGAACACAATTAGAATTTTAGTGCCAGATGTTTTGTTTGGCAGTCACTGTTGCTAACAGAGAAACATGATTTGAAGCATTTCTTCCCACTATTAATAAATAATTCAGTCCGAATGTTCGTGTGATTTCAGCTGACTTGTACTTTCCCTCTTCCCTCTTTTCCCCAAGGCTAATGATGTGGTTACTCCGAAATGATTCTGGGTGATCATTTGGGCCAGCAAAATAGTATAAAGAAAAATAAGTTTTCTGTGATTAAAACTTATGTTTTTGCTAATGCTAATGTGGAAATTACATCAAAATAATGGTATTATTGTTCTGAATACTCTGAACAATAATCTAAAAACAAATGAGTTGCATCCACAAAAACTGAAGCAGCGTGGTTCGCAAAACACAAACTTTGTGTCACTGCCAAAACCTTTGGCCTCAGCACAGAGTATTATAATATAGTATAGATCACAGAACATGTGATAAGAGGATGAGAGCATTTTTTTGGAGGCTGTCTCCTGAAAATTAATGTTATGTGGCAGCTGTGGCCTAGTGGTTAGGGAGTTGGTCTGGCGATCGGAAGGTTGCTGGTTCGAATCCCGCCCTACCCATGGTTGAGATGCTAAGACAGTCCGAGAGCTTTTTCTTCTTTGGAGGCTGTTTTCTGAGTTGTAGACCTTTAAATGGTCCCTCCTAACCCTTCCTCCCCTCTAGCCTCTGCCGGCTGTGGATATCGATGAGCAGACGCAGCTGCAGATTGCCATGAGCCTCAGCAAAGAGGAGGCCATGAAGGTACAGCGGTGTGGTGCTGCATCTTCCCTCCTATAACCGCTCTCCTCTAGGCCTGTCACAATAAGCAATAAATCAATGCACCAATTCATCAAGACATCGCATGATAAGTTAAAATGAGCGCAATAACTTTGCCGGCCTCGATCATTTCCGTTTGCATGCTTGTTTGTTTTCCACGTGTCTCTCTCTTTACCAAAGAGACTGGAGTCTAATGTTTCATATTTTTTGAAGTGCAATTTTGTTTACAGAGACTTGATAATCCATTTTATTTATTATTTCATTTTTGTGTGGTTTTTATTTTCATTTTTTTTATTGTTTTTGGTTATGTTTTGTTTATTTATTTTGGATTTTTAAAACGTCTTCTAGTTCTAGTGTTAAATATTCTTTAGAAGTGAAAGCTTATTGATATTTGGAAGGGTGTGCTTGCATTATTATGCTTTCTCATGATATTAGTTAGACAATATTGTTGTTTATCGCAGTCATTTCTCGTCCTGTAAAATTTGTTATTGTGACAGGCCTAGTCTCCTCCTCCTCCTCTTCCTCCTCTTCCTCCAGCTCCTCACATTTCTCCACCTCTCCGTGGCTTGGCCTTCTAGTGTCTCTCGTCAGTAACCCTGCATGTAGAAGGTCTTCTCCCTCAAGCTTCTCGGCCAGCCATCTTTCCCTGCCTCAGAAGCGTACCACCGCAGCTACCCAAACCCAACCCCAACCCACCTCACCACACCTCACACAGCTCCTGCTGACCAGCAAAGCGGCATGCACCCCCTCGCTCGCTGCCTCCCTCCCTCCCTCCCTCTCTTCGTCTGAGTGGACAGCGTGTTTCCCTAACCAACTCCCTCTCTCTCAGGCTTGTGGGAAGATTTCCCTGCCTCTGACCTCTACTGGTGCTAGTGGGGAGAGGGGAACGCTGCAGCCTATTTGAGTGGGAGGGGCAAAACGGTGTCTACGTTTGCCTGGATTGGTTAGTCTGGAAAGCTCCCCGCTCTAGCATGCACTGGCTGCTTACAGAAGTCTGCCAGTGGTGTTGACCATGGACTGACTTTTGTCTTTTTATCTCTTTGTCTGTCTTTGTCGCTCTGTCTCTCTGTCCGTCTGTCTGTCTGTCTCTCTCTCTCTCTCTCTGTTTCTCTTTCTCTCTCTCTCTCTCTCTCTCTCTCTCTCTCTCTCTCTCTCTCTCTCTCTCTCTCTCTCTTTCTCTCTCTCTTTCTCTCTCTCTCTGAACTCTTTTGGGTTTGACTTTCAGCCACGTCCCCCACCACCTGCTGCCTTGGATATGGATGAGGAGACCCAGCTCCAGCTCGCCCTGAGCCTGAGCAAAGAGGAGCATCAGCAGGTAGAAAGCAGAGCGTCTTTGGGGGTGGTCTTGGGAAAAGGATCATAAAGATCGGCACATGTCTAGATGAGGCCATCGTGGCTACTGTCTCATCATGTGGGTCAGATGAGCCTTCTCCTCCTCCTCCGGTTCCCCACAACCAGCTAGGTCGCCAGGGCCACGGGCTCTCTGATGTCCCCCCCTCTTTCAGTTTGTTTTCTGACACACTGCTTCCCCTGTTTCCCTCTTTCTGGGTGTCCATTTCTCCAAACCCCACCCCCTCCCTTCCCCCACCTTTCCACCCTCTTGCTGTCCTCTCTCTCTCACACTCTCTCTCTCTCTCTCTCTCTCTCTCTCTCTCTCTCTCTTTCCCTCTTTCTCTCCCTCTCTCTCCCTCTCTCTCTCTGTGCCAGGTTTAAACAATGGAGCCTCTCACAGAGTGGTCTTTGCATAAATGTTCTCCCTTTCTTCGTTGTGACCTTAAGAACCACTCTGTTTTTTTTTTAAAATAATGATCAGCGTATTTCTTGAAAGGCCTCCATCTGTTAGCCACGGTGTGCGTTTGCGTGCATGTTTGCGTTGCGTGTCTGCGGTGGTTCTAGCGTGATTTTGCAGGTACGACTTTGTCACGATGACCAAACATAAGTGCTACTTCAGCCCTTTCATGCCAACTGTGTCCATGTGTCTGTTGCCAGGAGCAACGGAGTCGCCAGGGAGATGAGTCGATGCTCCAGAAAGCTCTTGAGGAGAGTAAACGAGAGATGGAGGCAAAGAAAGGAGGGGTATGTGGAAAATCACAAGAACATAAACATTTTGTCAATTCCTTAATATAATAGCCTGAATATTTCCCCGGATTGGACTTATCCAACATTGAACATCTTAGTTAATACACTTTATGTAAGTTATTACCTTTATCTGATGCTCTTATCCAGAGCAACTTACAGTTCTTTAGAGTTTCAGTTACACTCCCTGGAGCAGTGTGGGGTTAGAGGCCTTGCTCAAAGGCATTTCAGCCATGGGTAGGGCGGGATTCGAACCTGCGTCTTTCTGATCTCCTCTGATCCCAACACCAACTCCCTAACCACTTAAAAGTTACATTACATTTATCTGACGCTCTTATCCAGAGCGACTTACAATTCTTTACAGGGTTTCAGTTACATTCCCTTAGTGAATGAATGTGTCCACATTAGTTACTACTGATCAAGCCTTGACAACAGAGTCTTACTAGTAGCAACACAGGGTGAAGGTGTACATGTATAACTGTGTACATTGGAGCATATTTTGGGACTCATGTACAGGCAACTGTAGCACACACAGTTCTTTAAACAGTTCTTTGAACAACTCAAGGTTGGCCACCTGACCTGCCTAAGAATGTTTTGTCTCTGTTTCAGCATTCCGCCATGATGGACCTGGTAGATATTTTTGCTCCAGCACCTGGCGAGGCCGCGAGTGCCCACCCCTGGGACCTGGCATCTGGTGGGGACGGCCGTGCCACGGCCTCTGGTGGCTCGCTCCTGTCTGACCCCTGGGACTCTTTAGGTAAGGCTTTGGTGTATCTCAGATAGGTAGACAGACAGACCATTTCAGAACCTATTTCTGCATCATTCATACAGCACGAAAGACAGACAGTTTCAAAATGTCTTTCTGTACCACACAACACAACGAAGAGAGTCACAGACAGACAGTTTCAGAATGTCTCTACCATTCAGCACCAATGGTCAGACACAGGCAGACAATTTTCTGTATTATACAGCATGACAGACAGACATAGACTGACAGACATTTCAGAAATTCTTTCTGTGCTATTTAACTAGTTGTCAGACAGACGATTAGAAGACAACAATGTCACATAACCCCGGAGACCAGCACACAGAGCGCCACATGTCACTGCATCCCCTTTCTCCACTCAGCTGAGTTCACTCAACTCCATACCAGGACACAGAATCACCACTTACATCTGTTATTTGCATCTCTCTGCAAACACTGCTTGGAGGAGCCCTTATTTGTGTTGTTGACGACCATCTGTTGCTAAGTAACACATCTGTCTGGACACATAACGTGTATTTAATTTGCTGCCAAGAGGGCAGCGGGCGGCGTCTCCTTGACTTGAGCTCAGAGTGCAGGCATGGGTGCGTACCTCGTGGTTGAGGCTTCCCCACCCCTTGTCCAAAACTCAGGCCGTTGGACAGGAGGCAGTCTGGAGTGGCTAAGGAGGGTGTCAGTAGTTGTGTGCTTGGAAAGCAGAAGTATTATTATTACATTACACTTAGCTGTAAGCTCTTATCCGGAGCGACTTTATTATTATTATTTACAGAGTTTTTTTAGTTACAGTCCCTGGAGCAGTGTAGGGTCAGATACCTTTGCTCAAAGGGCATTTCAGCCATGGGTAGGACAGGATTCGAACCTGCGACTCTCCGATCCCAAGACCAACTCCCTAACCACTAGACTACCGCTGGCTCAGCAGAAGAAGCAGCAGAAGGCCAGGTTTAAAGGGTGGGTTTTGAGAGATTGTCTAAACTTTGCCCCTCTCCTGACAGAGGGCAGCTCGGCGAGAGGTGCCAGCGGCTCGTGGTTGGTGCCTCCATCGGCGTCCGGCGCCGGGCGACCGCAGCAGCCGTGGGATCAGAGGTCGGGCCCCGCCGACCCGTGGGACGCCCCCCAAAGCGGGAGGTCCAGCCAGGCCGGACAGATGTGGTCATCTCCTGCCCATAAAGGTACCAGTTTTGTAACTGGACGGATGGATGGATGGATGTTTGGATGGATGGATGGATGTTTTTTTTAATTGTCATTGTCACCTGTACTTCCATACAGACAAGAATGAAATAACGTGTCCCTACCAAGTTGAAAGATATAATAATAAATGTTTAAAAATCAGCATACACGCACACACGCGCACACACACACACACACACACACACACAAACACACATATTAGCAGCAGAAACACAGTGGGGTTACCCAGGAGTGTATTAAATTCAGCATGGTACTGTATGTAAACATTGTAAAGTTCATGCAGCATGATCCCACGCATATCCAAGCCCTATATCCAAACAAAAGTGTATCCGAAAAAGTCTGAAATGATCCTCACACCATACATCTCCTATATAGAAGTGTAATGGTGTAACGTTTTGAGCTGTGCAGCTCATTCTCAGACTTGTCCCCCACTTACACCCCACCCCCGTCTTCTCTAAAATGCAGCCTGATGGAATGTAGACTTGCTTTCATAATAGGCTGCAGATGCTGTATTTTTTTAACAAACAAAACAAGCTTAAGGATGACCTTTATATTAAAAAAATTGCAGGAACGGCTTTGTCACAATGACCGAACATCAGTGCAGCTTCAGCCCTTTGGTGGCAGCTGTGGCCCTGTGGTTGTTCCACAGAAGCACTTTGTTTGCCCTGTGCTAGGACACTATTAGAAACTGTACCCCCTCAACCTCTGCCATCAAAACCTTAAAGGTGTCATGGCATCGTTTTTTATTCATGCTGCAGTGGTCTCTAGTATTAACGAATGCCCTGTGAGCTGGTTTTGGTGAAAAAAAAAAACAGCTTTAGTGCTCCTGTTACAGGCTTTTCTACTTTGGTGGAGGAGACGGAGCAGGGAGAATGACAGGTTCTCGGCTATGCTAGTCACAGGCTACAATCATTCAAAGCCCATTCGGTCATAGCACACCAAATAGAAGATTTAAACGTTCTAAACATACACAGCTACTTACCTATGTTTTGCTAAGTGAGTGTGTGCTGCAACGAGACTCCTCTGGTAATCACAAATATGGCACAGCCTTTTCTAACATATGTCACTTCGTATGCCTTTTTCTTACTCACTCGTTTTTCCGCCAGCATACATATGTAACTCGGAGTGACCTATCAGATTTCAAAAAGAGCAAGCACTAGAGGTTTCTCGCGGAATGAGACCTTTAATGTACAGTATCTATACTGTGTGGCTGGGTTCAGGCCTGAGACAGGTGTTGTTGCTCCCCCTTTTTAATCAGGGTTTCCCTCACTGTGCATTACTTAGTCCTGCTTGCATATATCTCTTCCCCCACCCTGTACCAGTGCTGCTTTAGTTTGTATAATGAGGCCCTCTGTGTTTTTTTTCTGCAGGCTCTGCAGGAGTGGATCTTTTTACAGCTCCTGCAGAAAGCAAAAGGCCTGTTGGTGCGCTCAAGCCCTCCTCCCCCAGAGCTGGCAGTCCTTCAGGTACTCTATGCGTCCCTTCTTACTCGACACTGTGTCAGCAGCAGCAGCCTTTGTAGTTACAGTTTAAAAAGCTCGCAAACATATTTGGAATTTCGTGTTTGTGTGCTACAGTAGACTAACATCTCTCTGCCCAAAGACCTGTCGACAGGGATCTGATTAATGACCTTGTGTTGTTTGTTGTATTTTAATGTTTTTTTGTATTTTAGTTTTTGGTTGTAATGTGCTGTTTTATATTGCTTTATGTCGCTTCGGGTAAAAGTGTGTACTTAAGTACTATAACAGTAACAGTTTGGCCACTGAACGTTCACACATTGTGTGTCGTCATTTAATAGATGCAGACCTTTTTGATGACGCCATGGATGGTGGGCAGGTGAATGTAAACGGCCATGACGGGGGCAGCCCCGAACTCTTCGACATGTCTCGCCTGGGAGAGAGCCTGGTCGATCCTAAGCCGCGAGCCTGCCGCACCCCCGAGGCCTTCCTGGGTCCTGCAGCTGCATCACTCGTCAACCTGGATTCACTGATCCCTGTCAGCCCAGCCCCCAAGACCTTAAACCCATTCTTGACAGGTGATAATTGAGGAGACCAATGGAAAAATGGACATAGTCACAAAATCACATTTTTCTAGTCACTCCCCCTATCGGTAGTTGCGTTGACACCAAAGCTTTTTCAGTCCTGTTAATAAACAAGCATAGTCTCAAGCTGAAAGCATTTTAAAATAGCATTTACTTATAAAATTGTATAACACAATCAGAATTATAATTGTATACTCACGTAATTATGTAGATGTGTAGGTCATATCCATAAACTATGCTAACACAAGACACAGGACAGATCTGTCTGTCCAACATCAATTGAATAATCAATTGATTGACATCCTGCTTGTGTTTGTATTATATGCAAGAATATTATTATGAAGATCTGTACATATCCATAAATATGTGATAGATCTGTCCATCCTGGATTGATTAATTTATCTTTTTATTTGTATCTGTTTATTGACATGTTCATCTCACTTGTCTCGTCCAGGGCCAGCTGCTCCTGCGACCTCGAATCCATTCCAGAGCGAGCAGCCCCGCCTCACGCTGAACGAGATGCGCCCCAATGCCACCTCTCCAGCGCCCCAGTCGGGCTCACTGCCCTACAGTGCCTCCCTACCCCTGCCCTCCAACCAGCAGCCGTCCTCGCTGCCCTCCTCCCTAACCCAGCCTGCCGCCAACGCTGCCAGGCCCCTGGATCTGCCCGGCAACCTGCCCCAGCCGCTGCTTCCCCTCTCCTCCGCCGCCACGCTAGGACCACCCGGAGCAGACCAGCAGAACCAGAACCCTTTCCTCTGAGGCCCAGTGTCCCTCTCCCAACCCCACACCTCCCAGGCAAAGCTGTTTGTAGGTTATAATCTTGGGCTGCTCAGTTGGCCCTGATGGGAGAAAACCGCTGTAGTTTTTTGTTTTTTTTTGTCTTCCCAATCCCTAAATGTCAATAGACTTGTAGACTCAACTGGAACTAAAGTCAGTACTGACAGCTCTGTTTAATAACCTTGAGTTTTATATGAGCTTAACTACCTTCACATTCTTTGCTATTATACTGTTATATCTTGACAGCCGGTGTGGCTCTGTACATGAGACGCATTGGCCAGCGAGGGAAGAGAGACACAAATGAATGCTATTCAGATGCACAAATGAGGGGAGAGGAGATACATGTCTGTTGTCTTTGGCATGAAGTCCTATTGAAGGTGTTTCCTGGCAAGATGGTTTTTAATACTTCCTTGAATGCCACAAGAGCATTTACTCACAACATACTTCAGCTGATTTCACAGGTGGCCCACGCACTGTGCTGTCCTGGTCTAATACTGAATGTACACACCACACGTCTTTGCTCACACCCCCTTGCCACCACCCCACTACCCACCCAACTCCACGCCACACCCCCAATGATCCAGAATGCCTCTGGATTGGCTGCACTGACTGGGCCATTTCTCTCGTTACACTCTAGGGGTAACTAGAGTCTGAGAACAAAACGGCGAAGGGAGCCGAGCCAAAAAATCCATCTAGATAATGACACCCGGCTAGCTGGATAAAAGCAACTTAAGTAATGTTGAGAATTTGCTATAGAGGAGAGTGAGTTTAGGCGTATTGATTTGTGTGAGTGTGTGTGTGTGTTTGTGTGTGTGAGAGAGATGCTGGGAGAAGTGTGGGATATGACACTGATAACTGACTTTTCAGGGAATGAAGCTACTGCAAAACCATTGTGCTAACGGAATGTAAGAAAAGTGAGAATGTGTTGCTGTATGAACCATTGCTCTTGAAATATAAGGATGCAGTTAACAACTCAACCTGCAGCACTTGCAGTCATTTATTCAGTGTATAAAATACCTTTTTTTCCTCAGGCAGTTGTCCTGACCTAACAATGGCACAATAGCAATGAGGTCATTTGTATCTCGATGTCTGTTTTACTTTGCATATCATATTAGTTTGGGCATGTACCTTACAGTTTATTTATAAGCAAATTTGTTTTTTTCTCTGTTAATATAAATCTATCCACCCTACTAAGCAAGATCCAACAATATGCTAACTTAAAGTAGTTTAGTATAGGATCTCTTAATGCCACCCATACATTTACCAGAAAAGAAAAACTGAAGTGAAATTGTCTGCCCTTTTCAGTAACTGCGGTCTTTCATGATCACTTCAAAAACCATCATCTTCTCAATGGGACATGCATTTTCACAGCATGGAGTACATCCCATCTACTCAGTGACACTGAGTTTGCCCTGTCAGTCTGTGGTCTACCAGACCAGGGTGGTGGTCCAAAACAGTTCCTGGCCTTCAAGTCCGTGTCAGGCTTTCCAACCAGCCCAACACCTCTTTCAGTCCTTGGCCACAACGTGCGCTCACCTCCAGTGTGGTAACAGACTGAGGGGCAGAGGCAATGATGTCATCCATTCTAAAAAGTGATTTCATCTCCATCAGGGTCATAGTGCAAGGCATATCCCTGAAAAAAGAAAGCACAGAATATAATATGAACTTGTGTGGCACATGTGCCTTATGACCTATGTTGCTCAGTACAAACTGGCCCCGAGGATATGTGAATCTCAACTTCCTGGGGAAATGCATCTCTAATAATAAACAGTTATACTGAGGGGCCACATCTAGGGGTTTGACAGGTCTCACCTCTTGTTAAAGAGCACAAGAACTGAAGCACCACGGAGAGGCGCGGCTGACAGGATGGACAACAGCTGGACACAGGATGAGGATATCTGAGCGATGTTGGCTGAATCCACCACGAACTGTAATGGAAAAATTGCACATTCACACAGTGCCCTAATAAAGTAATAGTAATATGTATGCCGTATGTGAAAAAGAATGACCACAAGGTGCAATAAAGGTGCATTTCTTTACTGTGCAGCCCAAACTATTATTTAACTACGTACTCTACAGCAGTCATTTTTTTAAGGAACGTATAGAGGGGGACTAGTCCTGACGCACGATGACAGAGGAGACGTCTGTGTAAAAGTTGTGCCAAATAGGGCCCATGCAGCCTCCGAGCTCTCTCACGGTTATCCTCCTCTTTTTCAGATTCAGGTCGGTAAGATTGGTGCCAACCTGTAACAAATAACTGAATTATTTATCTGTGCCACAAACACACCACGCCCTATAGCATTACAGCAGGGGCTGTAGTCAAAACATGAGGTAATGGTTACATTCCCATGTGTAAGATGACCATAGACGACTCGGAACAGCCTACGGTCTAAGGGAACAGCCCCTCAGATAAATGACGTTACCACGCACAATGACAAGTAAATTACGTTAAAATCTTACTTACAGTGGGAAGTGTTACTGGAGTTTCTCCAAGGTCAAAAAGCTGGTCTCGTTGGGTGAGCTGTGAATAATGTTAAAGACCCAAAGACCACACAAACAAAGCGAGCAAGCAAGCAATTAATGATAGCTAGATAATTATGATTTCTGTCTGAGTTGTAGTAAAAGGATATTCTGTAAACGTTTGAGTAACAGGGTTTTCCCGACACCTGTCGCACCGAGCAACAAACACATGCTGCTGATATGTAGGCTATTCGATTACATTTGATTACATTATGTGGCAATAGCGATAAAATACACTAGTGAAATTAGTTTATGCCGTGTTCCCGTATTAGCCAAACAAGCTAATCCTGTTACCACGACGATACCGCATCAGGGAGGGTCCAACACTCATAGCTTGAATCGTGTGTCAGTCAAATCTTCAAAGTTTTTTATTGGTTAAGCAACCAAGTGACCCGGAATCAAAATACACAATAATTCCATAGAGTTCAGCATGTAAGCACTTCAGCTCATGCCGTATGTGGGGCTACATTACTTACCTGTGTTTCTTAGTCTACCGAGTATTGTGTAGCATTTTTTATTCTATCATTTACAACATTAATGTCATTGGAACAACAGGCGACAGTATAATGGAGGCCCAATTAAAAAGAGAGCTGGGAACGTCAATGTTGAAAGCTACCGGTCATTCGGGGAGTGGATGCATCAGCGAGGGCCAGAGTTATGACACTGACAACGGAAGAGTTTTTGTGAAAATTAACCACAAGAGCGAGGTTATTATCAGCTATGCGTTGTTACATTATGTCGTGAGCTTTTGATGATAGATTCAAAGTGCATCATCGAGACGATGGTGACAGGTTCTCCCTCCGAGAACAGGCAATATTTTGCACATAACGGCATCCTGCTGACTAAAAACAATATCTGGACTAAAGCGTACCAAGTACCGTACTTACAGTGTTATAATTCTGTCATATGCAATTATTGTGGCTGCACTGTCATTTCATAATCCCTGTCCAATTTGCTGTGAGTTGGCATGTTGTTAACCTTATGACATTATGTCATGTCTTCTTTCTGATGTTTTCTTTGGAAGGCTTTACGAATGTTCAGAGGGGAGATGGCTAGCTTGGAGGCTATACTACAAACAAACACTGTGAAAGTTCCTAAACCTGTGAAGGTTATTGAACTTGAGCGCACTGGATCTGTGTTTGTCATGGAGCATGTGGATATGAAAGGACTGAGCAAGTATGCCACCATATGCATGCATGCCCCCCAAACCATCACATTATTTCATAACACCACATCACCTAAGAGTGCAGATACACCCAGTGTGTTGGGTCATAACTATTCAGATAAATATTATGTAACGGTTTATGACACAATTTCAAAAAGACATGTTAGTTTAAATTTCAGTCAGATAGATAGATAGATAGATAGATAGATAGATGTAATTACATCATGGTCAACAGATTATATTATTTTATTGTCAGTATATTGTCATTTTAAAAGGGCTGCTTTTGGCAAGTCACAGATGCTTAAGAAAAACATATAGAGAATGACGCAATGTACCATTAAAATGTAAGTAATTCATAAAGCTTTTATTTCCCTCTTCAAATGTAATATTCATCATTTTGTTAGGACATGTTCTGTGGCCCATTTAAAATTCTCCCCAGTGGTTGAAGTGTTCTGACGTATGCATGTATATTTGGCTACATGCGCAGGTTCTCTATCCAGCTGGGGGAACAATTGGCCGACTTGCATCTTCACAACCAAAAACAGAGGGAGAGGCACAGCAGAGAGCAGCAAACTGTCGGTAATGTACTGCGTCCTTGTCATCCTGAGCGCTAAAAAAGGTGTTAGGGCGCCATCTACTGGATAGTCAGTGTACGCCACACTGCAACTTTTCAAGTCAGCGTCCTCTAATGACACCAGTTTATTAGGAACAGTTGATGCCATGATGTAATTTAATTTACTTAGTTTCACTGCTTTTACATGCAGGGAAAGGATCTGGCCAATCTGAAGTGCCTGTCATTGACAAATTTGGTTTTGATGTTCCAACCTGTTGTGGATACCTTCCACAGGTCAGTTGCAGTATCAATAACAGTATCAGTTTGGATATCTTGATATGTAAGTAATGCAAAAAAGGCTTAATACTCTCTGAAAAAGATTTAGTTCTGACTAAGGTTGTATGATTCTTTCTTCTTTCTGTATAAGGTCTAGTGATGGGCATCCTGACTTCAAAAGCTACAATCCAGTACCACACATTTGTTCCAGCCATTCACTAAATCCGTTGATTCCAATTAGCAAAACCTTTTAGCCAGGCAGAAGAGCAAATAAGTGAAATTACCTGTACTAAGTGCACAGGTGATGCTAAGTAATTTGGAATATGTGTTATTGGATTGTAGCTTTTGAGTCCAGGTTGCCCATCACTGGTAAGGTCTATTATATAAATATATTGTATTATATTTTTAATCTCCCTTAGGATAATAACAATATCAGCTGAAATATTTTAATGTGCAATTCATGAAAAAATAGGTGTAATGCTCTCTCAAACAGAGTTAGTCCTGACCAAGCATAGCTGTAATCTTAATGCATCTGAATCAGATTGCTGTATCTCTTTCAGTTGAATTTTTTGGTTGACAGACTGACCCTCTCTTTTGTCTATATGTCTATTATGTTTTACTTTACTTCCTACTTCCATCTCCCTCAGAATAATGACTGGCAGGAAGACTGGGTGTCCTTCTATGCACAGCAGAGGCTTGGCCATCAGCTCAGCTTGGTGGAGAAGAGCTACGGTGACAGGGAGGCCCAAGAGCTGTGGTCCCACCTTCAGGTACAGACAGGGCCAGTCAGAAGCCAGCAATGGTTTCCTTTTATGTATTATTTAATTCTATTGTAATTCTGGAGTTTTTTGAAGCCAGGGTGTTATTCACCATGATGAGATAGGTTACGTGGTTTGAAGAAATGTTGAATCTTTATCTTCTCTTTACCTTTGTCTTCTAAATAAATTCTTGGGTTGCTTACCAAGTTCTCTGTATTTTCTTTTATGGGTATGGGCTGTAATTATGGTACTCCTGAAGCGTACTGCTATTCTTCACTTTATTGGGGGTTAAAAAATGGATAAATAAATTTAGATTCTGGCCCCTAGTACGTACACAGTGAGCCACTTGGTTGTGATCTCCAAAGACGATCAAACTCAACATTGTTTTGAAAATATAATATAGCTCTTTGAGGTTGTGTTCCACTCATGGTAAAAATAACTCTGGCTTAAAAAAGAACTCCAAAATCTTCAAGTCAGTGACATCACACTGTGTGCTCTCTCTTTCGCTCTCTCCTCTCTCTCTCTCTCTCTCTCTCTCTCTCTCAATCAATTCCTTCTGTGCAGCTAAAGATACCCCAGCTGTTTGCTGATGTGACCGTCGTCCCAGCGCTTCTCCATGGTGACCTGTGGGGAGGCAACGTATCAGAGTGCTCTGACGGCCCGGTCATCTTTGACCCCGCGTCCTTCTATGGCCACTCCGAATACGAGTTGGGCATCGCGGGCATGTTCGGCGGATTCAATAAGTCCTTCTACACAGCCTACCACGGGAGGATCCCGAAGGGGCCGGGATTTGACAAACGCCAGCAGCTCTACCAACTCTTCCACTATCTGAACCACTGGAACCACTTCGGTGGTGGGTACAGAGGTTCCTCAATTCGCATTATGAAGGACCTGGTAAAGTAAACATGGCCGATGCGATTTAACAGCCCTGCCCATTTCACTCAACCCCACCTATTAACCATGGCAATTCATGCAGAAGAATTAAGATAACTTAATTGCACAACACACTAACATCCGTAGTGTATGAGAATACATAGGGTGCATATGTAGAGAGCAGCAGTGACATGAAGTGAGAGTTACTTTTAAGTGAAGTGAATGCAAAAAAAGTTAACTTTAATGTGTGGTGATTTTTATAATTTCACTAACATTCCATTTGCCCTGGCTGAAGGGGTTGATGTCGGGGGTACTGGAGAGTGATAGCCTACAGTATCTAAGTAGACACGTGTGTGTCATTAACTATTAATTGTAATTTTCTTTCATTTGGAATTATATTACAAATGAAAGAAATCGGCCCACATCTGGATTTTAAACACTTGCAACAATAACAAAACATCTCCACACCAAATAACAGTTAACAGGTTCATCTAACAGGCCACTAATGGGTGTCATACAATGTTTACACCCATAACCCACCATGACATGTTTAGAGGAATAAACACAAAATACAAGTGTGATCATTAATCCTAATAAAGTGTTCTGGCTCTAAACATCTTGTCTTTTCTCGTCATTCTGTTTATTGTTTTTCTGTTTATTGTTTATTGTACTCATTTATTTATTTACTCAGTATTTTCTCCCCTTTAAGTACCTTTATACACAATTAAATTTGTATGTTATTCAGAACAACTACAAATCTAAGTGCAACAGGAAAGCACACAAACTAGTTGTATACAGTTAAGTACAGCATTGGTTAAATATCAGTAGTGTCAAGTGGTCACAAAAATTATTCACATGCTGTGATTTAACATTGTGCAAAATTAAGCACATTTGTTGCACTGGTAACGAACACGTTTTAACTCTGTCACTACTATTACTGAGACCTTTTAGCGTGTATCTCACAAGGGAAATCAGTATGGGACAGGACTTTTAATTTGATATTTTTTGTGAACCGGAAGTTATTTTTATACAAAGGTCCGGAGCGGTTGTATAGAATAACGCAGCTAGAATGTGATGTCATGTGATGATGATCAACAGTAAATTCATGACAACAGTGTTACCACGCCAAATAACACAGCCTACAATTTTGTACAGTTTCAGTATTCCTGGACATTTCAGTGGGTCGTGTAGAAGTCCGCATTTTTTCTCCGCATATAGGCCTACAGTTGTGCATTGTGAGTGCGTCATATCTGGATAGAAGTGTCACACCCATAGAAAGGTTGGCTATCGTTGCTCAAAAAACTCTGCGTCGGTGTATTTGTTGTCAACGGTCGGCGAAAATGACTTTGGAGTACCAGTAATCATTACATCGTGTTATAAAATAGTATCTCGACAAAAAACCTGAAAGCCGCAACTTAAGCTCCGACAGAATCTTCTGAGGTCCATAGCCCAAGTGCAATGGCACTGACAGACTCAAGATCTGGTAATGGAGAGGACGGAGTTGAGGAAACCGATGCGATAACGAAAGCCTGTGTGCTTGATGGATTCAGCCACGGTGCTGAGGTGCGGTCCCTTATTGCCAGTTTACCCGAGGTTTACGAACATCTGGCCAAAACAGAATCCGCAATGGAGAGATTCTTGGGTGAGTCTTATTTGCTGTCTGTCTACACACAGACTCGAAACCAACCGAATTATTTTGCATCTTTATTTGCTTATTCGAGCACAATAACTGTCATTTCGTGTTTGTATGTATGTTTGTTTGAATACTGACAATGGTTTTATGTTGTGCTGCAGTTATAATGGATGCATACCTGGAACAACCTCATCTTCTAGATCCACACTTAGGTATTCTGCCAAATTGTGTCTAACCATTTTCATGCACGTCTGCATTATTGATTTTGGCATTGTCATACTAATTTGCTAATATATATCAATGATGTTGCTGATGATTTCTCGCCACTGCAGAATGGATGGTGAACATGTTGCTAGAACATATCCAGAGTGAGAAGTCCCCACCTCTTCTTGTGCATCTTGGATTCAAATTCCTGAACATCATCTCCAAGGCAAGTGCAGGTGGTGTTGTCAGATGTGCCACCTTTATAATGTCACCATGTTAGTCAGTAATGACATTCTTAACATATTCCTTTGGATGTATTTCTGATTCAGGTCAGAGGTTACAAGATCTTCATGCAGCTCCTGCCTCACGAGGTAGCAGATGTTCAGCCTGTGTTGGATCTGCTCTGCAGACAAGATGCCCAAGACTCAGAAGTGAGTCTGGCCCTCTCCACCCCGGCTGGGCCGTGTTAGCATTGCACTAAATGAGATGAACCTGTCTTTGCGGCGTTATAGATACAGTAGGACACTGGTCATTTAGCTTTTGACTTTACCTAGCAGGTTGGCCGTGCCTTTGGAGTAATGGGAATGATGAAAAAGATTTTCAGAAAGGATGTTTTAATAACGATAATACATTTGATTTGTTAGCACCTTTGATAAATCTCACATTACCACAGATTATGATAAAACATACTCAGTTTTACTGCTTAGAGTGGTGTAGAGTGGCTCTCCTTCAATTTGAATACAAATAGTTCCTTTATGTATGGTGGAAAGTTTAAGAAACTGTACCTGGCTGTGTACTGTTGCTGGATTTGCACTCCGGTGTCATGCAGTTGAACCCCTGCCCTTCTTTTTCAGACATGGGAAACCCGCTACATGCTTCTCCTCTGGCTCTCCATGGCCAGTCTCATTCCCTTTGACCTTTCTCGCCTGGACGGTCATTTGAACTCTGACCCTGCGCAGGTCAGAGAGCCCATCATGGATCGCATCCTTGCTGTTGCCAAGGTAACAGACTTTTCCTGAGTTGAACATTTTGTATCTCACTGGTTTTGAGTTATTTACATCAACTGACAACTGTCAATATTTCCAGTTTTAAAAGTAATTTTTGATTAAACCACTCATTTTGTCATTACAGCATGATGTTCTCATTCCAATTTAATTTTATTTGACATTTCTTTGACATTTAACTTGTGATTTACAGTCCTACCTGACAGTCAGCGACAAGTCCAGGGATGCTGCCGCAGTGCTTGTGTCAAAGTAAGACTTTTAAAGGATTTATTAATGTTTGTTGTAGACCAGGACCTGAAAATGTACAGTTGTTCTGATTAGTAGCTCTTTTATCTGTTAGATATGGGCAGACAGTGAGTTTTCATTTTCCATTTTTTTTGTGGGATTAGATACATGCCCAGAAAGGATATATAATTAAAAGATAAATATTTATATTTTGTTTGGAACTCTTTCTTCGAAATTTTAGCATCTCTTAAATGACCAGGAATCTTATGAATACATTTTACAAAAAAAAAAAAACTTTACGACATAAAACTATTTGGTTTTTGTTGAAGCCTCACTGAAAGTTTGATATGTAAAAGTAAAAGTAAAGGCCTGGTATACGTACACACCTGTGCTGAAGGCAAACACCAGTCTGAAAACTCTCGAAGGTCTGTAGCTTGTTACTTAGAAACAGTACCACGTTAAATAGCATGCAAAGCCCAAGATTAGAGCTGAGGTAGGAAGCAGTTTGCTTTTTAATGAAGCTAATATAAACTTGCAACACCCGTAACTGACTGACATGCTAAAAAAACATCAGCAGGGGGCGCTCTTGACTTTGTATTCTCCCAAGGCCTGTAATTCCTATAGGGGATTCATTGTTGTAAATTGCAGTAAGTTTCAGCTCAATGGACTTGTATTGGTTTTGTAGGTTTGTGACCCGCCCCGATGTGAAGCTGAAACGGTTGGGAGATTTTCTGGATTGGAGCCTCTCAGTCATCTCCCAGACCAGCCACCTTACCATGGAGGGCAACATCATTCTGGATGGGGCTTTGCAGTCTCTGGTAAACCCCCCACTGTTAATGTTGAACGAACCCACTCACTCTGTCTTATTCATTGATTAGCCATATGGGTGGTGGTGGTGGTCAGCAATCAGAACTCAGAAATCAGAAGAAAAAAAAACCTACTAGAAGGGTGTGAGATTGATTCCAGGATCCTGTTGTGCCTCTGAGCGATGCATTTAACCACCAGCGATGCATTTGCTCCAGGGGACTGTCCCTCTAGGTAGTGTACTGGTAAGTCACTCTGGATACCAGCATCTGCTTTATTACATGGAATTTAGTGTATTTGTGCACAATATGCACTCCCATATAATGTGCTCCCCTACGTACTCAGTGAGTAGTTACAGGACATGATTATCAGGATTACCAAAACACAATTAGACATAATTATCCTCGCCTTGAGCCTGGGTGTGAGCAAAGGTGCACTTTGCTGTAAAGTGCTCTCTTCACCCCATGTGGGTTGATGGACTCTCGTCCTATACCAAGAAATTATGACACATGAATTATTAGACAACAGTGCATTGCAATGGATAATATTAGAAGGTTTAATTGCACTAACAGTATTTGCCTATGCAGCATTAAATTAGCCTATTTGATACGTGCTTGTGCATGTAATATACAGTATCAAGCATGTGGACTTCAGTCATTAATTCTACTTCATTTTTGCTACAGTATGTATTTGTTAGCTTGGACTGTAGATCAAACATGTGGTCTGTATGGCCATGCACTTAGGTTTAAAAAGGGGAAAAGGTGCATGCTGTGCGCAGACAAATATGCTGTGTTATCAGGACTAAAAGGAATATTATGGGCTAACGTCAACTTTTATGTGAATAGCCTGAAGATTGCACTTAATCATGCTGCTTTAAAAACAAGCAGAACTTGATTTAAAGGTGTATTATATAAAGGGGCAAATGTATGTGTGATGATAAAGTGAGGAATGCTGTGTCAGACACTCTTTAATAGATGGTTTTCAACATGGGTCGGTGATCCAGTCAGCCAGAACAAACAAAATCCACTCCCAAATGTTCTCATTTAAGTCATGTGATGGTAGATGAGCTTTAGGAGCCAAGGTTAAACTTGTTTTTTTATACACCTGTTTTTTTTTTTTTTTTCAAAAGGATTATCGTCTTCTCGTGCTCAGAAACTTGATTTGCATGTTTGAAGTGCCTTAGGGTGGTACATGCGTCCTTGTTAATCACTTTAGATGTTTGTAGCCTTTAAACTGGCTCTGTGTGTTGATAGATACCCTGAGCACCAAAATGGCTTTCAGCTCTAAGCTCTGCATATTATTAAATGTCACATAGCTGTGCCCTTTGAGAGAAAATCTTACATTCAACCTGCCCAGTATATCTCCAATGTATCAGCAATGGGCGGGTTTCCCAAATGCAGTTAAGAAGGTCTTTTAGCGCTAAGAGCTTCTTAACTGCGTTTGGGAAACCCGGTCAATGGTAGTTGAAAGTTTGGGAACCACTGCTGTAACGTATGGTAAAGTCTTGTCCTTCTTTCTACATAACCCAGGCCCAGTTATTCAAACATGGGAAGAGAGACGACTTCCTTCCATACGGTTAGTGACATCCTCTTTTTCCTTTCCCTTCCTCAAAAATCTGACATATACAACCATTTTGGTGTAATTGGTTGATCATACACCTGACTATAATCCTGCAAAATCCCTGACTTTGTGTGTACCCCTGTGTGTGAGCTGATGCTGGTTTGAAGGCACCTGCCTAAATATTTGGACAGTACTATATCTTGTTAGCCATCCACATGTTTAATATTAAAACACCCATAAGGCTGAAAGGACTTAAGGCATAAGATTTAGGCAGGTGCACACAAAGTGTACACACAATGTCAGGGATTTTGTAGGATTATAGTCAGGTGTATGATCAACAAATTACACCAAAATGGTTGTAAATGTCAGGAAGCATACATCCACAGAAGATCTGTGGTAGTTCTTCAAGATGTTTGGTGCAAGCTACCAGCCAAGTTCCTTCAAAAACTCTATGCAATAGACCTAGAAGAATTGATGCTCCTTTAAAGGCAAAGGGTGGTCACACCAAATATTGATTTGATTAGGTTTCTCTTTTGTTCAGTCACTGCATTTTGTTAATTGATGAACATATATGATGAACACTTCTATTTTTGAAGGCATTCCTAGTTGACAGCATTTTTTCCACACCTGCCTAAAACTTTTGCACATTGCTGTATATAAAATCACTTTTGGTTTGCCGTATCACAGCCTGGTTTCTCGTCCTTTGCTCAGCTCCCACAGTCCACATAAGTAGAAAAGAAAAAGTCCACTCAACCAGATTTATGCTCCCAAGTTTATTTTATTAAATACCGTGAATACCGTAACGTTTCGGGCTTCCTCGCCCTTCCTCAGACGTCTAAAATAAACTTCTACTTGAGTTGACTGCTCTTTGGTCCTGCTCCCGGTGATCATTAAGGATGTGTATGCTTTGACCGAACTCTTCAGCTCCCACAGTGCTCCGGTGCCTGGACAAGCAGCGTCTGGTGGAGAGCAGCCAGGCCAAGCTGAGGAAGCTCTGTGTGAAGCTGGTGCAGCGACTGGGCCTCACCTTCCTCAAGCCGCGCGTGGCCCGCTGGAGGTGAGCGACTGTCGAGGGGACACTGCTCTCAGCATTTTACCTTTACATTACTCACTTTACCCTTGCATTACTGCATTTTACGTTTCGGCACTTTATCAAACTGCCGAAGCATTTTAAGCTACATCCTTTTTATGAAATGTGCTATACAAGTAAAGCTTATTATTATTATTATTATTATTATTATTATTATTATTATTATTATTATTATTACTTACTCTTTAACAAATGTTTCTAGTATTCTACTGCTGTTACAGCCGTATGAATGTGGCAGGCCTTTTTACAATTTATTTTTAAGTTCAGGTTTATTTATTCATTTCATTCTTTTAGGATTTTTTAATGTGGTATGCTCACAAGTACCATACATAGACATCAGTGCACAAGTAAAAACAACACATTATAGACAATTCACACAGGAATGTGTATGACATTCAAAGTGCTTTTTTTTCAAATGTTTGTGCATGGAAAATGCTGTGTACAGATACACTTGATTTGTTAACAAACAGAATGACTTTTTTGGACAGACATTTAAGGAGGCCATTACTAGACATGGTTTCAACGGTCCTGGGTGTGTAATCACGTGAAATGCCAAACTGGTCTTAACTTGTTTTTGAACTTGTTTACTTGTTTTGATTTATTCTTCCTCAGGTACCAAAGAGGCAGCCGGTCCTTGGCTTTCAACCTGTCCCAGTCTATGTCCACCACCTCGGTGGCGGCCTCCACCCCTGAACAAGACTCAGCACAGGACGAGGACTATGACATTCCCGAGGAGGTGGAGAACGTCATCGGTGAATAACCTTATAACCTTTGTCGTCGATTGGTTGAATTTACACACATCAAGATCATTTTTTGGCTAGTTCTCGTCAGCCTCTCTGCATACCTTTCTACCTTTCTCCCAATCTCAGCCATGCCTTTGGTTTATTTTTTTTAGAGCAACTCCTGGTTGGGCTGAAGGATAAGGACACTATAGTGCGCTGGTCTGCTGCTAAAGGGTACAGATGTTTTTGTGTACTTATCTATAAGCCGTTATGCAAATTAGACATGAGGTTGAACAATTCTACCCATGTACTTGTAAATTAGTCATGTCTTCCTCATTGTCAAGCAGCCATAAGTGAAACTGAGACATGTTTTTGTTCTGTGTGTGTTTATCAGCATTGGAAGGGTGACAGGCAGACTGCCAAAAGAGTTGGCTGACGAAGTTGTCGGGTCAGTGCTGGACTGTTTCAGGTGAGACTTTTGTTTTCTGCCACAGTTAAGCCTCCTTAAGTTGTCCATGATTACCTCAGCTGTTGTTGTGATTGTTGTTGTTTTGTTGCTTTTGTTATTAATGCTGGTTCTATTTTCGTCACTGCTGTCATTTTTTGCAGTGTTTTAAATGTTGTGTGTGTGTTTGTCTCTCTCAGTTTTCAGGAGACTGATAATGCATGGCATGGTGGCTGCCTGGCCCTGGCAGAGCTGGGCAGAAGGGGGCTGCTGCTGCCCTCTCGTCTGTCTGATGGTGCGTATGCTTCCTCATTAGTCCAACAGAGATGTCTTACAACAGCACATACACATACATCTGAAGTAGGGCTGCTCAATTAATCGAATTCTTATCGTGATAATGATTTCAGGGCCAAACGATCTGAAAACAAATAAAATTGAGGGCAACAATGTTTTTGTCCTAATTATTTTCTACTGTTTGTACTGTACATTAGATGTATACATTAGACATTTCTACTGTTTGTACATTAGACATCAAAGGAGACTTACTAATGTTTACGAAGAAAGGTATTAGGGAAAATCCGAAGGTAGAAGAATGCTTTTTTGAAATGTTTTTGAATACATTTTCAATAAATTAAGCATGTTACTGAGGAAAACAAAATAATCGTTTGAATAATCGTGACTTCAGTTTTGGCCCAAATAATCGTGATTCAGAGTTTTTCCATAATTGAGCAGCCTTAATCTGAAGTATGTTACCGTGTGGCCTTCCTTGCCTCTGTGTAGCGCTCACTTATACACTACTGGTTTTACGCACAGATCACAGCGTGTAGGTATGATCCACACACACACACACACACACACACACACACACACACACACACTCCTACATATTAGAGAGTAAAGTTGATGCACAGACTGCAGTAACACTTTATACTATCTACTTCCTAATAAGCATTTATTTTGCATTTGTTAACCCTTACTTTACGCTTTTGTTCATCATTTGGTAACCATTGGTTTTTACACCATTTCTCATTAGTAAATCGTTTATAAACATATTAACACACATCTGTTTGGATGTCAGTTGGCTGTCTGTCTCTATGTCTGACTGTCTGTATGCTTTCTGCTGTCTCTTAGCCTGAAACAGTGTAAAAGCAATGGTTACCAAATCATTAACAAAGTGTTTAGAGTTACAGATGCAAAATAAATGCATATTAAGAAGTAGTTATTATGAAGTGCTATCCAGACTGCTACTCTATGTGTAATTCTAATATAGAATCAAAGCCGGTGCTCTTTTGTATCAGGTAATAAATCAAGGTCAGAAAGAAAAAGACAAAGACAATTGGTAAATAAAGTCATATTAAAAGACCTATTGTGAAGCATGGCGAATGATCAGAATCTCACGGGCCTACGGTTTGCATCTGTTTTGGTCCTCCTCAGGGCACAAAAAGGTTGACACAGTATATATACCATGTAGTCTTAATAATTTTTTATTGTTTAATATTATTGTTTTCCTCTCAGTGTCTCTTTCAGTGTCTTTTTTCCTATTTTGTTGAATTGTCAGGAATTAGTTAACGTGAATCAATCAGAAAAGTTGGAGCTTATTTCAAATGTTTTATTTATCAAAGCATAGGCATTTAAAAGCAGCATTGAACACATCTTGTTTATCACCCTTTTACTTACAGGTCATACTAGAATGGTCACATTGGTCTCATAATACATTACATACAGGACATAAAAAACATTTATATGAAAACTATGAGAGCTGTTGTTAGTTGTTAAATGAATCTCTTTAATCTACATTGCATAACTACAGTGTTCCTCTATTGATCCCTAACATTTTGTACATAAGCCTCCCGCTTGTTTATGTTTTAAATGCCTGTCTACTTTAAGTCCATGCCTGCCAAATCAGCTGCAGCGAGGCCTTTTCTTTGGAATGTGGCTCGGCTGTTTGGCGCTTGTCTTTTTGCCAGTCCTTTTCGGAGCTTCACCGCTGCTTTCACACGTTGTTTCCTCCTGTGCCTGACACACTCTCCTTGCGTCGAACCTTGTATCGGGTGTGCTGTAAGGCTCCTCTGTCGGCTCTGAAGTTGCCGAACCCGGACCGACTGCACCATCGGTGTTCCTGCTGCAGGGGGCGCTGTCCTGCATCTGGGAGCTGGAGCAGGCCAGCTGGCACAAGGCAAAGGCTGCCGTCTCTCTCTGGTCGCTGTGTTCCCCAGCAGCCTGATGACGCTGAGCTCTCCACACCAAGGAGGCCTGTGAGGGCGCTGGGGAATGGGTCTGTGTGGCGGATGGTGCTGGGCTACTGGGTCGAGGTTTCGTGCAAAGGTTCAGAGGCATTTCATCCTTAGCGTCGTGAACGATATCGCCGCCTTCCATTTTGCTGAGCTTGGCGTAGTCTCTCTTTGAGAGGTCAAGAGGCGCCTGGTCATCTTCCTCTTCGTCACCATCATCATCATCTGCCCTTTGATCATGCGGCAAACCACTGCACAAATAACTGACTTGTGCTTGCGTCCTGCATCAAGGTAAAGACAAGAAGGCGGTGGTTAGTTTTTACCTATTTATAACTCTCACATTTATGATCTTTTTTTAAAAGCCTATGCAATTTCACCATCTGAAAGGACTCTGTAGTTTTTTCGTAAAACACTGCAAGAGCAGGCAAGAGTCGTAATTAATGGCTTGGTCTGGACGATGATGCCACTTACCCCCCTTGGTGCTGCAGCGCTCTCTGCTTAAGCGAGGTCTGCGGCGGCGCTTGCACGGACGCCAGCGGTTTGGTCGGCGGACCGGCATCTCGCCACGGCTGCAGCGGCGTTGTTGCGTCTGGCTGGGCTGCGTGCCGGTCATCTCCCGAGGACTCCGCCTGGCTGTACACGCCTCTGTTGGGTCGGTCTGGGGAGCCGGCGGCAGCAGCTCCGCTTATTGGGCTCAGGCGGGTTATGGACTTCTCCCTCTGGCCCTCCCGCCCACTCTGCTCTCCGTCACGCTTGGCGCCGAAAGAGTCGTCCGGATCCGGAGAACACGGAGGGAAGTAACCCCTGTGGTCTCTTAACTCGTAGCCGCGGCTGTACACCTCCAGAGAAATGTAGCGTGGCGTTGGCAAGGTGGGAGGAATCTCGGGGGAGTGGTACAGCCCATACTGCAGAGGAGAGGTCTGGTAGAGTGGATGGCCATATCTGGGGTAGTAGTGCTGCAGGATGGCTGGGTTTGGGGAGTCCAAAGTGGGGGGAACCGTAGCAGTAAAGTGAGGGAACCGTGGGTCCACAACCTCCGTGCGGAAAGACGGAGCGTTGGTGCTGCTGGGCAAAGGATGGCCGCTGGGTAGCGGGTACGGCTGGTAAAGAGATGACAGAGGGCGGTCTGGCAGCACATACGGAGAATATTCTGGGATCAGGTGAGGGAGGACGGGCTTCACTGTCAGTGGACCGTGTATCCAGGGGAGAGAGGAATGGACGAATGGGGAGACTGTAGCAGGAGGCTGGTCGACTTTCACGGAGGTTTGGCCATCTTTCTTCTCCCTGAGTGGGGTTACAGGGGAGAAGGCAGAGGTGCTTGTGAGGGTCGCTTTGCTAACTTCCTTCACTGTAGACTCTTCAACGGGAATTCTGGAATCTTCTCTTGAAAGGTCACCTTTCGGTACCTCATCTGTTTTCTTCTCGTCCTTAGCTGTGTCATCTTTCACAGGTGCCTCCTGTGGTTTGTCCTTTTGGGGCTTCACAGTTTTGACATTGCACACCAGGGTGTTCTCTACCGAAGGGCTGGGGGGTATCTCCTTTGGGGTGCTTTGCTGTCCAGCTTTCACTGACTTGCTGGTGTGCTCTGTCCTCTGCGACACCAAAGACATTGAGTTCTTGCACAGGTTGTATTTCATGTGGTTGAAGAGGTGTGACTTCACGTTGCAGGTGAATGGACACTGGAAGCACTGGTATTTGTAAGGTTTGCCAGGTGGCCGGGGAATGTAGTGGGGTTTCTTGGGCTTGCGATTCTGTCGGCTGTCCATTTTTGGGGTCTCTTTCTCAGATTTTGAGGCATCCACCTGTAGCCAAACAGAAAGCCACAAAATCAGAGATATTCATTTTTAGGTAGAAAAGTGGCGAAGGTGCCCATTCCATTAATTCATAATTATTTGTAAAGCTGATTTACACACGTATGTTTCGGTGTATGTGCAGTTTTGCAACATCTTCACCTGCCATAGCGCACCACCCAGGGTTAAACTCCAGCAGTAAGCATTGCCTGTGGCGCTGTTTGAGCTGCCAAGCATGCAAAACAGGTGTGCCTTTTGCACAGGTGGCCTGCGGCCCACCCTTTACCGAGGTTGGCTGGCTGTTCCTGTAAACCTGCACGGTGACTTACTTGTGGCACTGGCTGAGTGACTGGCAGTGGTAGGCTTTACTAACTAGCGAACGAACGAACCAAACGGGGAGACGAGTCAGAGGGCCTGCAGAGGCTTGCTCGTCTGACTGAAACTGCACGCACACACTCAGTCAGTGTGTCAGCGTGGGAACCCTCACAAACACCTGCTTCCCATGACTCCACCTGCGAGGTCCCTCATGCACACTCACTCCTCAGTGCCTCATGATGTCATCCTTCTCAGCACAGAGACCGTCTATGCTGGACTCTTATTTGAAGGAGATCTTGAACAGTAGTAGCTCTGCTTCTCTCTTAAGCTGAGTTTTTTTTTTTTTTTTAACAAAAATAGAAAATGTACTTTTTAAAAAATAGAGATAAAGAATAACGTGCAAAAGGACTACTAATTGGTGCGGTTTGGAATGGGCCCTGTCCCTTAATGTCACAGAAGGCAGAAAAACACCAGGCCTGAAGAGAAAGTTTGGTGATTGCTGTCAATGAAGGATCATTTCTCGAGGCCATGCCCTGTGAGTCTCGCAGCGCGTCCCTCCCTGGAGGAACCTGCTTGTCACCTGCTGTCGCAAGAAGTTGTCACTCAAGTTTTTTTTCGCTGGGTAGCATGTTCAGCCACTCCTTTTCTTACTGAGACATCAATAGCGCAAAGTTTTGCATTGTTTTAAAACCTGTTTCATATTTTGAGTTGATACTAGGTCAGTGATGTGGACTGTAAATCGATGTGGACTACAAATTGTTTTTTCTGTTTGTCATGTAGGTAACTTAATTAATAAATGTGCAGTGTTGTTATTTATAATATCAACAAGTATTGTGTGGGATGTGTTTTTAACCGATAACCATCACCAGTAGATAAATTGTTAGCAAGCAAAGAATGTGCGAGACACTCATGCAACAGCATTAACCTATAAGGCTGAGTTGGTTAGATCATTTGCAACAGGTGCGATAGTGACTTTTCAGCTTCCCAGCATCATCACCTTAACTTTGGTTTTATCTGCTTAGTTAAAACTTAACAGCGAGTGAGACACCAATGAATTCATTACTGCACATCTTCGTTATGTGCCTGACATCGACACTAAAAATTGTACACTCACCGCTGCCTCAGTGGATGTTGTTTCCAGGAGCATAGCACCTTTTTTCGGAGCAGAGAGGCTCCCTGTTCCAGTCCTCGAAGTGGGGTCGGTATGTTGGGGACAGCAAGGATTGCCCAGGTCTCTTCTCGGTGATCCACTCTTGAGTGCCTGTCAGCTTCTCTGGGGTCACAGATGCATGTGTGTGTCAGATTATGGAGTGTCTCTCCTTCTTCTCGCTCTCTGTCTTTCTCTCGCTCTCTCCCTGTATGTCTATGTCACTCTCTCTCTCTCTCTGAGGTGCTGGCTCTGAGCTGGGTGTGGTTTATGATGCAGTCGAGCCCTCAGGCGGCATTGATGCACCTGATATTAGTCAGGCCCGGAGCTACCCTTCAACCTGCTCACAGACCTCAGCCTATCACAGCCTGGGCTTTTAAGCAAGAGCGCACGGTGCAAATCAACACAGCGCCACTGTGTCGTATTTGCATGATCGGTGAGCGGGTCGGCCTCTGTGAGTGTCGCTTTGAAGGAGGAGTGTTGCGTACGGTAGCTGGAAGGGGGGGGGGGGGTTGGGGTTTTGGGTGCTCAGGCCCCTACAGCGGTTGCTCTAACTGTAGAGGTGATTTGCATCGAAGATAAGCGCACAATATTTGGCACACACATGCACACTTCACACTTGTATTTGGTTTTCATGTGATAAAACAAAAGGATGAAAAGTCTGGAACCATTGTGTGTTTTTAGTGAACTGGCTATGTAGGACTCATGTGAAATACTAAATGTCACATAAATGTCGTCCTTAATGGCTGTCTTTTCTCTGTATTAGTTGTAAATGACAGTAGATTTGACTATACCAAAATAATACTGACATTTTGGGTATGTGTCCTAATAATCTTTCCCTAATTATGTAATTTGTACTGAACAAAAGAGCATCGAAACTCCACACTTGTATCTGGTTTACGGTTGCGCTTTATTTTACAGTCCCTGTTACAGTATATCTATATCGTGAAGTACAGTGTGACAAAGTTTGTAACATTGTGTAAATGTGTAACATTATGTAATCATACTGTACCTTAGAGAAGGGTTAGAATTAGGGTTAGTGTTAGGTATGTTTAGTGTAAGTACATAATACATGTTGATACATTTAGATAAAGTGTAAAAACACCTGTAGAATAAAGTCTTACCCTGGTTTTAATGTGATGAAAGATAAGGGCAACATTGGGAGACATTGGCAGGTTTTAGGACATCGGCTCAATCGGACTCGCGAAATACTAAATGTCACATAAATGACATCCTAAATGGGCATTTTGTTATTAGTTGTAAATGACAGTAGAATGCTGACATTTCATGCTGAAAATGAAGCAAATGCTGACATTTGCGGCATGTAGCCTAATCCTCCTTTCCTAAATGATTGAATTTGTACCAAAGCACTCTGTGAACACACAAAGGTAGACTTGTCTTCGTAAGAAATACATTTTTGAAGGTGTTGAAGATTGGCAGTTGATGTTGTTAACATGCACATTTGACAGGTGATCATAACTCTTGCAGAATCAGTGTAAGATGCAAAGCAGGTGTCAGTGCACTAGACAAAACGAACACCTGCTGTGTTTTCCTGCGTTTTCCTGTGAGCGATGATAAAACTGGACATGGTTCAACTTTTTTTTTTTTTGACAGCTACACACAAAGGACAAGCACACCACTTTTGAAATATGAATATGCTATTTTTTTACATAACATATTAAAATACATACCTTAAATATATTAAAATTACAATAAAAACAATAGAAATGTCAGTTAAAGCAAAAATAACACTAATATCGGTGTACAGGTTAATCTATTACTTAAGCTCTTTGTAGGGCAACAATCCTAACAAAAAAACCTAGCACACTGAACAATAAATGAATACAATATCTTAGGCTTGTCCCGATCCAATATCGGCATCGGATGGCCGCCGATATTGGCAAAAAAATGCGTATCGGTATCGGCGCGGCGGCACGGGAAAATAACGTAACGGGAATAATCCGTTAAAAAACGGTCCGGGTTTTCCAGCGCACCTATAATCCATTCCAGTTTTTTGCTGTGGTTTCGCTAAATTCCGGTCCGCATTTTCCAGCACACCAGCATTAGCGTCTCCCAGTTTACCTGCTCAAGATCAGAGTACTGATGCTGAGTTAATAGACTATTTTACAAAGAGGTTATTTGTGTGTTTTGCTTTTTTCAGTTAATAGACTATTTTACACTCAGGTTATTTGTGTGTTTTTCTTTTTTTTCCATACAGTTTACAGTGTGATTTGCACTTTTACTGACCACTGGTGCCATCCCTGTTTGTTATTTTTAATGTTGTCTGTTGTCTGTTCTATCCCTGAATAAACAGGTCAGTTTCTTGTTACCAACCATTGTGTATTCAAACTCACTTAAGTCAGCTGGCTAGTTGTTATCAAGAGTACTAAAACCCTTTTCAATATGAGTCTAATAACTAAGTAAGAAGGCTAAATAACTTTAATACATGCTCGGTTGAATAGGCCGGTATCGGTATCGGCCACCAGTATTGGTATCGGCTCGGAAGTGCAAATACAATATCGGTATCGGATCGGAAGTGCAAAAAGCTGGATCGGGACATCCCTACAATATCTAAACAATAACACATTTCCACACTGTATTAAAACACTAATGTCAACATATTAGTCTATTAGTTCACCTTAAACAAAACACATACTACACTGCACAGTAAATGAAGACACCATCTAAACAGTATTCTCCATACCTTGTTAAAGCACTAATGTAGGCATAAATGTGTTAATCTATTACTAACGGTCTAATAAAGCACAGCCTTACCATAAAAATGCATACTAATACATACTACACAATACGGTAAACAAAGACAACATCTAAACAATAACAATTCTTCATACTGTGTCAAACCACTAATGTAAATATACAGGTTAATATATTAGTTGTGGCCTTTTGTAGGGCACAGTGTAAACTGAAAGCATTTCACACTGTGATGCATGAAGGCATTTAGACATCCAAACAGTAACAGCTCCCCATGCTCCAGGCTTGTCAGGAGGATGCACTGATTTATTACCCTTCAGACTGGCTTAGAAGACTACTGGTGTATCAGCTTTGAGCATTTGGCTGCATATGTGCATTTATTTTCTTATTCATTTTCTGGACACACATGCTCATACACGCATACAGTACACACAGACATCTACATAAAGACTGTGTGTTATGTTCTGTCCATCATGTCCTTTCTGTGTGTGTGTGTGTGTGTGTGTGTGTGTGTGTGTGTGTGTGTGTGTGTGTGTGTGTGTGTGTGTGTGTGTGTGTCTGCAGTGGTCCCGCTGATCCTCAAAGCCCTGACGTACGATGAGAAGAGAGGAGCCTGTAGTGTGGGCTCCAATGTGCGCGATGCTGCCTGCTACGTGTGCTGGGCCTTTGCGCGGGCCTACGAACCCGTTGAGCTCAAGCCCTTCGTCGACCAGATTGCCAGGTAGGGCTCCAGTCTTTACACCGTCGTTAACAATTCAGTCTCCAAATAGGGTGTTGGTTTGAAATGTACTGAGGTCCTCTTTTAAGTACTGCCTGAAAGCTCCCTTTTAGTATGTTATGTTATGTCATGTCATGTATGATGTAGAGAAAGGTACATTGTGTATTATAGAGGCAGTAATTTTTTGTTTTTCTTTTTAAAGGCCCCCAAAGAGCAAAATGTTCTGATTTTAAATCCCTCCATGTACTCGAAACAGTTATTGCACAAGGGCTGTGTTTTAAAATATGTGAGCAAATGACAACTTTTGAATGGTTTATGCTGGGCTGTCTTAGGCAGCTGTCCAAAATGAATGTTCACACAGGCCATCATTTCAGTTCAAACACTAACATTATTCTTGATACTCAATCTTAAATCATCACAAGGCTCTCGGTTGGAGAGGAGCAGAGAGAACGTTCATCTTGGGTGGCTCTGTTGACTCAACTAGTACCATTCTTGCACTCGCTGAGGATCGCTCTGGTCAGCTATATTAGATCAGGACTCTGTGGCATGAACTTTCCATCTGTCAAATGTAGCCTACATCAATTCACAGCCCTTATCTTCCTGCTAGAGCCCTGTCAGTTCTTCAGTTTTAGATTGTTATAGATTGTAGATTCTTCAGTATATGGAAAAGTATGTTTGTATTTATATTCAGGGCATAATGGGAAGAATGGGTCAACCAAGCCCATGCCCCAGGTGTCAGGGGGGACGAGGGGAACTGGGGCAGGGGCCCTGAAAGTAAAACCATCTATATCGAAATTGGCTCAGCGGATCAAATGTTCCACAGTGAGGACAACAATGTTACTGGACAACATGGAATTCCGAAAAGGGGGTGGTGGAGGTAGTGGAGTTGAGCCCATCTTTTAAGACCCACCAAGGCAAGACGCTTTTATTAGTGAAAGCTGTGCTGTTACGGGTGTGTGCAGAGTGAATGTGAGGCAAATGTAAGTGACTCCTCTGACACTCGTTACCTGAGGACAGATTGTTTCTGAGTGGTGCCAAAGCTTAACCTAGAAAAGAGCAGCACAGCCATATTTCATCATAGCTGCCACGATTGGGTTCAAAGGGACCAAGTTTGGCTTGTGAAAACGATGCACTGTTTTATTACCCTTGAACCTGACTCAGGAGACTACTGGTGCATCGGCTTTGAGCCTTTGGCTGCATATGTGCATTTATTTATTTATTTGTTTGTTTATTTATTTATTTATGTATGTTCTGGACACACATACTCGTATTCGCATACACACAGAGACATCTACATAAAGACTGCATGGGTGAGTTTCTACACTCTGTTACACAAGCAGTTCTGCAACAAAAAAAAACTCATTTTCAAGTGGGCATTTAGGATTTTCTTTGACTGTGAGGAATCTGCATCATTCCTGGCGTCATATGTGCAGATACAGTTCTTCCTGCTGTTTTTTTTTTTATAATACATATCTGGGAGGGAGGCCCAAAGTGCGGGAGGAAAATACCTTTTTAATGTTTGCTCAATTCACATACCAAATCAGAGCCGTGTCTTTTATTCCACTGACAGTACTGACTCACATGTCATTTGGACCAAATTTGCGTTCCACGAACCAGTCTGATGGTCCTAGGTGCTTTAAGTGAAGGAAGCTGTGCTGCTATTTTGCAGCTGGGTAACTATTTAGTCCAAGCACTTTAGATCACCATCACTTGGATGACTAAGAACCCATCCTGACATACAACAATAATGCGTTTTATTTGTATGGCCTTTTACATTTATATTTACTGCAGTGCTGTGCTTACTTCTGGGGTGTGTTTTTTTCAGCACTAAGGGTTAAATAACGCTGTTCAAAACTCTTCTTCCTCTTAATCGCCAAGGATGGAAGAACCTGTTTTGTGGCCGATGGTTGTGGTTGTTGTCTTTTTTTTTTTTTTGCCTGGGTGAGCAATCGCCTTCGGCTCTGCAGAGACGTGCAGTGATGGGAACCGACTGCTCTCAGCTTTTTTTTTTTTTTTTTCCGCCGGTAGGCAGGAGCCACTGTCGAGTGATGTGCCACGCCTCGGGCTGAGACAAGAGGCCTAACCGTCAAAGAGTGCGCGGAGACGCCAGTGGGGGTTAGGCTCCGCTAGGCTACACTACACTACACTACACTGCACTACGCTATGCTATGCCAGTTCAGCATGTCGCAGCGTGTGGTGTGTTCAAGCCTGCAGCAGCCTGACTGTGACGGTGCAGTTTGACTATAGACTGCAAAGTCAGTTATTCAGATTCGATTAACAACAACCCCCCCACCCACACACACACACACACACACACACACACACACTCGTCCCCGAAAACGAATGCTCAGCCAGGTTTCGCCTGTATTGTCGCCAGTTTCGATTGCAGTCTTGGCAGCCAAAAGCTCGGACGTGCTCGGTCCTGTCGGGGTTTCATCAGCACCTGCTGGCGCTTTTAGCAGAGTCACTCAGGGCCTGTTGCTGCCAGAAAGGGGCGACATGACAGAATGACGCTCCCGTCATGTGGGCCCACAGACACAAAATACATGTCTTGTTCCATTCGTAGCCACGCGTGTCACGCAAATGACCACCTTTGCCTCCATTAACGTCTTGACTGTGTCCGACCAAACTGGTCCTGTGAGTCTGTTAAGCTGTCGTCCGGTGCAATCTGCAGCCCAACATGTGCTTCACGGTTAGCTGTTGTGCAGAATGTCTATTTTACTAATAGTAACCATGGTTCTCAGAATGAGGGAATGAGATGCTGCGTCAATGACGCTATGGGAAAGAGCCCTATCAGGGCGACAGTCCTAGTTCCTAGTAGTTAGGACAAGTGTGACCACATCAATGCCAGTATCAGATGAGCGTTCGTGTCTGTCCTGTTTTTTGCTGTTTGCTTTTTTTTCCCCTGCTTTTTTTTTTTATGTTCCTTGGGGGCCCGTTGAAACTGGCGGTGCTGTGTTCAGACCCACAGGGCGAAGAAGAGCCATGGACCAGGGCGGGCAGGCGGCCTCTGTGGTGGGAATGCCCCACGGCCACGTTCTCACACACACACACACACACACACCTTTGCACACTGTCTGTGAGGGCAGTACAGTTTCGAGGTTTGAGTGGGTGGCGTGAGAATTGCCAACATTACATCATCAGAAGCTTCTAAGAAGGACTTTTAGTCAACGTCTGGAAAAGTCAAACTAATGCCTTTCTCTTTGTGAGGTGTGTGGTAGATGTGAGTACACACCAAGTACTTAACGATCTCTGGCAGATAAAACAACATGTGGTTTTAAAGTCTGTGCCCAGGATTAATAATAGGTCTCTCCGTTTATGTATGCCTGTGATTGTCAGCCCCAGGCTGATGGCTGTCCCCCATTGAGTCGGGTTCTGCTCAGACCTTATCCCCCTGAAAGGCAGTTTTGAGGTTTGGTTTTGAGACCTTCCATCACTGCCTGAATGTTTGCTCTGGGGCAATCAGGCCATCGGCTTTGTGAATCTGTGAGCAGAGGTGCCAATTCCAGCTTCATAGAGTAAAACACTTTGCCATGTACAGTGGTCCCTCGCTATAACGCGGTTCACCTTTTGCGGCCTCGCTGTTTCGCAGATTTTTTTTAGTGCATGCTTTTTTTTTTTTTTTTTTTTTACAGCGCATTGTGTTCTACGCCCTGATTGGCTAAGGGACTATAAAACATTGTCAATCAGTCTCCTGTACAGTACAGAATGTTGTAAAATGCTGTGTGACTCTGAAGTGCTGCATGTTTGCAAGTTTGAACTTTTAGAGTAGAAGAGAGAAATGTAAGAAAATGTCAATGCCTGTTTGAGAAAAGTGTATAAAATGTGTAGTGAGGGGTCTTACAGCCTTAAAACATCTATAATAATTGTAAAAAAAAAAAAGCGGACTACTTCGCGGATTTCGCCTATCGCGGGTTATTTTTACAACGTAACTCCCACGAATAACGAGGGACTACTGTATTCCTCCTGTCAAATAAAACTCCTTGTATCCTTGTCTGTGCATTAACACAGGTGATTTAACTGATTTACCGATCTACCCGTCTGAAGATTGGTTTCCTTATTAGGATCAGCTCGTGCAGAAAACGAATAGATCAAAAATGTAGCAGGGTTTTATTTATTTATTATTCAGTTTTATTTTCTGAAGCCAGGATTATTACCTCTGTCTGTGAGTGTCAGTGTCAGTTGTTACAGGCTCTTATTTTATGTCAATGAAATATTATCTATTTATCTAACTAGAAAGCGTTCAGGGAGTGCAGACCTCTGCCAAAGGCATGCCCTATCTCACAATAATAAAGAATCCTTCAAAACATCCCCAAATCCAGATGGTGGACTGGATCACCACCAAATCTAATCAATCTAATTTAGATTAGAATCAAATCTGATTTAAAAGGTAATACCAGTCAGTTAACTTCTTGCATAAAGTTGCTAACTAATAAAAAAACAAACACCACCACTGGCAAAAGCATAACCTCCTTGGCAGAGGTAATGAGGATTTGAATACCTCCACCTGTAAAGGCTCCATCATCTCTGATTGATTGTATGTGTGCCTCTCTCTCTCTCGCTCTCTCCCTCCCTCCCTCTCTTTCTCTCTCTCCCTCCCTCCCTCTCTTTCTCTCTCTCCCTCCCTCCCTCTCTTTCTCTCTCTCTCTCCCTCCCTCTTTCTATCTCTCTGTCTCTCTCTCTCTTTCTGTCTCTCTCTCTTGCTCTCTCTCTCCCTCCCTCCCTCTCTTTCTCTCTCTCCCTCCCTCTCTTTCTCTCTTTCTCTCTCTCTCTTTCTTTCACTCCCTCCCTCTCTTTCTCTCTCTCTCTTTATCTCTCTCCCTCTCTTTCTCTCTCTCTCTCTGTCCCTCCACAGCGCCCTGGTGATCACAGCTTTGTTTGACCGGAGTGTGAATTGTCGAAGAGCGGCCTCCGTACGTACAGAGATGTCTTTCATGTGAAGCAGAAATGTCTTTAATGAAAAGCTTCTGTGATTTATGTCCTTTTTTACAGTGTCTCATGTCCTCACCCGCTTTCTGTTTCAGGCTGCTTTTCAGGAAAATGTTGGAAGACAGGTGCGTTGAAGATACCTTTTTATATTTTTACGTTTGTTTTTTTCTTTTTTCTTTTTTTACAAGTAAGACATTTTGACTTCTATAGATAGAAAGGAAAGAATGCACACACAACCTTAACAAGAAACAATTTGTCTCAGTTTTATACATATCACATTTTAGGTTACAGTGACAGTGAACAGTCCAGTCTCTCTTGTAAAGGCATTTCAGAAAAATCTGTGGGCTAGAATGGTGGAGATCTCAGTCGCCGCATACTTCAAATGAGGTTCACAAACTTTAAAAATCGGTCTGACATTGAATGTCATGTGCATGCAAAGTACTCAGGTGGCACTAAGTCACATGATACCCTATTCCAACCTTTAACAGTTGGTGCTTTTTCAGTAATCAACTGTAATAAAATGCTTTTCCTGGCGGCATATGCGCAGATACAGTACTTCCTGCTGTTTTTTGTTTATAATACATATCTGGGAGGGAGGCCTAAAGTGCAGGAGGAAAATACCTTTTTAATGTTTGCTCAGTTCACATACCAAATCAGAGCCGTGTCTTTTATTCCATTGACAATACTGACTCACATGTCATTTGGACCAAATTTGCGTTCCACGGAACAGTCTGATGGTCCTAGGTGCTTTAAGTGAAGGAAGCTGGACCGCTATTTTGCTTCCAAGCACTTTACATTACATTACACTTAGCTGACGCTCTTATCCAGAGTGACTTACAGATATTTTACAGGGTTTCAGTTACAGTCCCTGGAGCAGCGTGGGGTTAGATGCCTTGCTCAAGGGCATCTCAACCATGGGTAGGGTGATTCGAACCGGCCACCATCCGATTGCAAGACCAACTCCCTAACCACTAGGCCCCAGCTGCCTTTAGATTGCCATCACTTGGATGACTGAGAACCCACCCTGACATACAACAATAATGTGTTTTATTTGTATGGCCTTTTACATTTATATTTGAAGCAAATCTTAAAGTGCTAAATATTTGTGTATGTGTGTCTGTTGTAATACCATCATGAAATCAGATTACAAAAAATAATAATAAAAGATAGGACGCAGTAGCTAGCAGAGATTTAAACCCATACAAAGACATGTTTAAAGTCCTGTGTCACTGATTGGACTATTTTGAATGCTGGCTTCTGCCAGGGTACATGTGTGGGCTGGTGTATGGTAATGCGCGCGTGTGTGTGTGTGCGCGCGCACGCGCTTGCGTGTGTATGGGTTGGTGCATGGGGATGCTTATGTTTCAGTGTGCAGGCGTGAGCGTGTGTGAGCGTGTGTGTGTGTGTGTGTGTGTGTGTGTGTGTGTGTGTGTGTGTGTGTGTGTGTGTGTGTGTGTGTGTGTGTGAGGTTCAAAAAGCATTACATGGAATACTCAAGCTTTTAGTTTCAGGCTCTTGTCTGAACATGACCAGTACAACTGGTACACCAAACCCTGGCACTCTCACAGGGCTCAGTGTGCAGGAGTGGTCACTGCCTTTATTACACACACACACGCACACACACACCTTTCTCTTGAAATTCAGGGATAACCAGCATGTTTGTGCCTGACTCCAGGGATGTCTGCTATCAGAGTGCCCTGGGCCCTTTCAGTCTCTAACGTTCAGTATCACCTAATCTTGCATATTCTTTTCAAATCCTACACACGTAAGCCTGGGGCCCTGTTGTTTTCTCCTTGTAGTCATGTTGACCCAGTGGCTGTTCTGCTCTCCCCGCAGGGCACGTTTCCACATGGCATAGACATCCTCACAGCGGCGGACTACTTTGCTGTAGGACACCTCAACAACTGCTACCTGTCCATCAGGTGAGAGAGAGAGAGAGAGAGAAATAGAGGCGCATATGGCAGAGGAGAAGGAGGAGGACGAAAGTGGCAAAAACTGTTACTGCAGTCAGATATAAAATACTGTAAAGTGTAGCTTTCCCCTGTAAAGGCAAAACACAAAATGAAAACAAACAAAATTGACGTGCTATAAATTAACTTTTTAAAATGTGCGTATTCTGTCTGCTAAGTGGCTGAAGCTAACCTGTGAAATCCTGACCCCCTGATGTGGGTTTTTTTGTTGAGTCCAGGGTTTAAGAACCCTTTAACGGGTCTTTCCGCATGCAGGTTTACCCTCAGGACGTCTCTTCCAAGTCATAGGGGCCTTGATAAAAAAAACAGGCCCGACCTGTTGACCGACCGAAATGTCATTGTGTCGCATCTCGCCTTTTTTTTCTGAAAACAAAGTAGCAATGCAAAAACTGCTAGCCTAGAGGTACAAAGTACCGAGGTCTTTGCAAGACTTTTGAAATTTGCATAGAAGCATAGTCCTCTTATTTTGACTTTTTATGTGTGTGTGGCCATTCCCACAAGGGCACAGGGTTGCCTACTTTGGAACTCCTTTTGTGGGTGGAGGGGGGGGGGGGGGGTGAGTTGGGTCTCTGTGGTCCTTGAGTTGTGCATCATTCTGGGTGGGGTGGCAGAGGGGCATTACCATGACAACTTGAAAAATGGCTGCTTGGCGTGAATCTCAAGCTGATTGCTTGACAATTCACAGCTTAGAGTGTTTATGACTTTTTTCAAAAGTAATTATGATTTTTTTTTCAAAAGTAATCAATTACTTTTTTCAAAAGTAATTATGACTTTTTTTTTCAGAAGTAATTATGACTTTTTTCAAAAGTAATTAATGACTTTTCTCTTCGGACCGTTTCCTGTGCCAAAGTGTTTACGTCGCCGGCTTCTCAGAGTACACCAAGCCCATGATAGACCACCTGGAGGCCATGAAGATCAACCACTGGGATGGGTAAGAAGCGTCGAATACCCATATGTCCAGTGCTATAATTGTATAATGTTCAACCTGTACCCCCAGACTTCATACAGCTGCCTACTAGTGCTGTAGCTTAAGCTGGTGCGTTGCATTTAAATTATTTTTTTCTCTATGTATGTGTGTGCGTGCGTTCATGTGTGTGTGTGCACCTGCTTGTGCATGCACTACAGGGCCATCAGAGAGCTGGCCACCAAAGCGCTCCATAATCTCACCCCCAGAGCACCTGAGTACATGGCCAACACAGGTAAGCCGTGTAGGGGTCCTTCCTAGCTCAGAGGCACTGTGTAGCGCTGTGCTTTTAAATGGATTCATATACTCAGTTGATAAATCGTTAGTATTATTGTTACATCTTGACAGGCATGTCCTTCATCATCATGTCTCATTTTGAACATTTTAAGCATTTGCTCTTTTTTAAGTTAGTTTGTGTAAGAGTAATGAAGACTCAAATTGCGTTTTCAGTGCTGCCACAGCTGTTACCTGTGGCAACAGGGATGGACATGCACAGTCGTCATGGTGCCATATTGGCCTGTGCTGAGATCACCCATGCCCTCTACAAACTCAGCTCCCAGGACAACAGGTGAGCACTACTGCAGTTTATGTACCAACAGCTCAGCACGCCCATAGCTGAGGTACCAACAGCTCAGCACTCCCATAGCTGAGGTACCAACAGCTCAGCACTCCCATAGCTGAGGTACCAACAGCTCAGCACCCCCATAGCTGAGGTACCAACAGCTCAGCACTCCCATAGCTGAGGTACCAACAGCTCAGCACCCCCATAGCTTAGGTACCAACAGGTGAGCACCTCCTTGCGTAGATGGATTATGAACCCTTCCGTAAGCAGGTGCACTAACTATGACTCTCCTAGCTTATGTCTACACAAGGGTATGCATTCCTTATTGTTTTTGAAAAAAGCCAGAACAACCAAAGGCATCTTAATTATAAGCACTGACTGGTTGAATGCCTAAGGGTGGAATTTTCCTGAGGGTGGAATGTGAATGCACATTTTTCTAGAGCACACACTTACATGTGTTGTGGTTTTTGTCTTCTGCAGCAAGTACAGAGATCCCTGGCTATATGACTTCCATCGTGTTTTCATTAATTTTGCGGTGGTCTCTAGTATTAATGAATGCCCTGTGAGCTGGTTTTAGTGAAAAGAAAAATGCTTTAGTGCTTCTGTTTCAGGCTGTTCTAGTTTGGTGGAGGAGATGGAGCAGGGAGAATGACAGGTTCTATGGTAGTCAGTAGACTACAATCATTCGAAGCCCATTCGGTCATAGCGAACCAAACAGAAGATCTAACGTTCTACACAAACACACATACTTACCTATACTTCGCTAAGTGAATGTGTGCTGCAACAAAACTTCTCCAGAAATCACAAATGTGGCATAGCTTTTTCTATTTTACAAACCTACATCGCTTTGTTGGCCTTTTTCTTATTCACTCGTTTTTCCGAATACTTTCTTTCACTGACTAATGGAGGCAATCGGGTTAGAAGAACATTTTCACGTGCAGCATGCGTATGCAACTCGGGGTGACCTGCCGTATTTCAAAAGAGCAAGTACTAAACGGTTTCTCGTGGAAGTATTTCTTTAATATTTACATGCTATCTCACTATGCATGCTCAAGAAAAGTTAGTAATATATAATAATTCAATAATACATACAGTTAATATATTTAAACTGTGTGTGGGAGGGGTATTTTAAGGCTTAAAATAGCAACAACTATGTATATATATATATATATATATATATATATATATATATATATATATCCCTAATAGTAATAATCCAATGCAGCATGCAAGCCAATGAAATGCATATATTAAGGTCGTAAGTTACTTAGCCTGTAGGCTACCCCTTTTAGAGTTTCTAAATTCAATATATTTAATATTTTATTTGTGAACATACACAGTTTTTTACAGATAGTGAACTATAAAGATGGCCAAATCTGACATGTGCCAAAAAAAGAACTGAAAAATGAAAATATGTAAAGACACCATAGCCATTCACAGTTCAGTGCTAATGCCTGTCCTTCTTCATTTTGAGATGTAACAAACCTGGCTTTGATGTGATTTGCTGCTGATGGAGTCGCTGAGTCAGTGAATGTTGTCCTCTGTTGGCAGGCCGGTGACGGAGCTGCTGTCCCCAGACGCAGTGGAGGGCCTGAGAGGCATTCACCAGAAGGTCAGTCAGTGGCTCAGACCTCATTTAGACCAACCTGAGCGTTTACAGCACGTATCCGTGTACAATATGTTTGTATAGTGACAGAATACGCTCAGATCACGCGTGCGGTGTGAATAGTCTAATTTGTTAACATGCATTCTAAACGAATACGGACAGAAAATGGGCACATGCTGTATACGGAGAATGTTTGGTGTGAATGAGACACATTTTTATCAGTGGGTGGTGGAGCAAGGTGCCAACTGAATTCAGATAAAAATGTTTTACAGAAGGAAAAATACATTGAAGTTGGCCTTTTATCTCACTGTTAAGGTCACCTCAACTAAGACCACTTTAAATCGTGCTAGGACTGTGAACTGTGAACACTGAAATATGTCCTACAATTACAAGATGGGAATTGCTTCATGTGATTAATGCACAGTTACCTTTGATTAGAGCAGTAATACATTGGTAATACACACTGGTAATGTATACATGCCCCTCTGACCGGAGCTCACCCTGTTCCCATGTCTCTCCCCAGCTGGCGGACAGGAAGCAGTACAGGTAAGCAGCAGTCACGTGGACGTTATATGGCGCTAATAACAACAGCCAGACATAGCAGACAAGCTGTTTATGAATGTGACGACAGAGGGTTGCAGTGTACATTGCGGCATGTTAATGGCTACGTATGTGTGTGCATTCAAGCGTGTGTCACAGGTGTGTTGGTTTTGTTGTGCTCTCTTGCAGGGGCTTTGGAGGAGAGCTCATGAGGCCAGCAGGTGTGTTTCACGTTGTCTACCTGTCAGCAGTCATTAATGCAGTTACACCTCTGGCTATTGTTGTTTTGTTGTGCCTGTCAGGTAGAGAATGGAGCTCTGACACTAACCACCTAGACTCACTTAGACCACATTAGCAATGCGAATACCTTAACATCTTAATGTTTACCTACTTGCTATGTCCCCAAGGTGTCTAGGGGTGTATGAGGACATGAACCAAAGATAGATGGCAAAATAGTGTGACACACTATGGCAAAATTAAGTAATTTATTTACAAGAAAGAATTAAAGAAAAATAGGAAAAAGGAGAAAAAGTCCAAAACTCAGGAAAAACTACAAAAAAGTCAAAAAGAGAGCCTGGCCTCCACAAAGCCCCGACGTCTCCAACATCCCTTTCAGGCTGCCACCCTGAGAGAAGCTGGTAGGTGGCAGACAAGAACGTCAGGCCTCGGCTAGCGTGGCGTAACAGCAGACAACGAAACGAACCAAACAAATGCAGTCCGAGCTCTCTCCCCCGTGGGTGACGTCAGTGCATCCTTTTAAGGGGCCGGGCACCAATACCGAGCAATCCAGCTCTCACTCAGGATTCAGATGGTGGTAATTGGGCCAATTAAGCCACCCACAGGATCTGCAAGAGTTAAACAGAAAACAGAGAGGCGAACCAAAACATAAAGCACAGAAACACATACAGGGTCGTAAGACTACTATTTTCTAACTTGTTGTCCCCCTACACTTTACGTTAGCAGC
>CM050216.1:13713438-13720938 GCA_027475355.1 Coilia nasus | reverse complement strand
TGTGCCACACACACACACACACACACACACACACACACACACACACACACACACATTTGCCTGTCACTGTCATGTCCCATCCCCCTACCCTCCTGCTCACCCACCTGCAGGGGTGTCTGCTTACATAATGTGATCTCTCCTTTGGTAGTGCCCACATATACACATTCACATTGTCTCTTGTGCCACAAACCCCCCACACACACACACACACATTTACACTCACATTGTCTCTTGTGCCATACATCCCCCACACACACACACACACTCTTATTGTCTTAGGTGGCAGGTAAGGCCAATGGCATGCTTGCGCTTAAACTGACAGTGGCGCCAGTGGCGTCTTCGTGTTTATGAATGGATTCAGTTTCACAGCAAGCACAAAACAGCGTGATACCAGACACAGCCAGGCACAGATCCTTTCTGTGTTTGTGGCTTGCTAGCGTTGATGACCTGATATCATGTGCACGGTCGGAGGAGGTTCAGTGGAATGATAAAAAAGGGCCAAACTAACTAACTCTGATTCAAGATGGCGGCAGGCCCACAGTAGACCCAGCAGCCAGGAGCTAATTGTATTATATGTATAGTACGACATGTCTATATGAGTTTAGATGTCAAACCCCAAGTCCATACAGAAATATATTTGCAGAAATATATTTATATAAATTTGATAAACTTTACTAGATGTACCGCACAGCGGTACATGGTATGACTGCCGCAGTATATTGAAATGTGGGAACTGTTGGTGTGATGAGTGTGTGGTAGAGCAGTGTTGTGAGGTGAGAATTTCTGTGGAAATGATTTCCTGGAAGTGGGCATTGATGTGGGTTTTGAATGTGTAGTGTGTAGGAGTGATTTGTGAAGGCAAGTAATTGGCAAAATGAGATTTTGTACAATTACAGCGCCCCCTATGGACCAAATTTTATGGCATGTTCTGTGGTGTTAGAGGTCTTTGTGGTGATCGTGCATGATGTATTTTGTGCAGTTCCCACCTTCTCGGTCCAAGATATTGGCAACTCAAAATCCCAATTTTTGCATTTACCCTTATCACTAGGTGGCGCTATGCTTCAAGTGAGAGTTTATGGGCTGGGTCGATACGCCTCTATAACACCGACATACTAACACAAAATCGTTGTCTTGGGCAAAATTGTGTGTGTTTGTGTTTTCAATGCGTGAGGGTCAATAGATTTCACGATAAAAAAAGAATTGTTGAAAACGTAAGCATTCTGTAGATAATAGGCAAAATGACATTTTGTACAATTACAGCGCCCCCTATTGACCAAATTGTATGGCACATGCTGTGATGTTAGAGGTCTTTGTGCTGATCGTGCCTGACTTATTTTGCGCAGTTCCCACCTTCTCGGTCCAAGATATTGGCAACTCAATATCCCAATTTTTGCATTTACCCATATCACTAGGTGGCGCTATGCTTCAAAGGAGAGTTTATTGGCTGGGTCGATACATCTCTGTAACACCGACATATCCCAAAAATTTTATGTTGTTGGGGGAAACGTTCACTGAGCTATTCAGCAAAAACTTTTGCCGGTCTCCCCCTCTTTGAAGTACGCTGGCACAGTGGGGGGGTGGCCCCGGGGGACCAAAAGCTTCTAGTCGCTCGAAAAGTTCTAGGGCTACATGCCTACAAAGATTCATGTCCCCCCGAGTTTCAGTGTCCCGGGAATCGTTGACGGACATTCACTGTAGGAAAAAACAAAAACAAAAAGGGAAAAATGGTCGCGGCAACTCTATAATGACCGCTTTCGCTAGCTTCGCTAGCAGCGGTCATAATTATCAGTCCACCTCCAATCTGATTTTTTTGGCTTGATGTGTTTTTACTTGGGGATATTTAAATTACAGTTTGATAGAGATTAATTCATTCTTGCATATTTGTAAAAATGGACTCTTCATATGTTCAGAGAGCCAACATCTGCCGGAGTCAAGTTTCTTGTATATTTTTGTATACTTGGCCAATAAAAACTGATTGTGATTCTAGCTAACTCTGTGATTTCATGAATCATGTGGCTCTCCACCGCGGAGCGGATCATCTCTGCGTAATTAGGAATTATGAAATCATTTTCCTGGAGATGTGTGTGTGTGTGTGTTTGTGTGTGTTTGTGTGTGTGTGAGAGAGAGAGAGAGAGAGAGAGAGAGAGCGAGCGAGAGAGAGGAGGTCACAGTTGCCTGGAGGAATGATTCAGCAGTAGGGTGTGTTGTTTAAAGACTGACTTACATTACCAATAGTGTGTCTCTCTCTATTGGTGTGTGTCTGTGTGTGTGTTTGTATGTGAGAGAGAAAGATAGAAAGAGAGAGTGAGAAAGTGAGACAGACAGTGGGTGTATGTATGTGTGTGTTTGTACATGTTTGTACATGTTTGTATATGTGCTTAATTGTGTGTGTGTGTGTGTGTGTGTGTGTCAGTGTTTGTTTATATGCGTGTGTGCATACTCATGTTCTTATGTGCTCTTTTGACTGTGCTTGCATATTTTTTGTGTATGTTGTGAAATCTGACTGTGTGTGTGTGTGTGTGTGTGTGTGTGTGTGTGTGTGTGTGTGTGTGTGTGTGTAGGGATGTGGCCAGCTCTCTGAACTGGAACGCGCCGTCACAGGCCTTCCCCCACATCACCCAGCTGCTGCGGCTCCCCTCCTACGAGTACCACACTCTGCTGGGCCTCACAGTCTCCGTGGGGGGGCTCACCGAGTCTACGGTACACACAAACACACACACACACACACACACACACTCATGCATAGACACAAGTCCACACGCTCACACTCACTCATACATAGACACAAATACACGCACACACACACTCATACATAGACACAAATTAACACACACTCATACATAGACACAGTTTCACACACACACACACACACACACACACACACACACACACACACACACACACACACACTCAACACACACACACACACACACACATACACACACACTCATACATAGATACAAATTTACACACACTGACTCGTACATAGACACAATTTCACACACACACACACACACACACACACACACTCATACATAGATACAAATTTACACACACTGACTCGTACATAGACAAATTCACACACACTCACACTGACACAAATTCAAATACACACACATCTACATACACACACACACACACAAACATATATATATATATATGTGTGTGTGTGTGTGTATATATATATACAGTGTCTACCAAGGTCATGGTCACACACACACATACATTACATACACACACATACATAAATACACAAACTTGTGCACATGCACGGGCATGCACAGGCAAACATACACACAAACACACACACACACACTTACACACTTCTACCAGTTGTTCCAAGCCTAACTGACACTTGCCAAAATGTCACTGAAAGTCAGGCAAATCATCGCAAACAAATTGTGTTTTGAAACTGTATTAAAGCCACACCTCCACTAGAGCCAAAGCCAAACCACCCCTAGCCAAACCAAGCAACCTCAGCCATATTGTATTGCCAAGGAAAAGGGGAAAAAAAAGAGAAAAGAAATTTAGAAAAGCAAAAGCTAGACCTCCTATAAATTGCTCATATTTAATATTCCCCCGCGGGCCAAACACTTGACTAAGATTTGTAGCTGCTGTAAGTAAGGAAGGGGGAAAAAAATCGCAAATCGCTTCCCAAACATCCGTCTCCTCCTGGCTCTAACACCCTCAGGGTTCTGCTACTTATTACACACACAGCGCAGCCCGCCAGCCAGGGCCGAGACCGCTTCGAGTCCCAGTTGTGCCGTTGTTACACCTGACAGACAACAGAGGGCGCTGTTGCAGCAGCTCTGTACAGGCAGGCTCTTGTTCAGGTGAAACCGCCAACTCACAGGGCATTAAGTCAACATGCCAAGGTGGTCAGAGAGAGGTCAACAGCGTCAGGAGTCACTCATGAGGGTCTGAGGGATTATTTTTTTTAACTGCACATGAAGCAGAGGCATATGAAGGTGGTGTTATGAATGTAACCAAAGCTGAAGGTTTTTTTTTTTTTTTGGTTGTTTTTTTTTTTTTTTTCTTTCTTTCTTTCTCTGGTGAATGTGGATTTTTAAGCGGAGACAGATTTGGGCTTTTTGAGAAGAAGTCATTGTGAACGAACAAGGGCCTCGGCTTGTTCTCCTGCCACCCCCCCGGCTCGTGGAGACGCGTCCGTGTCACGGCGTGGCGTTGCCACACGGCACTCTTTGGCCTCTTCGCCGCCACCGTCCTCATTGGCCGCCATGGCGGATGTGGGGGCCGCAGGGGTTGGCCGGCGCGGTCGCCGTGAGCGACGCAGACGCGGGCGACCACAATAGAAAGACAATGGGGCTGCGGCTCCCATTCAGAACAGATTTCTCCGGGAGCGGGGCAGCCGTGCGATGCAATTGGCAGGCTGAGACGGCGAGGATTTGAGTTCATGCGCCGCTCTGATGAATGGGGCTCTGTGGAGCGTGTCCCTCTCTCTGTGCCACAAGTCTCTCTCTCTCTCCCTCTCTCTGTCTCTCTCTCTCTCTGTCTCTTTTTCTGTCTGTCTCTGTCTGTCTCTCTCTCTCTTTTTCGCTCTCTCTGTCTCTCTCTCTGTTTCTCTCTTTGTCTCTCTCTCTCTGTCTCTCTCTCTTTTGCTCTCTCTGTCTCTCTCTCTGTCTCTCTCTCTGTTTCTCTCTCTCTCTCTGTCTCTCTCTTTCTCTTTCTATCTCTCTCTCTGTCTCTTTCTTTCTCTCTTTCTGATTTTTTTTTGTTTTTAACTCTCTTCTCTGTCTTTGCCTCTCTCTCTCTCTCTCTCTCTCTCTCTCGGTTTTTCAGTCTCACACTCGTTCTCTCTGTTTTTCTCTTTCTTTTTCTCTGTCTCTCTCTTTCTCTCCTTGTCTTCTTTTTTTCTCTGTCCTTGTCTTTACTCCTTCCTCTGTGTCTGTGTCTCTCTCTTTCTCTGTCATCTTTCCTCTTTCTCTCTGTTTCCCCCTCTCTTATACATAATATGCTGTCCTTCTCTTATGTCCTTCTTCCCTCTTTCTTTCTCTCTTTTCTCTCTCTCTGTCACTCCTTCTCTGTCTTTCTTACTCTCTCTCTGTCCCATCTCCGCTCTCTCTCTCTCGCTCTCACTCTCTCTCTCACCTTCTCTCTGTCTCTCTATCCATGTGGCCTCCTCTTTTATCCTCCAAACTTATTACTCCCAGTCTTTCAGTCTGTCTTTCTCTCTCTCCTCCGCCCTGTTTCAGTGTATCTTGCCCTGCCCCCCATCACCCCCCACCCACCCACCTGCCCACACACACATCTCTCTCACACCCTTCTCCTTTCTCATCCATGTCCTTGTGCCTCCTCTCTCTCTCTCTGTCTCTGTTTCTCTCGGCTTCTCTCTCTCTCTCTCTCTCTCTGTCTCTCTCTCTCTCTCTCTCGCTCTCTCTCTCTGTCTGCCCACCCACGTCACTCTCACTGCTTCTCTCCTTACTCCTCCATCCTCCTTCTCCTTCACCCTCACTCTTTTGTGTGTGTGTGTGTGTGTGTGTGTGTGTGTGTGCATACAGTATGTGTGTATGTGTTTCAGTATTTCTCTAAAAATCCTTTCCAGTTCTCTCTATGCTTATTTTTTCTCACTTGTTTATCTTTCATGCCTCCTCACTCCCCCCATTTTGTTTTTCTTCTTTTTTTTCAGTCTCTCTCTCTGGCTGTCTCTCTCTTTCTCCCTCTCTCTTACACTCTCTCTCTCTCTCTCTCTCTCTCTCTCTCTCACACACTCTGTCTCTCTCTCTCTCTCTCTCTCTCTCTTACACTCTCTTACACTCTCTTACACTCTCTTACACTCTCTCTCTCTCTCTCTCTCTCTCTCTCTCTCTCTCTCTCCCCCCTTCTCTCTCATGCTCAAAGCCCCACTATAGTGGCCAGGACCCTCGTGGGGGAAAAGCCGTCTGCGGTGATTTGTGGGTGTCGGGGTTATTTTTAACCTCCGCTCTTCGTCAGCGTGACCAAGAAAAATAAGGCGAGGGCCGCTTAATGGGAGCAGCGAGCTGCGTAAAAGCACACGCATGCACGTCTGCCAGCAGAGCCCGTAAAAACCCAAATCCTCTCGCGAGGCTCCTCAGCTCCTTGCACCCCTCTCTCGATACTCTCGATGCTACCTTTCGCATTTCTCACACACACACATACACAAGCACACAGACACACACACACAGAAGCACACAGACACACACACACACAAGCACACAGATACACACACACACACAAGCAGACAGACAGCCCCTTTTCAATTGGCCTCTGCCGCTCCTGATGTCACACAACCCCCCTCACACAGACACACACACACACACACTATCCCCCCCGACTGGCCGGCGGACCCCACTGAGGTGTCCTGAACCCGCTTGCTCCAGCGGTCTGGAACGGGCTGGCGCGGGTCGGTGCCAGAGACTGCCGGACAAAGAGGAGCGGTTCCCACACATTAACGGAGCAGCGCTGAGCTGATGAAGTGACCCAGCAGAGGGGCCCGGGCCCGGTCCCGGCCCGACCGTGCTGAACTCTCACATGGGACGCCAGTTCTGCTGTGGCGGGGGGGGGGTGGGAGACATCTTGTCATCACAAGCCTCTCTTGGATGCTGGGTCTCCTCTCATCACCTACTAACTTTTTGCTCTTTTTTTTTGTTTGTATATTTATTTGTCTGTTGTGTTTATTTGTCCATGGCACTTTATTTATTTAATTACTTTGCTTTATTTTTACTTTACTTTATTTAAAATGCAAAGTTTCTCTGGAGAGCTCCACCAACGTACCGCTTGTGCCGGTGTGGGCTGTGGGTGGGTGTTGTAGTCATGCTCAACGTTCGATGCTTTCCCGTCTCCGTTTCCCATCGTTCCCTCCGGTCCTCCAGTCCTCCCTCCCTTAGCTCGCACTGGGATGGGGGTTGGCAGAGAGGCCTTCCCGCTTTCAGCAAGGTTTTATGAAGCAGCGGTGATTTAGAGGGATCTCGTTGATGCAGCCTGTTGTTTACAGGCCTGTTTGTGCTTCTGTGTGTGAGTATGTGTGTGTGTGTGTCGACATCCTGTTGTTTGTGTGCAGTTGTCTATGTGGGAGTGGGTGGACCAGAGCCAGTGAAGGTCGGTTTGTGCAAAGCCTCAATACAGCCTCTGAATATGTGTGTGTTAGGGCTGCTCAATTTATCGAATTCTAATTGTGATAACGATTTCAAAACAAATAAAATCGAGGGCAACAATGTTTTTTTTCTAATTATTTTCTACTGTTTGTACTGTACATTAGATGTATACATTAGACATTTCTACTGTTTGTACATTAGACATCAAAGGAGACTAATGTTTACGAAGAAAGGTATTAGGGAAAATCCGAAGGTACAAGAATGTTTTTTCGAAATGTTTTTGAATACATTTTCAATACATGAAGCATGTTACTGAGGAAAACAAAATAATCGTTTGAATAATTGTGATTTCAGTTTTGGCCCAAATAATCGTGATTCAGATTTTTTCCATAATCGAGCAGCCTTAGTGTGTGTGTACAGTAGCTCA
>CM050216.1:13688438-13708438 GCA_027475355.1 Coilia nasus | reverse complement strand
GACTCATTCGTGGAACTGATTTAGGAGGGCGGGGGAGCGGCGGGATCAGCAACAGCCCTCCACCAAAAATTGGATCCTTATCCAGTTCAATAACACACTTCAAATGCACCACTTTGATTTTAATCCCCCCTTGCACTGCTCGTACTAAATATTTCTCCTCTCTCTTTCTCTCCCTCTCTCGCTCACTCTCTGTCTCTGATATCCTTCCTTCTCTCTGTTTCTCCCTTCCCCTCTCTCTCTCTCTCTCTCTCTCTCTCTGCTTTAACAGAGCCCTGCGCAATAGAGTGGATCCCCAGTCGATGCGGTGGTCTGCGGGCGTGATGCTAACACACGAGCATTGTTGTCTGTCGCCATGTTTGTCTGTCTAGCGGTTAGGTATCCTCGCTGAGAAATGTGTGAATGTGGCTGTTACCATGTCAGTCCTCCTTGTCATGTTTACAAATAAATCCAGATAAATAATTGCAGTGGTGGTGTCTTGTCTGTCTGTCTCTCTCTTCCTCTCTCTCTGTCTCTCTCTCTCTCTCTCTCTCTACGTCTAAATGTTGTTTGGTTTTGGCATCTTGTTCCCTCTACTTTGCATTCAGCTGCAGTTGCATACTAAGGCCAGGGTTGAAAGGCACCGGGCAAATGAGATTACATTACGGACTTACCCTCCTAGTGCCTCCCCCCACCCCTTTAGAAACCTCATGCAAGTGGACCCCCTATCACAGCCAAAACAAAACACTTCTGGGGGGAAAAAACGCATCGAGTGAACTTCAGGCTAATCCCCTTCACTTCTCCAAGGGGAAAAAGGGGTCAGGCTAAAGCTAGTCTTAGCCCAGGGGCTGGGAAGCATGGTAAACATGGCGCCCCAGTGGTGACTGCTGGGTACTGCGGCTGTCACCACTGGTAGGGTCATGAAAGTTCCTCCAGAATCCCCTATGGCTCCCTCCCTCCCTCCGGACCTCCACGGCCCTGAGTCTGTGGGTCTGTGAAGGCAACCCTCCACTGCTGGCCCGGCCCGCCTGTTAGTTAGCGAGCGAGTCCGCAGGGAAAATGGTGATGAGGGAGGACGCGCGACTCACCGCGAGTCGTCTCGAATCACACGGTCCCGGCCACAGGGCGCTCTGGGCTGCGAGGCCTCGTGAGAGCCCGCCTTTGTCTCCGTCAGACGGCGCTCGCTGCCCTTCCCGAGGACAAAGCGGCCATTGTTGCCCTTGTGGCGGACCTCCCGGCACGGGTCGCATGTCTTCGGAGGGGAAAGTCTCTTTTTCTCTTTCTCTCCACCCCCCCCTCCCCGGTCCTCCAGCACCCTCGGACATGTCTGGCTGGCGATCCAAGCTATCGGTCACAGGATGACAGCCTCAGTTTGGGTTTCGGGAATTGAAAGTCAAAAAAGGCCAGAAAGGGGAAAGAAAACAAGCAATAGCAAAACCAATTTTTTAAAGGAGGCTTAATTTTGTCCACATTCGCACCACACAACTGTGTGTGTATGTATGTGTGTACCACAGGGCCTCTCTGGGTCTTTAGCCGCAGTGAGAAGAAAAATGCTACTGTATGACAGTATTAGTATCGGCGCCATGTCGGAAACTCACCCCCCACCACCACCACCACCACACCCTCTTGTGTGGCGACACACTCCGCGTTGAGTCATCAAGGTCACTTCTGAAAGGCCTTTGTAGTCCCTCAGCCTCCAAATATAGTTCTCAAAGGAGCCTGTACACTCCGGCTGGAGGCTTTGTTACTCAGAAACTTTTTAAAGGAGATGTCTCCGAGGACTGTTTCGGTTTGAAGTCGTCAGATTTGAAGTTACAATGGCTACACGCTGTATATTTACCCAATTGACTGGCTGCGATTAACAATGAACAAAGACTCAATGCTGCTGCCAGTGTGGAGAATTTTTAATTTGTGTAACTCCTTCACGTCAACCATTACTCAAAGTGACTGAGGGCAAAATGAATATGCCTGGAGAGGAGGCTAAAGTCCTGTTTGTTTAGGTCTTACTGCCCTTGGCGTGAGGTGATTCGCTCTCATTCCCACCCCTTTGGCGTAATTCAACTTTAATTAATTTCTTAGGTGGAGAGAAATTCCTGTTTGCGGTGTGGCCTGTGAGTCAGTCTGTAGTGTTTTTTTTTTTTTTTCTTTCCCTCTTATCGCACCACAGCTCTGGTTAAGGAAGCAGCTTTGCTACAGTGCTCAGAGTCGGCAAGAATGCTAATAATTCTAAAAGGCTTACAGTGTGCTGTCAGTAGCCATGGCGATGGTGCTCTCACAAAGGAGGTCTTTTAGGAGCACTGAGAGGAGAGGAGAGGGGGTGGAAAGGGGGGGCTCTGGTTGACTCACTGTGGTGTGATATTAGGACAGTCCCCCTACCACTTCCCTATAAGATGTTTATTATGGGATTAGACAGTGCCAACAGTGGAGTTGTTTTTTTCTCCTATAGCCATTCAAAGATCATGAACAGCTTGAACCAGTGGCATTTCAATGTATCATAATCTGCTGCCTATACGCTCCCTAAAGAATAGTAGATGTAGTTGTTTCACAGGGTAAACTACGTAGACGCTTCACAGCCTGCCTTCAAGGCCTTGCAAGGGCCGTGACCGTACACAAGGTGTTGCACTCGACAGGCCTTCAAATGCCCTCCTCGAGATTGGTTGTGTGGCAGAGAACTGATGTACAACACTGTTATAACTCTGTCATCAGCTGGTTACAAGGCACTGTATTGCTTCTTCAATCCATCATGCTTTGTTTTCAAAGCATTTAGCTTTTTTTAGTGCCAAGACCCATAATTGCATCATGTCAGTCCTACGCAGGCAGTGCACGTAAAGCAACATTACGGCCTTGGAAATAAACCCAAGAGGCAAAAAAAACAAGACCTGAGGCGCTCCAATCTGGAAATCGCTCCAGTCCGGTCTGCTCTTAATGTTCTAGTGGGACTCACAGAGTACATGATGCACTGTGGAGGCATTTGTTTACGCGTACCCAGGGACTGTTTTGGAAGGGTTCTCTGTTCTCACTGCCCTGAGTGAGCAAGCACTGCGACTAGGTTGCAAAAACATTTTACTGGCCGGCCTGATCACCGACAGCTCTCTTTCCGGAAGCGTAACAGAACCTTGTGATGGCGATTAGCGTCCGACTCCTTGATGATGTGTGCCGCAATTGTGTTGCGGCGGCGGGTTATTGGTGGGGCAGGCAGGCGCATGGAGGGGGGGTGGATGGGGGGTGAGGTGCTGGAGAGGGGGAGAGTACTCGGGGAACAATGCGTTTGCTTGTGCTAAGACACGGGTCATGAGTCGCAGCATCTGCCAGTAATGAGGCTCCGATAGAATGCCGAAAGAGACAGAGAGAGAGAGAGAGAGAGAGAGAAACAAGGGATATGATCCTCATGTCTCCGTGCTGACCAATGTACTGTACACAGGAACTCTGCCTACTGTAATCCAAATCCCATGACAAAGTTTTATGTGTATCACAGTATTCTGATGATGTGTTTGTGTGTTGCATCCTTGACAAATGGCATTGTGCTGAAACGTCAGGCGTGGACATTAAAGAAAGTTAAAAAGAAGCAAAGCGGAGTGTATGGCTACTTTCTTTGAAACTGTAATCTTCCCTTGCCTGGACCTCAATGTGAATGTGCGTCCTTTCCTATCGTTTGGTGTATGTATGAGACTAAAGCAGAGATCCACAGTCTGCTTCTCCTTTGAGTATCAGTTATGGTAAGTTCCGGGTGGGACTCAGTGGTTGATGAAAAGCTTGACGTGTGCGTTTCCACACATTATCTTGATGTTTTAGAGCAAAGTGTTAATTCTGTCAGAATAGCACAGATGTGTGTCTCTCACACACACACCGCTGTTCTCTGAGGGTTTGTCATTAGACCACTGCACATGTGTGGCCCATCATAAAGTTGTTGACAAAGACGGGTTGTTTTTTTTCTCTCTCTCTCTCTCTCTCTCTCTCTCTCTCTCTCTCTCTCTCTCTCTCTCTCTCTCTCTCTCTCTCTCTCTCTCTCTCTCTCTCTCTCTCTCTCTCTCTCTCTCTCTCTCTCTCTCTCTCTCTCTCTCACACACACACACACACACACACACACACACACACACACACACACACACACACTTTTTCATTATAGCCAGGTGCTGTTCCCGCAGTGCTTTCCTGTGCCACACAAACACTCACACACGCAGTCACACACACACACAAACACTCACACACGCAGTCACACACACACACATACACTCACAAATGTGGTATGGCAGCAGTGACACCTCGGGGCTCGTTAGTGTGTAATGGGCCCACAGCCGGTATAATAACGGCATAGAGTGCTAATGGGCACAGCTTTATGGCCTGGTGCAGCTGTGTGGCAGGTCTGGGGTCAGTCACCGGCGTGCCCAGCGCCACGCTCTGGACGGGTACAGCACTGTGGTGCTGCTGTGGGGCAGGTCTGGGGTCAGTCACCCACGTGCCCAGCGCCACGCTCTGGACGGGTACAGCACTGTGACTTCTGCTATCTCAGGGGAGACAAAGGCAACCTTCAGAGAATAGTTTAACATTTCTCTTTCCTTCTCTCTCCCTTGCTCTCGCGCTTGCTGTGACTCTCTTTCTCCCACTCTTTTCTGTTTCTCTCTCTGTCTTTCTCTCTCTCTCCCTCTTTCTCTCAGTCTCTCTCTCGGGTTTTGGATAGAAATATTTACACTGACCCATTTGACTTACCTTTATCTCAGGCAGGTCATAGTTACTGGTGTGCACATCTGGTCAGTTTGTGTGACTTTGTCCACTGAATCTGTGACCTTGTTTTTTTCTTTTTTTTTTTTCTATAAAGCACCGCTCACTCTATCAGCTGAGCCACAGGAAGGACATACACATGGCTTGACCATGAGTCACGCTTAGAGACACGATGATACTTTTGTAGGCCATGACAGCACCGCTCTTATTGTCAGCGCAAATAATGCCTATTGTTTTACATTATGAACCTTTTCTGCTGATGCTGTAATGCACCGTTTGAGGCCACGCAGGGTAGTATGTCTGTCCTTCTCCCTGAGGTGAGGGAGGATAGGCCAGCAGAGACAGGGATGCTATTGTACTCAGCTCCACCGCATAAGGAGGGGGGACCCACCTGACCAGACAAGTGACGGCTGCATGGAAACTTCTGGAACATCTGTGAGTTCGTACAAGCACTTTTTTCAGCACTTTTGTTCTGTCTGAGTACTTTTTTTGTCTGTGTCCCTTTTTCTGTTTGGAGTTAAGGCATCACCAGGGCTTTGAACCGGTTCAAGGAACGAAAACGAAAACCGGAAACTTTTAGCATTTTGCTTGTGTGGTGAGGTGCAAGACGCTCCCCCAATGTAATGATTCCAATGGGAATGGTTGCAGCCAATGGCGTGCACCATCGGTCTATTTATTCAGACCTTACCTGGGGTTGGGAGGAGCGATAATTCATCCCCTCGCTGTTTCTTGCTGCTTCCGGTTCCTTGTGTAGCCTCTGTTGTGCTACAGTGGTAGGTACGCTTACTTCATGCATGTTTTGCGTTGTGGCTTCTTCAGCTTGTTGGATCCTTACCTACTTGTGTCACTTGCAGTGGGTTTGTGGCCCGGTTAAACTTCAGCGGAGAAGGCTTTATTACAGGCTTCCTGGATACTCCACGGAGTGATTTACAAATACCAAAACCTGTGTCCGTGAAACGCTCTCCTCCTGGTATGTATCTTTTTGTTTATGAGCGCTTGCAATCGGGGTGTAATCTTAGGCCTTGCACTGATCGGGGTGCTTGTATGTTTTCTCCAGGTGCTGCCGTTTTGTGCGCGACCTCGCTGCTGTCTTTGCCACCGGACATCCATTGGATGTGTTCAACTCTCCGGCTGTGAGCCTGCTTGGTAAATCGTTTGCTGAGAGGACGTCAACCACCGTAAATTTTAGCCTATTATAGGCGATTCCGTGTTCGTCTGTGTTTGTGTGTGTGTGTGTGCGCGTCTCGGGCTGTGGTTCGTGTGCGTGGGTGCGTTTGGTTGTTGTGTGTATCCGTGCGTTTTTCTTTTCTTTTCCCTTCCCGTGCGTTGTTTGTGTGTGTGTTTGTGTGCATGCGGGGGCGTTTGGACCGTGACATCGTATTTGTTTTCCGTTAAGATTTGGGTGTTTACTTGGTCATTGGCCACCTTAGTCCTGTTGGCTTCTGTTTTTTTTTTCTGTTTGTTCTTTTGTTCGTTTGTCAGGTGTGCTAATATAGGTGGGAGACCATTGCCATAGCTGTGCGTTTGTCTGCATTTTGAGTTTGTGGTGCACCTTCCATTATTATCGTTGCATGTTGCTTTAAGTTTGCCGTGTGCTCCTTTTTGTACGTTTGCAGGTGGCTTTAAGCTTGCTGCGCTTCTTTTTTTTTTGTACATTTGCATTTTGTTTTTTTTTTGTTTGCTGTGTGCTCCTTTTTTTGTACCTGTGCATTTTGCTTTAAGCTTGTTGTTCCCTCTTTGTACGTTTACATTTTGTTTTGAGTTTGCAGTGTGCTTTCCTTTGTTTGCTTCTTTATTTAAGTTGCTGGTTAATCTGTGTTCTCTCCTCTTATTAGTACTACCTGTGTCCCCTGTCTGGTGTGGATGTGATGAGTGGCTGGCATTGTGAATGGAATGGGCCTTGATGTTTTATGATTGTGTTAAAGAAACAAAACAAAATACGTACAAAACAAAATAAAAGACAACTCTTATTTTACTTGAACTGTGGTCCCTGGTGTCCTTAGTCAAACGAACTGGTGTGCCATTGATTAAGTTTATTTGGGTAATATTTCCCTGGGTGCAGTTCCCAGGGTGGCGTAGTCTGCAATCTTCCTCTGTTTCTCAGTTCGCCACATTTGGCGTAGTCGGCAGGATTGACTTTTTGAACACCAGAGACTTATGTTCTGAGTTGATTGGGTTGTCTTTTCTTGTGGTGGTTGGCGTTAACAGCTTGCCTCCATTTCAGGTGTTTTGATTTAATTTTCTGGTTGTGGCTGGGCGTTGGCAAAGACAGCAGTGGGCTCGGCTTGACTGTCATTTTAGGCAGTCGTATTGCTTTTCCTTCTGGCAGTGGACCAAGGCCCCTGGTGGTGAAGTAAGTAACAATTATTATTTTATTTTTTTTGCTTTTGATATGGCTCAAGAACAAGAGTTACAAGAACTTAGGGATCTGGTTGCGCAGCTTAAGGCTGACAACGACAAGTTAAAGAGGCAGGTCCCAACACACTCAGGTGATGGCGCCACATCCTCCGTCTCCCAGACTTGGTCTGATGTCTCAATGGGAGAGAGGTTGGTGTTCATTCCACGTGATCGGAAGTGTCCGACGTTTACAGGTAAGTCAGGAATGAAGGTAAGTGAATGGATTGAGGAGGCGGAAGCATGTATGCGGGCACGTCACCTTTCTGTAAAAGATCAGGCCTTCTTCTTGTTCGACCATTTGGAGGGGGAGGCTAGACAGGAAATAAAGTATCGGCCGGCCACTGATAGAAATGACCCGGAGAAAATTAAAACTATTCTCCAGGAACTGTACGGGTGTTCCCAGTCATACGTTGCCCTACAGGAAGCATTTTTCTCCAGGAAGCAGCAAGATGGTGAAAGTCTGTTAGAGTTTTCGTTGGCGTTAATGAGCCTCATGGATAAGGTTAAAAACCAGGCCCCGGATGGCTTGGTGAACGCCGAGGTTTTGTTACGCGATCAGTTTTCGGAGCATGTTTTCGAGGGTGGCCTACGAAGGGAGCTTAAACAGCTTATACGGCGCCAGCCAACTGTGACTATGCTAGAGCTTAGAGCAGAGGCAATGAGGTGGGAGCGCGAGGGTATGCCAGGGGGCGCGAGGGGTCGCAGCCACTCTGTCCCATCCATACATGGGGTCCAATATGCAGTGCAGGGTGGTCGCCTGTCGGCGCCTTCCAGCGCGGTGGACCGGTCAGAGTTGGCCGAATTAAAAGACATGCTGAGGCGACAACAAGAGCAGCTCAACCAGCTGTCTCAGAGTGTGGCTTTGTTACAGCGGCCTCCACCAAGGCCTCGCAGCGGCCCAATTATATGTAGACGCTGCCAGCAACCTGGCCATTTTGCACAGGACTGTGATGGGCCGCGGGTCCCGGCGCATGCCCAGGCCTCGGTAGCAACCCACTCACGGGGTCATGGGCCATCACCCCTCGGTCGGCCGGCGGAAAACTAGCCCCCACCGAATTAGGGAGCCATGGTTCTGGTGGGGGGTTGTCTGGCTCAAGTATTTTGCCTTTTCGATCCAGTTTAATCTCTTCTTGTCCGTATTTGACTGTAACGGTGGGCGGGGTCCCAGTATCGTGTCTAATAGACACTGGGTCCATGGTATCTACGATCACCGAGACCTTTTTCCTGAACCATTTTGAGCCTTGGGGCTCCGATCGTCTTCGTTCGTGTCACTGGCTTCAGCTCCGGGCGGCTAATGGGCTGGCCATACCCTATATTGGGTACCTAGAACTGGATGTTGAGCTGTGTGGCAAATCCATACCACAGTGTGGTGTCTTGGTGGGTAGGGACCCACCAGGCGGGGTTGGCTCCCAGACACCTGGTGTGATTGGGATGAATATCTTGAACAAGTGTTACCACGAGCTGTTTGGTCAGCATGGTGCGTCTCTCTTCAGTCTCCCCTCTGTGACGCAAGCCCATAGTGTGGTTGTGGAGGCATTGCAACAGTGTCATCAGGCGGAGACCCACCCCACCAGGCCAGGCAAGGTCAAGGTCCGGGGGGGGCGTGCCCATCGTATTCCAGGGGGCACCATGGTCATGGTGGCTGCCACATGCTCTGGACAGTTCTCTAATACCTCTGCCCTGTTCGAACCCACAGATAGGGGGCTTCCTGCTGGCTTGTTGGCCTCTCCGGCCATTGTCCGGGTGACCCGTAACACCAGTTATATACCGGTAGTAAATGTCGGCATTAGAGATGTGTTGTTGTATCCTCGTACTGACTTGGGAAGTTTGTGTTGCGTCCAAGTAGTGAGTTTGCCAACTCAGGTCACGGAAGTCGGCACAGTGGCTGCCTCCGTTGCAACTCAGGTAGTCGTGCCATCTGTGTCGGCACAGATTAAGGGGGTTGATCTCTCTGTCTTGTCGCCTGCAGACCAAGAGCAGGTTCGTGGCCTGCTACAGAGGTTTCATGGGGTCTTTGCCTCCCATGATGGGGACTTGGGGTGTACTAACCTCATCTCTCACCAGATTCCGCTGACTGACGAGGTGCCCATTCGCCAGAGACACCGGCGTATCCCACCATCTGAGTACGAGATGGCTAAGGCCCACATCAATGAGTTGTTGGAAGCTCAGATTATAACGGAGAGCTGTAGCCCCTATGCGTCCCCTATAGTTCTGGTGCGTAAAAAGGATGGTAGTCTCCGTATGTGTGTTGACTACCGCCAACTTAACGCCAGAACTCGCAGAGATGCCTTCCCCCTTCCCCGCATTGAGGAGTCCCTTGACTCGCTGGCCGGAGCCTGTTGGTTTTCCACTCTGGATCTGGCCAGTGGATACCATCAGGTCCCTGTGGCGGTAGGTGACCGCGCCAAGACTGCCTTCTGTACACCGTTTGGCCTCTTCGAGTGGACTCGAATGCCATTCGGTCTTTGTAACGCCCCTGCAACCTTCCAAAGGTTAATGGAACGGATTTTTGGAGACCAGCAATGCCGGACAGTATTGCTATACTTGGACGACATTGTAATCTTTTCCTCATCTGTCTCCCAACATCTGGAGAGATTACAACTGGTGTTGACCCGGTTGCAGCAGGAGGGCCTAAAGGCCAAGCTGAGTAAATGTGACTTTTTTAAACAAGAGGTGAGTTACCTGGGTCACATTATCTCTAGCCAGGGGGTGGGGACAGACCCCAGAAAGATTGAGGCAGTGGCAAATTGGCGTCGCCCCCAGACCATCTCAGAGGTACGCTCTTTCCTGGGATTTGCCAGCTATTACCGCCGATTTGTGGAGGGTTTCGCCAAGTTGGCGGCCCCTCTCCACCGGCTGGTAGCAGAGCTGGGTGTTGCAAAAACCAAGCGAGGCTCGGCCCATCAGGTCTCGTCCCTGTGGTCAGATGAGTGCCAGCAGAGCTTTGACTCATTGAAGGAGAGGTTGACCACCGCTCCGGTCCTGGCCTATGCCGATTTCAGCCTGCCCTTCATTCTGGAGGTAGATGCGAGCTACAACGGATTGGGGGCTGTGTTGTCACAGGAACAAGGGGGGAAGGTACGCCCGATAGCGTATGCTAGCCGGGGTCTGAGGCCCACTGAGCGCAATATGTCCAATTATAGCTCGATGAAACTGGAGTTTCTGGCGCTCAAGTGGGCCTTAACCGAAAAGTTTAGGGAGTACCTTCTCGGCCAACGTTGTGTCATTTTCACAGACAACAACCCTTTGAGTTACCTTTCCTCCGCCAAGTTGGGAGCCTTAGAACAGCGTTGGGTGGCCCAGATGGCCCCGTTTAATTATGAGATTAAGTATCGCTCGGGGAGGCAGAACCGCAATGCGGATGCACTGTCAAGGCAGAGCCCGGTTGACATCCAGGCCATGGAGGATTCAGCTTTGGGTATGGTCTTACCAACTTCTCTACAGTCGGTGCCGCATGTGACTCCTATAGTCCAAGCGGTAGTTGCTGCCTTACCAGGTAATGACCTTTCCCGTTTGCGTTCTAGCCAGGAGCAAGACCCAGTCCTCCAGGAGGTAATGCCACACTGGAAGCGAGGCGTTAGACCGGGGGCTGCTGACCGACAGCAGATGTCAAAGCCTGCCCTCACTCTTCTGAAGCAATGGGATAGGCTCGTGGACAGGGAAGGGGTTATGTACCGTCGGGTATTTCGACCCGATGGGGCAGAGGAGTATTTCCAATTACTGCTACCTGCTAGCCTTAAGTCTGATGTGCTGACCCAGCTGCATGAAGAGCATGGCCACCAGGGGGTAGGGCGCACTCTAGAACTGGCACGTAAGCGGTGCTATTGGCCCAGCATGTCTGCTGATGTGACCCGGTGGTGTGCAGAATGTGAACGCTGCCAGGTAGCCAAGGACACCAAACCGCCTGCACGCAGTTTCATGGGACACCTACTGGCCTCTAGACCTAATGAGATCTTGGCGATTGACTTTACGTCCCTAGAGCCATCTCGTTCAGGGGTGGAAGATGTTCTCATTATCACTGACGTGTTTAGTAAGTACTCGCTGGCCATCCCTACCCGGGACCAGCGGGCGGTTACTGTCGCAAAAGTATTGGTTAATGAGTGGTTTTACAAGTTTGGCGTGCCGGCTCGTATTCACTCAGACCAAGGCCGCTGTTTCGAGGCAGCCCTTATTCAACAGCTGTGTGACCTTTATGGGGTCCAGAAGTCTCGCACAACACCCTATCACCCAGCCGGAAACGGCCAGTGCGAGCGCTTTAATCGCACCCTACACAACCTCCTTCGCACCCTGCCGGTGTCCCAGAAAAGAGATTGGGTTGCGTGTCTTCCCCATCTTCTCTTCTGCTACAACACCACCCCACACTCTGTTACGGGCGAGTCCCCATACTTCCTGCTGTTCGGTCAGGAGCCACGCCTGCCCCTTGATTTCTTGTTAGGTACTGTGCCTGCTCCTGTGGGTGGGACAGTGCATGATTGGGTAGAAGAACATCAGGCTAGACTGCAAACCGCCTTCAAAGACGCAGGAGACCATCTTCGAGCCGCGGCCAGCAAGCGTAAGGAAGCCCATGACTGTCAGGTGCAAAATGCCCCGTTGGTGGTTGGCCAGTTGGTTTACCTCCGGGAGCTTGGTATGAGGGGCTGCCATAAAATCCAGGATTTCTGGAGCTCTGTGGTATACGTGGTTGTTAAGGCTCCCCCACACAATGGGGGTGTGTACACAATCGCTCCAGTGACCGACCGGAGTAACGTCCGACATGTACACCGGAGTCATTTGAAGGCCCGCAAGGGCAGTGATGGGCAAGCAGGTGTTCCTCCTGGTGCGGTGCCGGTGGCGGAGGCTGCGGTCAGGATGGAGGAGGAACTCGATGGTGATTTAGCCCTCCTGCCTCCAGTTTCACCGGCAATTCGGGCAGGTACACCTGTGGTTGTTTTTGAAGGCCAGAGTTCAAACGGCCTGCCTGCTGGCCCACCTCTGCATGGGTACCAGTCACCACCCCCTGGGCAGATACAGACTACCGTAAGTGCCACTACTCCAGCGGGCCCCTCCGGCATTTTAGAGAGTCAGCCCAGTGGGGGAAGATGTACGGAGGGTACGACTGTAGTGATGGCAGAGACTTTGGGCCCGACCCATACCCCGGCTCTATCTGCCAGCGGGCTAACGTTACGACGGACTACCCGGCTCACAGCCGGGCATCATTCTAATATTCACCGCCTGCCCCAGACAGCAGGTCAAGGGGTTGTCTGTCCCAGGGACCTGGGTATAAGGCCAGTTAGTGGGGCCTTTCTGGGTGAGGTACTAGATTCAGCCCTTGGTGAGTCTATCGTCGGGACGCCGACTGAAGATGTGGGGGTAGATTGTGGTGAGGTGCAAGACGCTCCCCCAATGTAATGATTCCAATGGGAATGGTTGCAGCCAATGGCGTGCACCATCGGTCTATTTATTCAGACCTTACCTGGGGTTGGGAGGAGCGATAATTCATCCCCTCGCTGTTTCTTGCTGCTTCCGGTTCCTTGTGTAGCCTCTGTTGTGCTACAGTGGTAGGTACGCTTACTTCATGCATGTTTTGCGTTGTGGCTTCTTCAGCTTGTTGGATCCTTACCTACTTGTGTCACTTGCAGTGGGTTTGTGGCCCGGTTAAACTTCAGCGGAGAAGGCTTTATTACAGGCTTCCTGGATACTCCACGGAGTGATTTACAAATACCAAAACCTGTGTCCGTGAAACGCTCTCCTCCTGGTATGTATCTTTTTGTTTATGAGCGCTTGCAATCGGGGTGTAATCTTAGGCCTTGCACTGATCGGGGTGCTTGTATGTTTTCTCCAGGTGCTGCCGTTTTGTGCGCGACCTCGCTGCTGTCTTTGCCACCGGACATCCATTGGATGTGTTCAACTCTCCGGCTGTGAGCCTGCTTGGTAAATCGTTTGCTGAGAGGACGTCAACCACCGTAAATTTTAGCCTATTATAGGCGATTCCGTGTTCGTCTGTGTTTGTGTGTGTGTGTGTGCGCGTCTCGGGCTGTGGTTCGTGTGCGTGGGTGCGTTTGGTTGTTGTGTGTATCCGTGCGTTTTTCTTTTCTTTTCCCTTCCCGTGCGTTGTTTGTGTGTGTGTTTGTGTGCATGCGGGGGCGTTTGGACCGTGACATCGTATTTGTTTTCCGTTAAGATTTGGGTGTTTACTTGGTCATTGGCCACCTTAGTCCTGTTGGCTTCTGTTTTTTTTTTCTGTTTGTTCTTTTGTTCGTTTGTCAGGTGTGCTAATATAGGTGGGAGACCATTGCCATAGCTGTGCGTTTGTCTGCATTTTGAGTTTGTGGTGCACCTTCCATTATTATCGTTGCATGTTGCTTTAAGTTTGCCGTGTGCTCCTTTTTGTACGTTTGCAGGTGGCTTTAAGCTTGCTGCGCTTCTTTTTTTTTTGTACATTTGCATTTTGTTTTTTTTTTGTTTGCTGTGTGCTCCTTTTTTTGTACCTGTGCATTTTGCTTTAAGCTTGTTGTTCCCTCTTTGTACGTTTACATTTTGTTTTGAGTTTGCAGTGTGCTTTCCTTTGTTTGCTTCTTTATTTAAGTTGCTGGTTAATCTGTGTTCTCTCCTCTTATTAGTACTACCTGTGTCCCCTGTCTGGTGTGGATGTGATGAGTGGCTGGCATTGTGAATGGAATGGGCCTTGATGTTTTATGATTGTGTTAAAGAAACAAAACAAAATACGTACAAAACAAAATAAAAGACAACTCTTATTTTACTTGAACTGTGGTCCCTGGTGTCCTTAGTCAAACGAACTGGTGTGCCATTGATTAAGTTTATTTGGGTAATATTTCCCTGGGTGCAGTTCCCAGGGTGGCGTAGTCTGCAATCTTCCTCTGTTTCTCAGTTCGCCACACTTGGAACAGAAACAAAACCAGAAACTTTATCATTTTTTTTGTTCCGGAACAGAAACGCTTATTTAAAAATAATGGTAACCGGTTAATACCGGTTTATTTTGTTCTTTTAAAATTCTGTATAGTCTAGAATCAAAGTCATTCGTCTCCTAACCTAACGTCTATGGTAGCCTACAATGACCCGATGAGGTTCACTTCCTGTGACGTTCAAGATAGATGTTCATTGATTGAGAGGGCGGGAAGACCGTCATCAGATGTATGGGGAGGACTACGAACTGTTTCCACATCTCAAAGGACACATAAAGAGGTAAATATTGTAGTCTATCAATATTTAAAATGCTAGTTTTAGACACAATATCAATAGGAAATATTAAATATTAAATCGACTGTCTATGCTTTTGTGACAAGGGTGTGGTGTAGAAATTGGTATTTTTTTGTTATATGGGAAAAAAATGTTGACTACTTTCATAAACGCATATAGCCAATGTTTTGTTGGTTAAATTACCTGACATATGGTATGGGAATTCTTTTTTTTGTTATGTATGGAAAGTTTTTCATTGCCATAAAGTCTACAATAAATGTGAATGGCATTTTTGTTAACAATACCTGGCGGATATGGTAAGGTAGGCCTAATTGCAATATTTTGTTTATATAGACTAAGCCAAGTTAATCTGGTATGGACCATACTTTGATAATTTTTTCAAAATGTTTGAATACAATAAATAGCACAATTCTTGAAGAAACAATTGTTGTCTGGTTCTATGAAGTTTGTATTATAAATGATCTATATATGTAAGTCACAATATAGCTATAAACTGGCAGTATATAGAATATATGCCTATTGTTGTTAAACAGCTGACAAGGAACGTAATTAACCGTTCCGGGAACGATATTTTTTTGTTCTAACCGGTTCGGGAACGTCAATTTTATGGTGGAACCCAAAACCAGAAACATTAAAATTCGGTTTCTGCTCGGAACGAACCAATTGGCAAAAAATTCTGGTTCAAAGCCCTGGGCATCACCTTATCTAACCCCCCACCCCACCCCAAGCAAACACACACAGAGTCACACAACTACAGTACCACCACTTTGGAAACCCTTTGCTCTGCTATGATACACAATTTCCAGTAAGCAGCTTCTTGTTTGGAGTATGCATATCGAGTGCATTGGCCTCATTTATCCTTTTCGTTTTGTGTACCGCTAAGACCAATCTGTTGTGTTTCCGGGGCCAGAATCTCTTATGAAAAACACAATGTGCGGGCAGAGAAGGCCCATAATCAACATATACTCAAAATGATATTAGGCAAAAAGCTGAATTTTTCATCTCCAAACATAAACAGAGAGATAAATGCAACTCAAGAATTTTGAGTCAAAATAGCTGAATAATATAATTATATGATTGATAGAAATGGCAGAAATATTGTAATTATATGATTACGGCAGAAAAAGCAGAAATGCTATAATTATGATTATGACAGCTGATGCGGTTGTTCTCCAGGAAACCACACTCTTTATATCTTTCCGAAGGGCCGTAATCAACAGTTCGCGAGGCATGTGCTCCTCACCGAGGAAATTGCCACGTTGTTGTTTGGAATTATAGTGATTTGGGGACGGAGGCAGCTGGCTGCATAGGGGAATGCGGGCTAATTGCGGCACACTGCTCTGTAACAGACCACAAGGTTAATGGGGAGCCTGTGTTTTATATAGCGTGTGCAGAGGGTGACACACACACACACACACACACACACACACACACACACACACACTATTGGGCTAATTGACTGAGAGGGTCAAATGCTGTTTTAAACTGGGACAGTGTATGTAATGTAGGAACATGCCTGGCTTGATGTTGGTAGTTATTTCCTCTTATTTTTTCTGTTTTGTTTTGTGATACAAATCAGATATAAGTAAGTATAAGTATTTTGTTTTTGTCATTCTTTTTTTTTAGTCAGAAAAAAGTCAACCATTCAAGTCTCATTTTTAATGAGAAGGACACTAACGCTAACACTAATATTTAGATTTCCAGAAGACCACGAGCTTGCTTGCTTGAATTGATTAAACTGTCACAGTCCTATTTTTAGGCCGTGCTCTTTCCTGAGTTATGATATGGCTGTGGTGTTATCTGACTGTTTGTAATGGCTGCGGAGCTGAGATGACAGAGCCAATTAGCCTCTCGGAGGTATCACATATCCTCCAGGAGACTAGCCACTGCTATCAACCCCAAAAGCCCCTGATTCATCAAAAGGCCTCCTTTTCCTGTGTGTGTGTGTGTGTGTGTGTGTGTGTGTGTGTGTGTGTGTGTGTGTGTTTGTGTGCGGGTGTATGTGAGTGTGGGCTTGTGTGTATGAGAGAGTCTGTGTCTGTGCGTTTATGTGCATGTGTGTATGTGGGTGCTCATACCTCTGTGTGTGCATATGTGTGTGTGTGTGTGTGTCTGTTCACACACATGACAATGCATGGCAGTATCTTTACGTATGCGTGTGTGTTTTCCTAATCTTATGACAACCATGTATGTGTACATTAGTCAGGATCACCAAGAGGCCTCCGGCCAGCTGCGTCGGTCGGCCGCGAAGAGGATCTGCCATGAGCTCGGAGCCTGAACTCAGGGTCAGGTGGAGGCGAGTTCTCCCGGTGCATTAGAGAAACGTGGCGTAGGGGCTGCTCAGATCAAATAAGACACAGTTTTTCCTCCCTCGTGTGTGTCTCTGTCTCCACACTGTTATTGGTAATCTGGAAGTCTCCTTGCTATAAGTAAGCCATTTTAGGAGAGAGTGGAGTGGGTGGTAGCATGTGGTCTGTGTGTGTGTGTGTGTGCGTGTGTGTGTGTGTGTGTGTGTGTGTGTGTGTGTGTGTGTGTGTGTGTGTGTGTGTGTGTGTGTGTGTGTGTGTGTGTGTGTGTGTGTCGGGGGTGGTAGAGTGAACCTGAATCTGAGAAGGCCAAAGTGCTCCTAAGCTCTTGCCTTTCCATTTCTCCGTCTGCCCTCTTTCTCTCTCTCTCTCTCTCTCTTTCTCTCTGTCTCTCACTCTCTCTCTCTCTTTTTTTCCCCCTCGTTTTAACTCTTCTGTCCTTCCTGCTCCGGCCGATTGGTCCACGCGATCTGGCGCCAGCATCCCTTTGGACCTGAAAATAGCTGTCCCTTTCCTGGCACTTCCTTGGGCCCTGCGGCTATCTGGTTGCATTTAGGGCCGCAGCAAAAATGCACGGAGCAGCACACAGCAGCACGACTGGTCCGACTCCAGGCTCTAATGGACCGGCCCTGCCCAGCCCAGCCAGACCCGACCCGCGACTCAGGGTGAACTCATGTCGCTCACGGCACGGCATGGGTTTTTTATGCGGCTATTTTCTCCCTCTTTCTGTGTGTTTCTGTCATTCTGTCTCTTTCTCTCAGTCTGTCTGTCCATCTCTCTTTCTTTCTGTCTCTCTCTTTCTCTCTGTCTCTTTTTCTCTCCATCTGTCTTTTTTTCTGCCCCTCTCTTCTTTCTCCATCTCTCTCTGTCTCTCCATCTGTTTTTCTTTCTGTCTTTCTCCAACTCTCTTACCCTCTAACTTTTGTCCTTTCTACTCTTTATCTCCCTCTCTCTCTTTCTCTCTCTCTCTCTCTCTGTCATGCTCTAATGTTCCCTTTCTCTCTTCTTTCTCCATCTCTCTCCCACCTTCCATTCTTCGTTCTTTCTCTCTGTCGCTCTGTCACTCTTTCTATCCCGACATCTCTCTTCTTTCTCATCTCTCCTTTTCTTCTTGCCTCTCTCTCTCTCTCACACACTCTTTCTTTCCCCCTATCTCTGTCTCTGTCCAGCTCTTTCTCTCTCCCCATATTTGTGCTGTTGTCACTCTTGCCTTGGAAGACCCCGGTCCAGCCTAGTAGTGTGTACACACACACACACACACACACAGCCCGGCTCACCGCCTCATTGTATACACACACACACACACACACACAGACCCCAGCTCACTGCCTCATGGTGTACACACTCACACTCACACTCACACACACAGACACACACACGCAGACCTCGGCTCACCCGGCCCAGCCCAGTGGTGTAATGTGAAGAGGCGCTTTGTCAGAGGCGAGCCCCTGCTGTGTGCGGCTGGGTGGGGGGACGCCGTGCTTCAGGGCTGACTTCATGGCGACACTTTCACGCTTCAGGGCTGTGGCTCTGTGAGCTGCTGTGTGTGTGTGTGTGTGTGTGGGTAGGTGGGTTTTTAGTGTGTGTGTGTGTGTGTGCACGCGCACATATTTGGACATGTATCTGTGTGTGTGTTCGTGTGTATGTGTATGTGTGTGTATGTGTGTGTGTGTGTGTGTGTGTGTGTGTCTGTGTCTGTGTCTGTGTCTGTGTCTGTGTCCGTGTGTGTGTGTGTGTATGCACGCGCGCATATTTGGGCATGTATCTGTGTGTGTGTTTGTGTGTATGTCTGTATGTATGTGTGTGTGTGTGTGTGTGCACATGCGCACATATTTGGACATGAATCTGTTTGTGTGTGTTTGTGTGTATGTCTGTGTCTGAGTGTGTGTGTGTGTTTGTGTGTGTGTGTGTGTGTGTGTGTGTGTGTGTGTATGTGTGTGCATGAATCTGCGCCTCTGTGTGTGCGCACACTCATCTCAGTCTGGATGCGATCCAGCAGCATGAGATCACTCTGGAGGCAGACGAGCCAGCCGTCCCACAAGGCCACTGGCCCTTCTTGAACCCTGACTCCCGCCCTGACTCCCGCCCTGACTCCCGCCCTGGGGCCCCCGACCGCAGCCCCTCTATAGCTTGTTGTGCTGGAGCTCCGGCAGCAGGCCCAGCCAGGGTCCGGTGCCCTGCCCTGCCCAGCGACCGCCTCACGCCTGCTGGGCCGCGGCTGCCGGATGGCCCCCGGGCACCCCACCCCCACCACCACCACCCCCAGCCCCAGCGGGCTTCTCCTGCTCCGGCCCCCGTGGGGGGAAGCGCCAAGTTTGGGCTGGAGGTGTGCCAGCCCTGCGCAGCTAGGGGATTGGGTCAGATCATCTCACAAGGGTGGTCCGCAGCTGTGTGTGTGTGTGTGTGTGTGTGTGTGTGTGTGTTTGTGTTTGTGTGTGTCTGTGTGTGAGTGAGTGTGTGTGTATGTTAGAGTTTGGGGCTGTGTTTGGGTGTGTGTATGTATGTATATGCATGTGTGTGTGCATGTGCGTGTGTGTGTGTGTGAGTGAGTGTGTGTATATTAGAGTTTGGGGCTGTGTTTGGGTGTGTGTATGTATGTATATGCATGTGTGTGTGCATGTGCGTGTGTGTGTGTGTGTCTGTGTGTGAGTGAGTGTGTGTGTATGTTAGAGTTCGGGGCTGTGTGTGGGTGTGTGTATGTATGTATATGCATGTGGGTGTGTGTGTGTGTCTGTGTGTGTGAGTGAGTCTGTGTGTCTGTGTGTGAGTGAGTGTGTGTGTGTATGTTAGAGTTCGGGGCTGTGTGTGGGTGTGTGTATGTATGTATATGCATGTGTGTGTGCATGTGTGTGTGTGCGTGACTGTGAGGTCGTGTGTGCATGTGTCCATAATGTGTGTGTACATCTGTGTGTATAAGTATGTGTACTGTATGCGCGTGCATGTGTATGAGTATAGGGGCGTGTGTGTGTGTGTGTGTGTGTGTGTGTGTGTGTGTGTGTGTGTGTGTGTGTGTGTGTGTCTGCATATGCGCGTTTTGTGTGTGCGCATGTGTGGCTGTGTCTGAGATAGATGTTAAAATGATATACTGTGTCTTTGTTTTTCCCGTTTTAAGTTTCTGTGAAGTGCTGCCTGACCGTAATATCTCTTTCCTCTCTTCCTCAATCTGTCTTCTTGTCTTCTTCTCCCTTTCTATCTTTATATCTCTCTTATTCTCTCTCTCTCTCTCTCTCTCTCCCTGCACCCACCCCCCCTCCCCTCCCTTCTCTCTTTCCATATCTCTGTCTTTGTCTAGACCTCCAAATGTCTGGGGACTGTAAAAACGGAGCCGAATATTTTTTAAGCAGTGACCACATTGACTCCTACCAGCTTTTACTATGAAGATGAATAATGAGGGCCTGCCTGTTT
>CM050216.1:13678438-13680938 GCA_027475355.1 Coilia nasus | reverse complement strand
TGTGTGTGTGTGTGTGTGTGTGTGTGCGCGTGTGTGTGTGTGTGCGCGTGTGTGTGTGTGCGCGTGTGTGTGTGCGTGTGCGTGTGTGTGTGTGTGTGCGCGCGTGTGTGTTTGTGTGTGTGTGTGTGTGTGTGTGTGTGTGTGTGCATGCATGCACAAGCACATGTATTTGTATTTTTATATGTGTGTGTGTGTTAGTGGGGTTTGCAGTTGTGTGTCTGTGCGTGTGTGAATGGAGTGCATATGTGTGTGTGTGCATATGCACATGTATTTGTGTTTTTATATGTGTGTATGTGTGTGTGTGTGATTTAGTGGGGTTTGCAGATGTGTGTCTGTGCGTGTGTGAGTGGAGTGCATATGTGTGTGTGTGTGTGTCTTTGTGTGTGTGCATGTGCACATGTATTTGTGTTTTTAGATGTGTGTGTGTTAGTGTGATTTAGTGGGGTTTGCAGATGTGTGTCTGTGCGTGTGTGAGTGGAGTGCATATGTGTGTGTGTGTGTATGCATGTGCACATGTATTTGTGTTTTTGTGTGTGTGTGTGTGTGTGTGTGTGTGTGTGTGTGTGTGTGTGTGTGTGTGAATGGAGCGCATGTGTCTGTGTTTCTCAAGAGTGTGAGTATGTGTGTGAATCAGAGGTGAAATCAGAGAGCAGATCTAATCTGTCGGAAATGATGCATCCTCCCTCTCCCTCTTCTTCCTCACTCACCTCCTCCTCTTCCTCCCCCTCCTCTTCCTCCCCCTCCTCTTCCTCCCCTCGTGATTGAGAGGCAGAGGTCTGGCTCCCTGCCGTTTGGGGCCGTGTCTCTGCCGGGCCAGCTTGGGTGAAAACGGCCAGCCAGTCAGCAGATCCATTATAGTCCGTCTACCTCGAGGCCATTAGATTTCTGTTATTAAACCGGGAAAAGAGAAACAGGTTGTGTTTTGTTTTCTGATTTCAAATCAGAAAACAAAATATAAGAAATGGGTTGCTATCCATTTCCCATTTCCTGTTTTTAGGTTGGAAACCATGAAACAGGTAACAGCCCATTAACTGAATTTCTTTGTAGAACTTGATACATGATACACAAATACAGGTTAATTTCTCTAGACACCACTTTAGAAGCAAATTAAAGATGTCCTTTATGTAATGCTAGTTCTGGAAAGGCTAGTTATATTTGCAAAAACACAGGCAAGAATGTTTCAAACTATAGGCCAGAATAAAAAATTATGAAGAGGTCATTTATCACTGTCAACAGAAACATTTCAAAGATAAAATTTGGGAAATATAGGAAAACTGGCTATTGTTACAATTTGCGAAGTGGGCTCTGGTGCTAATCTAAACGAAGTGCGCTCTTGCACTTACAGTAAGAATTCCATCTCCCGGCTCCCCTTCAAGATTCCCTGATAATGGCGAGGACTTAAAAAAAAAATGAGCATGTAGTCAAAGAATAAATCACCAGCCATTGATCCATCACGAATAGTGTTGTTCACACATCAGCAGTTCTTTGCATTATGGCACATTTGAGGTCAACCTGGGTTTTCTTTTTTTCTTAAGGACACCGCCTGTCTCACGGATGTTAGTAACAGCATGCAGGCGTTGAACTGACGTGATACAGGATCGCCTTTCGGGATGGTGCTTGTCGCTTTTGAAAATGCTGTCTGAATTTCCTCTAGGCTGTAGGCTAACAATAGAAATTAATCTATGTATCAAAAACTAAGCTAAGCTGTGGCCTAATGGTTAGGGCGTTGGTCTTGGTATCGGAGGATTGCAGTATCGTACCAGCAGGAACAATGTGGGTGAGGCAGTGAGTAACGAATGCTCTCCTGCACCCTAATCCATGGCTGAAGAGCCCATGAGAAAGGCATCTAACCCGACATTACTCCAGGAACTGTAACTGAAATCCTGTACCTAAATAACTGTAAGTCACTCTGGATAAGAGCATCAGCTAAGTGTAATGTAAAAACTCCTCTATACATAGTGATGTTTAATGTAAAAACTCCTGACTGAAAACAAATGTACATGTATTGGTACTCTGTATCATTTTTTAGATCTAAGATATTAGCATTTTAAATGTGTCCCATGTTTTGGCCCACTCTGTACATGGAGATCAGAAATAAAGTTAGAGAGCCATTCTTCCATACTGTTTCTTATTTTACATTTTTTCCGATTTGAAATCAAAATTGAAAAATTACTTCTTTTTTTGTTTTTCAATTTCAAAACAGAAATGAAATGGCCATGAGACACACAGACAGAGGGGATATAGAGTTTGCAGGGCTGTAGGGCAAATCTAAAATGTCCTCTTATTCATTACTGGCACATCAGAATGAATTTGAATCGAAGAGTTCATGTATTGTATTAATTTAATTCAAAATGTGAAACCTATATATTACATTGATTCCTTACACTTAAAGTGAAATATTTCAAGTCTTTGTTTGCTTTAATTTTGATGATTATAAGCTTACAGCTAATGAAAATCCAAGTATCCAGTATCTTAGAAAATGTGAATATTACATCAGGCC
>CM050216.1:13665938-13673438 GCA_027475355.1 Coilia nasus | reverse complement strand
TCGATATATTTTTGAAGGAGATATGTAATTGACACTATATCGCCATATCAAAATATTTTCGATGCTACAATACCACTTTAACAAAACCACTTAATCTAAGGGAGCTTTCTCGGATCGCTCAGCTGTGCCCCTGCGTGTGTTACTGTTTACTTTTTCATTTGCACAGCTTTTTTTTAGAGGAGTCTTAACATGAAACACGTTCCTCATTCTGTGTTTGAAATATCAATATCGTATATCGCCATTCAACCCAGAAATATTGTGATATCAGTTTTGGTTCATATCGCCATTCAGCCCTACCCCAACGTAGTGTCCATCGCTTCTATTACCGCATCTTATGTTTATCACACTGCCTGCCCAGCTGTCCCCCACTATGGCAGCCCCAACCCAGCTCTGGCTCATTCACAGCCTCAGTCTACTCAGTCTGCTTACTGGCTTCTGCTGTGTTGACACGGCGCTCAACAGTATGGGCGAGGGAGAGACGGTTAAAGGCTAGCCCTCATTTTTCATCAGGCTGTCTCCGTGTATGCTTGTTTGGTTGGTGTAGGGGGCAGGGGGGAGGATGTGGGGTGGGGTGAAGTGAGGTTGGAGGAGCTACACTGAATCCTGGTTCACCTTGGAAACTGCCCCTGGTTTTTCTTTGTCTTTCTCCTCGCTGCCGTCTGCAGTGCCAGTGAGTCTTTAGATTTTTTTTTATTTTTTTGTCCCGTCTCTGCTCTCTCAAACAGCCCCCTGTTATTCCTCCTGTCAGCGTCTCGAAACTCCCCCCAAGAAACCCTCAGCTGGCTCCCAAATGCCCCTCCACTCTCTCGCTCGCTCAGGTCTCTCCTCCCTCCATCTCTGCCCTTCTACTCCTCTCCTCCTCCTCCTCCTCCTCCTCCTCTTCCTCGTCCTTCTGTCCATTTTTCATTCTCTGTCTCTTTCTCTCTCCCTCCCCGTCCACCCACCCCCAACTCCACACACACATACCTCCCTCCCTGCCTCCCTCCCTCTCTCCCTCTCTCCCTCCTTTTCTTTATCTCTCTGGCTCTTTATTTTCTTCTCCTTCGCCTCGCGCAGCGCCCTGCTTCTCGGGGAAGCGTTTAATGGTGGGGGTGGCCATCGGAGAGGGAGCGGCCCGTGCCAAAGCCCACAGACCTCTTTCCACTAAACACAAGGAGTTGCTGTGGAGATAGAATCGCATATGGAGAAATTGGGTTTGCTCTGCTTGTCTCCTAGTTTCTGTTTTCATGGCTTGCCCTCTTTCTATCTTTGTCTTCTTTCCCCTCTCTTTTTCTCCATTTCTCTCTCTCTCTCTTTCTTTCTCTCAGTCCCCCTCTCTCTCTTGTTCTTTGTGTGTCTATTTTGCAGGGCCATTCTAGGGTTTTCCCTGAGATGGCTCATTGTCTGGTTTTTATCTGAGAGCCTCATATGATTCGTACGGTAATGGCCGAGGCCATTTGGAACATGGATGCCAGTGAGCAGAATTAGATCATATCTCCTTCTGGCATGTCCTTGTCCCAGAGCCCCCACTCCCCAGTTCTTGAATTGAGGGGGGGGGTGGCATTCCCCCTGAAATAAAAACGGTCAACATCATCCCCCTTCTGAAACTGCCCCCCCCCCTCCATTCCTTGTGCTATTTTATCAACTAATGTGGAAATTACTGCTATTGTAACATTAGAAATATTACTACCATATAAACATTTAGAGGGCTTTGTGCATACTGAGTAAAATACTGTAGGCGAGAGGACATGCGTGCATCCATATAATGCCGCTGGCCCCTCCTTTTGGTAAGCACAGCCTCACCATTGAAAATGAATAGGGTGCATACGTGTGTGCATGTACTGTAAACATGATTGACAGTACAGTTGACAAATCAAATCCCAGACCACCACATACCATTCTGTGGGTATGACAAGAACTTCGCTGATAACTAGCTTGAGTGACATAAATGATTGGTTTTGTCAGAAATGCAGGAAGCAAATGAGTTGTAGTGAATGATGAACAGGCTTGTTTAGGATGTAGGTCGTTATCTCCACTCAGTCATGGTGACGTGGTTATTGTAGAACAGGTGAAATTTTTGACAGTAGCTCGTCTACTTTCCTGGGGCACTGATAAGTGCTAACTTTACCCAGACATGGTTAATAAAGTGACAGGATAACAAAAGGATAATAAAAGGAGTTGCTTGAGCTTTTAAGAGCTAGCTTATTTTGAGTAACTTTGTTCGCGTAACCATTGGATTTTAACTGAAACCTGAGAAGATTAAGAAATAAATTCAGGACATAGGTTGGGGTTCATAGGGTTAAAGCAATACTAAGTAGTTTTCATCTTTGGTCGCCCTACAGGTTGGGAGCGGAATTGTCTCTCATAGAGTAACTACAGAGAGATGGTCCACTCCTCCAAACTTGGTTAATGCAGTTACAGCCCATGGAGAACGGCAAAGTGAATTGAGAAGCGCCTTTCACCCTCCTACAAGTTGATGAACCACTGAAACGATTTTGGAAACATTATTTTAAGGTTGAAAAAACTACTAAGTGCTGCTTTAATAGGTTAGCATGTGTGCCATAATTGGGACAAACAGCATTTTAGCTAAAATGGGGCAAATAGTTAAACCAAGACACTAATGGGACAAATGTTATGAAGCCCATGTCCAGTGTAAACTCAATTTTGCCAAGCCTTCACTCGTTCACATAGTAGGGTACCCAAGTTCATGTGCATACTGTGAAGTAGCCTAATGGCCAACATCCTCATCATCATCGCCAACACCCCCCCCCCCCCCCCCCCCCCAAAAGAAAATAGTCTCCCACCATGTGCGCTGTCATCAGCACAAAATATCTATCTCAAACGATAATATCCACCACCAAATTTTCGACTACTGTCTACTCCTCCGTCCCCTTCCCTAATATCCCACTCCCCAGCCCACCCCACAAACTATTCTCTCAACCACCCCCCCATGCTGTATTTCCCCCACCCTCCCAAACTATTCTCTCGACCCCCACCCATGCTGTATCCACCCACAACTCTTCCCTAAAAACACACTCCCCACACTCCCCAAAAAACCCTTCCCTTGACCACCACCCACCTTCAACGCCCCCCCAAACCCCTTTATCAAACCACGACCCCAGCCTCCATGCCTCTTTCCATCCCCCAATCCCAAAACCCCCCTTCCGACCATCAACGCACCACCATCCACCCAAACCCCTACCTCGACCCTCTCTGTCATCAGCGGGGGGTGAGCAGTTTATTCATGTCAGATTTCTCCTGTAACCTTTGCCAGCCTGGTGTAGCTATGGTCTAGCTATGGGCAGCTGTGGTCTAGTGGTTAGGGGGTTGGTCTTGAGCTCGGAGAGTCGCAGGTTCAAATCCCGCCCTACCCATGGCTGAAATGCCCTTGAGCAAGGTATCTGACCCCGCACTGCTCCAGGGACTGTAACTGAGACCCTGTAAATAACTGTAAGTCGCTCTGGATAAGAGCGTCAGCTAAGTGTAATGTAGTAACAGTAATAGCTAGCTTTTCCATGTTCCCCTTCAGTGGAAGCCGGAGAGAAGCCATGCTGTGACTAATGTTACGCCAGCACTACATCTTCCGTGCCCGTGCCCATTCCCGCTCTTCTCTCCTCTCTCCTCCCCCCGGCCCTTTCAGTGACGGAGCGGGCACACAGCGCTTGGCACCGGCCCTCTCTCTTGTCATGGTTTCTGTCAAGACCCACAGCCTTTTGTGGAACCCTGTGTTGGTGTGTGTGTGTGTGTGTGTGTGTGTGTGTTTGTGTGTACGTCTGTGCTTGTGTGTATGTGTCAGGCTGGGGGGAGAGTCTGTGTGTGTGTGTGTGTGTGTGTTTGTCTGTGTGTGTGTGTGCGTGTGTTTGTTTTATGGGAAATTGACCGAAACTTGGCTGTTTGTGCCAACCCACCATGATTCATGGTTCATTTTCAGCTGCGATGAGGAAATGCCTGCTTTCACTCTCCCTGCGCTCACCTCGTGCCTGCTGTAACATTTCCAAGTGTTGGGTGAAAACAAGCGTGGAGTGGACTTAGTCATCAAGCTCCGAGGAAGTCAAGTGAGCTGAGCCAGTAAACATATGCAATGTGGGATGGTGATGGTAGGGGCGGGTGGGTGGGTGGTGCGGGGGAGGTGGGTGGTGCCGATGGGGTGTTGGTGGATGGGATTGGCTTGGGTCTCGGCAGGACCAGGGCTACCGTGCACACTCTCCACACTGCTTCGCTGTGAGGCGACGCGGCGGTAGTCAAAAACCCACCGAACCGCCCCACACACACCCACCCCCCACCCCCCCAGGCCAGCACACAATGGCCCCCGGCAGTCATAAACCGCAGCAGAAAAACTGTGACCCAGCTGCAAGCACTAAATGATTTGCAGCATTACACACAGTTCTATATTTTTAGAGTGTGTGTGTGTGTGTGTGTGTGTGTGTGTGTGTGTGTGTGTGTGTGTGTGTGTGTGTGTGTAGGTGTGTGTGTGTGTGTGCGTGCTTGTACCGGGGAAAGGGGGGTTTGTAGAAAAACAAAAGACGCTTTGTTTAAGGCAAGGAGCTGAAGAAAAGAGCAGGTTTATGAGTAGTGGTGTGTGTGTGTGTGTGTGCGTGTGTGTGCACGCACATGTGCCTGTGTATATATGTGTGTGTGTGTTGTTAATGTGCTGGGCTAGGTTTAGAGGTATACTGTGTATGTGTGTGTGTGTTGTTAATGTGCTGGGCTAGGTTTAGAGCTATACTGTGCAGAACCCTACCTGTCAAATATCGTCAGTGTTTTGTGATTGAGTGGCAGCTTTTGTGTGCACTTGACTTGACCTTAGCGGTGAGTCACGGGATGCCAGAGGTGAGATGCCAGAACATGGCGTACACCACTTTGCGTTGACAGCTTCCTACATCTGTCATATTGCTGTAGTGCTTAAAATGTAACCTAAGCCACGAATACAAAATCAAAAAAAAAAATCAAACACATTCATGGAAAGATGTTTTTGGAACTTTATTTTTCAACAAGTCACAGTGGAGAACATTTAGTCCTGTTTTCTTACTCAAACTTTCCTGAACAGACACAAACGTTTTCAGGAGGACGACAAACCAAATGCAGAATATCCAAATGCAGAATATCTCTGTCTCAATAGAAGTCTCTTTTTTTGCTAGAAGGGAGTGAGTTTCTTCCTCTTTTTCTTGAAACACATTGTCTTTCTCTCTCACTCTCTTTTTGCCTCTTTCACACACAAACACACTTTCTCTCTCTCTCTCTCTCTCTCTCTCTCTCTCTCTCTCTCTCGCTCTCTCTCACACACACACACACACACACACACACACACACACACACACACACACACACACCACACACACACACTCTCCCTCTCTCTCTCCCTCTCTCCCTGTGTGCTGGCGTTCTTTGGGCCTGGCCATGTCAAGGGCCGTCCGAGGCAGGATGAGGCTCTCTCTGGTGCATGGATCAGGGCGCTAAAAATGCTTCTTGGAAGGTGGGAGGGCGCTGAGCCAGCGTGGGTGAGTCATAACACATGAGCAACAACCGCCCCAGAAATTCATCATAAATTCTTTTAGCGGAGGAACTGAATCCTGGGCCGCAATCATGCACGGAATATTTCAGTGAGCACGGGGGAGAGAGAGAGCAGAGAGGGAGGGAGAGAAAGAAAGAGTGGGAGAGAGAGAAAAGGAGAAAAAGAGTCTGTCGTGCCGTGCCAAATCTGAGATGGGGGCTTTCTTAATCCCTGTCAAACTGCCACGTACGGCTCTCTCCAAGACAACAAAGTACATTTAATCATAAATAAAGCATTTGGACTAATACTTTAAGAAATATACATTGAGTGGAGCCCATTGAAGGTAATCCCCTGCAATCTGCTGCATAACCCTATCCATAAATTATATGTGCTGTGTGTGTGTGTGTGTGTGTGTGTGTGTGTGTGTGTGTGTGTGTGTGTGTGTGTGTGTGTGTGTGTGTGTGTGTGGTGTGTGTAGGACTCTGGAGGTGAACACACTGTGTGATGGTAGGACTAAATTGAACCAGATGTAGTGATGGAATATGAGTTTTTTTTGTGCTGAGGTAATCCTTGGGTCTGTTCTGGGACTATATATATTCATACGCACACATACACACACACACACACACACACACACAACACACACACACAGACCATGTGCCCTACAGTCATATGGAGATAGCTATTATCTGAATGGCCACATGAATGACATCCTAGTTGTGGAAACTCGCCGACACTTGGCTCCAGTGTTGTGATTATGTTATATGTTGTATGTAATACATCCTTTAGAAGTTTCCTGGGGCTGCTGTTATTTGAATACACTCACACCTAACATACACAACATATGTAGAGCACAAACACATGCACACACATGCATGTACAATCACACACAATGCAAGTAATGCAGATTTCCTCACACACACACTTGCATCAGGGTACACACACACCACACACACACACACACGCACACACACACACACACCCACACACACACACTCAGCATATTATGTACAGGGTAATGCCAGGTTTTGGATTGGAGTTGCCACTTAGCAGAACTGGCAGAACGTTCCAGATGGGGGTGGGGGAGGGGTGGTGGGTGGTTAGGGCACAAAAAGAGGCATAAAAAGATGGTTTATGTCGTGTGTGTGTGTGTGTGTGTATATATAACCCGCTTCACGGGGATAATTCATAGGGTAATAAATACAGCTCTGCCATCCAGGCCCTCGCCTTGAACTTTCCCCGCCATCGCTGCAGTCAAGTGTTTCGCCAGGCTTCGCAGGGGAAGACAAAAATAACTTATTTGTAAAGTACATACTTTCCCTCTTGCCCCACGACTCGTTGACTCCGAGCGGCGGTAATTGGGAAATAGAGATGGATTGCAATTTAATGCTATACTTTGGCATCCAGCGACGGGATCCTGTTACGTTCCTGGCTTAGGGTCGTGATTGAAACCATTATCGTCGAGAGCTGAAGCCAAACTTAATAGCTCCAATGACTGTTATGCACATGTGTGTAGCGCTTGCACCAGGCCATCTCTCTACTAAGCTTCTAACCCTCTCACTCACTATCACTCTCTCTCTCTCTCACTCTGCACTCTCACTCTATAGTTCATCCCCACTATGCCTTGTTTTTTATCCTCCTCAAGCTATGCATGAGTGCAGCCATCCACCCGTTGGCAGATCCACACCGTATCAACTTCTCTCTTCTTTCTTTCTGTCTTGGCTTTTTGCTTTTTTTGTTTTGTTTCAGTTCCAGAAACTTTCCAGGCCGGCCCTGCTTGCGCTTGTCTTGGCTGTAGACGGAGAGAGCCAAGCGCTTTTCTGGGAGCCCGATCAGCAGAAAAGGCCAGCGATCCTCAGAGCCCTCTCCTTTCATATGTCTGGGCCTCGTGGCCTGAACCGAGCCACCGCTTTCACCCTCATTTCATTCTCTCCCATCCTATCCTATCTCATCCCATTCTATTCCTCTCCTCTCCTAGCCTATCCCATCCCATCCATTCTATCCTCATCTCTCCTAGCCTATCCTAACCT
>CM050216.1:13640938-13648438 GCA_027475355.1 Coilia nasus | reverse complement strand
CACTGCTGTGGTTATTTAGCTGTCATTAGGAAAGTGAAAGCTGAAGGGGAGAGCGCAGGAGTGACCAATCTTGCCCTGTCGTTTGACCCCCGAGCCAGTCTATTCGGAATGCGCTTGTGCGCAAGCGTGATCCGTCCGTCAGCTGGGGCTGTGACGTTGGGTGGAATTTGAGCTGTCGAAAAGATAGGCTACTCACAGCGCTCTTGAGGAACGCAAACTCAGAGGTGCCACTGTAGGTGAACGGACACGATGTAAAGCAACCCTTGCACTTAAAAAAAAAAAGTTTTACCGGAAAATTAATACGGTTTAGCTCTTTAATATGATGTGTTTACAGGACAACAATGTAGGTTGAGTTGCAACAACGGATTATTTTTTTTACCTGAGGTTTCAAGACTTACTAGCTAATCGGGAAGGAAAGACGGTGGGACAAAAATGCTCTCACCGTTCTTGGCATCCTTACTGACTGTTACGATTCTCTGTCGGATAGCAGTCTCCCAGTATTCCAGTGACCAGTGTAGTTGGAGAGGAAGGTAAGTAAAAGCCATCAGTTTTAACTTTTTGCTACGAACGGTCAGATACATGCACGAAAAAACGAGGGGAAAACATCCACGGTTTCTGTCAGGATGGAACTTCGCAGTTGCCCACATTTACTAAACACAGTGCAGTAAAGATAAATGCACCGTGCAATCGACAACCTTACTCATTAAGCTTAGTAGTGGCTTAAGATCTTTCCTGCCTTTAGCACAGAAAGTAATATTGCTCCATGGTTCAATAAAACTTCGCTGACGGCTTGCCCGGTACGCTCTGAGTTCCAGAAAAAACACTTCTGTAGTGATGTCTCCGAACTATTTAACTGAACAAGTGACTATGCCAGTTCTAGCTTCTTGTTTATTTTTTATCATAGTAGTTGTGACGGTTCATTTGTGTAAAAATGGCAAGTATAAAATAATGCATGCCAATGCATGTGCATTTGCGTGTTTGCACAATCATTCCTTTGATTTGTATCCTATAAATGTGTAAGGTATTTTGTACACGTGATTAATATTACACAGGATCAGGTCGAGCTACATGTATTTAATTCCGACCCAGCGTCTGTGTGGACAACGTTATATGCTGCCCTTCTCTCTGTAAACATATTTTCTTAATAACATTTTTAAATCATGCCTTGGTCAGTTTGCTTCTCAAGAAAGCTACAGAGAGACAACGGCATGCCCACTAGAACAGAAATTCGAGGTAAAGGAAATGACCTTGGCCAGTTTAACGTTCAGTGCAAGTTTAGTCTGTTGTGAAACTATCGGAAGTAGCTTGGTTTCTACCATACTGAAGAAGCGGTTCCCCGCAGAGTATCGAATTCACTCAGCTCTATCATAAATCCTGACTGGCACTGATTAAGAGTAGGGAAGCAAGTAAACTTGGCAATAGAGAAAGTATCACCCTCTTTGTGTTTTAAGACGTCCTTGCATTCATGCTGTAAATATTCCTGGCTTCTAAATCTAGAATAGATCTCCCTTCTCTACTTATTGTCTCCGTCGAGACTTAAAAAAAGTTTCTCTTGGTCAAGACTTTCGGATTTATCATTCCATCTTTTGGTTCTATTGAAAACGCATGTCAAACCCATACGAAAGAGTAGGCCAAACGTATATTTTTTGTTTAGAAGTACTGTATTTGGCCTAACACAGTGGGCTGCATACTCTGCCCAAAAAGTGGACTGTGTCATCCTAACTGCAAAAGACATGCTGCCATGAGCCATGTCAAATTACAAATGTCAGAATCGACTCCCAAATGCATCTGTTGTGCCTTAAATTAAAGGCCACATCTTTTACAAAGTTGAAACTGTCACTTAAAGTTACAGTATCAAAGTATATGTGTCAGTAGATGTAGTATAACTGGCCTGTTGCCTTGCCTTGAAAGAGTGTGTGTTGAAGTTTCACCCATAGAGATCATGACATGCTGAAAGGCTGAAGCTGATGATCTGTTGTTAATTAGCAGCCAGGCCCCCCAATACTGCACGCAGAAAGCTATGCATTAAAAAAGCAGCGTAATTAGAGGGGAGCTGGCGAGAGGGCCTGGCGTGCGGGCTTCAGCTGCATAAGTTGCGCCTCAAGAGGGCCAGCGAGAAGATTTAAGGCTCCCCCGCCATCTCTCCCTCCCGCCGGCTGGAGCCGTTTGGGTTTGAAGGCAGGGCGTCCCCTCTGTGGAGAGGCTCTAACCGCCGAGGTTGTGGGTGGCAATGGGAGGCAGATGGCCGATTTTTGTGCCTCAGTCAGTCGCCCTCCACCCCACTCCCCCCACCACTCTTGCGTTCAAAAAAGCCCCAAAAACAGCCTGAAATGCTGGGCTGGAGCTGGAGGTATAGAGGGCAAGCGGAGGGTCTTTTGGGTGGCCTCTGGCCAAATGTAGAAGTGCCGGCCAGGTCAGGAGTTCCAGTACTCTTTCTTTTTTTTTCCTTCTTTCTTTCTTTCTTTCTTTCTTTCTTTCTTTCTTTCTTTCTTTCTTTCTTTCTTTCTTTCTTTCTTTTATCTTCTTGGTCTTCTTTTCCTTTGGTCATCTGTGTGTAAGTCTTTCTTTCTGTCATTCTTTCTCTTTGTCTTTGTACTTGTTCTTGTTCTTCTTCTGCTTTCCCTGTGGGCATTTGAAAAGAGCTTCTGGAAGGTGCGTTGCGTGACCTGCATTTGCACTTGCGTGCTGCCGTCCCTGCCCCACGCCTCAGCCGTGCCACGCCGCGCCGAGCCTCAGCCCCGCTCGTTCTGTGCCTCCTCTGCCTCGCCGACCGACTCCTGTTCCAAAATATCTTCACCGAGGCCTTGTGCCAGGCCCTGTTTTGCCAAAGTGACGAAAGAAGGACACGACACCGCAAAGAGAGGGGGGAGAAAAAGAAAGATGGAGACAGAAAGAAAGGGAGAGAGTGAGAGAGAGAGGGAGAAAAGGAGGGTTGAGGTCTGTTGAGCTGGGCCCATGCACGTGACCGGTCATGCAGGCGGTCTTGCGCGTGGGCCTCAACACCTTGTGTGAAACAACATTAACTGCATTCTTTCCTCTCCATTCTAGCATCAGAGAAAGCCTTTTCCTTGGCATGAGGTTTAGCTTGGAGTCAATTCAGGCGCAAACTGCTCTTAACAATTACTTTAAAGCTCAAAGCCTCCTTTGAAGCTGGGTCTTTTCTCTCCAGGCCAAGTAAAGTGAAACTGACATTTTTTTCCAACCGTATTTTGGAGAATTTCAGCATTTTGGACGCTCACTCTTGCGGCAGATCTACTGTGCGTTAGTATTAATGAAAAAAGTGGGTCAGTGCAATTGAAAAGTGCACTTGATGAAATATGCCAACCTGTATCAAAAGTTGGGACTCGCTCAAGTTCAGGGAACACCTATTGGCCTAAACGCTGTGGTTTAGGGTTCATAATGAAAAGTGTTCCATAGCCTACATTGGTCCTGCTGTTGGTGTGGCCAGCTTTTGGTAAAAACAATGTAGGTATCACCACAGAATGACACACATTCTCCTAAGTTATGTCTAATATTCTTAATAATAATGGTAGCTTTGAAAAGCAAGTAGAGTGAGTGAATCTGGAATAATTTGTTTTACAGTTTCAACCTCAGGGCCCTCTTTGATTCAAATGTGAAACGATGTCCTGATTTAGACATTTGTGTCCTGAACTGTTGCTTGACATTTTTGCGGACAGGGGGATGGGGGGGGTGGGGGTGGGGTGGGGGGGGGGGGGGGGGGGGGGGCTGGTAGGAGAGTGCATGCATTCAGCTTTATGAATTCAGTCTGTCATTGTCAAACAAACAGCACACTGAAAGGGCTCCTTTGTGCTCTAGGGTTGACTGACACAACCTAACCGCTTCCTGCTCTCTTCTACCTGCCCCCCGGCCCCCTCTCTCCTCTCTCTCTCTCTCTCTCTCTCTCTCCCCCCTCCCCTCTCCTCTCCTCTCCTCTCCTGTCCTCTCCTGGTGTCTGTTCATCCCCCCCTCCTCCCACCCAGCGGTCTCACCCATGAGGGTCACGCGCGGGACGTGGAGCAGGTGTACCTGCGGTGCTCGCAGGGCGTCCTGGAGTGGCTGTACCCGACGGGGGCCATCATCGTCAACCTGCGGCCCAACACCGAGTCGGCCGCCGCCCGCCCGCCCTCTCCGTCTGCATCAAGCCCTCGCCCGAGTCCAGCGGCACCAACATCTACCTGGACCGGGCGGGCAAGCTGCGGCTGCTGCTGCGGGACGAGGAGCAGGCGCGGGCGCGCGTCCACTGCTTCGGCATCCAGGAGGGCGCCGTGTTCGTGGAGGCCGTGCTGCACCAGGACATCAGCCGCAGGATCACCGCCTTCCAGTACGAGCTCGTGCCCGACCTCCCCGGGAGCAACTCTCTCTCCGGTAGGTGGCGGTTCACCAATCACTACTCACATTTGTATAAGTTTGTGTGTGTGTGTGTGTGTGTGTGTGTGTGTGTGTGTGTGTGTGTGTGGGTGCGTGCGTGCGTTAGGGCTGCTTAATTAATCTAATCCTGATAACGATTTCAGGGCCAAACGATCTCACAACACATAAAATCGAGGGAAACAATGTTTTTGTCCTAATTATTTTCTACTGTTTGTACTGTACATTAGATGTATACATTAGACATTTCTACTGTTTGTACATTAGACATCAAAGGAGATGTTTACGAAGAAAGGTATTAGGGAAAATGCGAAGGTACAAGAATGTTTTTTCGAAATGTTTTTGAATACATTTTCAATAAATGAAGCATGTTACTGAGGAAAACAAAATAATCGTTTGAATAATCATGATTTTAGTTTTCGCCCAAATAATCGTGATTCTAATTTTTTCCATAATCGAGCAGCCTTAGCGTGCGTGCATGGCCATATGTTTGTGTGTGTGTGTGTATGTTTGTGTGTGTGTGTGTGAGTATATGTTTGTGTGTGTGTGTGTGTGTGTGTTTGTGTCTGTGGGCATATGTTTGTGTGGTGTTGGAGCATATGTTCGTCTGCGTGTGTGGTGCCTGTTGCTGGAGGCTCTAATGGTGTACACTGATGAGGATAATTACAGTTGTGTGTTACATTTCTTGGCTTCTCTGGTCTGGCTGATGTTGACATCACAGCCTGAAAAGGGATAGGTTACTAATATAACTTTTTCCACAACTTACAACTTAGAAAGAAAAAACATCATGCGAAAACATTTTGCTTCGTGCTTTGTATGTTTATGAAGATGTCTTAAGGACTGAATATTTTCCCACTTTTGTTACTCGGCTGACGTCCCTCAGTTCTCACTGTGGTTCGGTGTCCTTATTTTCACTCTAAACTGATCTGCTGCCTCCTCTCCACACCGTTTGTTTTGAGATGGAATCAGAAAGGTCGGTGCCTCCTCCACCGCCACCCCACCCCCCCACCACCACCCACCCCCCAATCCATCCCGATACCGTACGAGCCGTTGTCCCGCGGCGGCTCCCCAGGAGAGCCTGGACACCGAGCACCGCTCTCCCAGCGACCGGCCCTGCGTGGCGGGGCCCTCTGAAACACATTGCCTCACTCGCAAAAACATCATTTGTCTGTTTTCAAGCTGTGCACCTGCCAAAACCTCACAGCCTCAAGCGGAGCAGATATGGAGCAAGGTCTCTTTCGCCAGCTCCTCTCTCTCTCTCTCTCTCTCTCTCTCTCTCTCTCTCTCATGCACTCTCTCTTTTTCTCTCTCCCTCTTTCGTTTTCTTTCTTTCTTTCTTTCTTTCTCTCTCTCTCTTTCTTCATCTTCGCAAAAAAAATGAAGCAACCCATGACGCTCCACATCTGCTGTTGTCGTTCCACTCTTAATGTAGTGTTTTTTGAGTGCTTTCATACCCCTGGCTAGCCCGTGTAAGCTGGCTCATGGTGCAGTTTCTGGCTTATGTAAACCGTGGAAGGGGTGTGTGGAAGCGGGAGAGGGTGGTGGTGGTTAGGCAGGGCGGTTGGGGGTTTGGGGGGTAGGGGGGTGAGGGTATGGCATAGGGAGACTGGAAGATCATGGCAGTCTGTGCCTTTTTTTTTGGGAGGGGGGGTGATTTCTCTGGATTTGGGGCCTCTGTGGGTTTGTAAGGGCTGTGTGTGTGTGTTAAAGCAGCACTATGCAACTTTTTTCAAGTTAATTCAGAAGTCGGTAGATGCTTAAATGAGTCACTACCAGGCGAATGAAGAATTTCTCGAACGGCCTCGCTGTCTGGAGACAGAATACCACACTTGCAATATCTGGGTGTCCATCCCAGCACACTCAGATTCAAAGTCTAAAATATTGTGAGAAGCAGGATCACGTTAAATCCTGAAGACATTCTGACTTTACTTACCTCAGTGGGTATCACTGCTTTCGTATTCGTTGGTTACTCTAACCAGTTGAGTTAAAGACACATGCACAGGGTGAGGGGAAGGGGAAAACCATTTTTACGAGAGTGTCCATTTATTTGGAGAGTCTAGAGGCGGCCCCGTTGAGAAAACACACTCAAAATTGCGTAGTATTTCTTTAATCTGGCGGGTCACATCTTGAGCTGCTTCAGGTCTGTGTCTCTTAGTTGCTGGCCAGCTTACAGAGACCCGAGGGCCGAGCCAGGATGAGTCAGATGACCTGTGTTCTCCACACTCACCCACCCACCTTCTCTCCCTTGCTTTTTTTTTTTTTACCTTCCTTCATCCCCCTCTCTTCCCCTCCCTTTTTCTCTCTCTCTGTCTTTCTCTCTCTTCGTTGGAATTGCTGTGTTGGGATTGAGTTGCCTTGCCAGCGCAGAGGAATGCGTCAGAGGCCAGATGTGAGGAAGATATACTATCTTCCTCTTTTTCTAGAGCCACCACTCCCTCTTTCTCACTCTCTCCCCTCTGCCCTCATCTTTGCTCTCTCTCTCTCTCTCTCTCTCATCCTCCCTCTTTCTCACTCTCTCCCCTCTGCCCTCATCTTTGCTCTTATCTCTCTCTCTCTCTCTCTCTCTCTCTCTCTCTCTCATCCTCCCTCTTTCTCACTCTCTCCCCCTCTGCCCTCATCTTTGCTCTTATCTCTCTCTCTCTCTCTCTCTCTCTCTCTCTCTCTCTCTCTCTCTCATCCTCCCTCTTTCTCACTCTCTCTCCTCTGCCCTCATCTTTGCTCTTATCTCTCTCTCTCTCTCTCTCTCTCTCTCTCTCTCTCTCTCTCTCTCTCTCTCTCTCTCTCTCATCCTCCCTCTTTTCTCTCTCATCTTTTTTTTGTTCTCTCCCCACTTCACTTCTTTCTCTCTCTCCCTCTCAATCTCTCTTTTTCTCCCTCTCTCTCAATGTCTTTTTGCTCTTTCTCCCTCTCTCTCTCTCTCTTTCTCTCTCTTTCTCTTTCTCTCCCTCCCTGCCTGCCTTTCCTGACTATTCCCTTGCTCTTAGATGCCATGCAATAGGCATTATGTGAAGTTTTGACTTCATTAGTGGGGAATGCATCTGGGCCCAGATGTTGGGAGTGGGACAGCTCTCCCACAACCCCACACTACACACAGCCCTCCACCCCTTCTCCTCTCCATCTCTCCTCTCCTCTCCA
>CM050216.1:13633438-13635938 GCA_027475355.1 Coilia nasus | reverse complement strand
CCTCTTCACGGGCGCCGTGCGCTTCGGCGAAGCCTGGCTGGGCTGCGCGCCACGCTATAAGGACTTCCTGAGGGCGTACAAGGAGGCGGAGATACGGGGGACCAACCCGTGCCATGTGGACACGGAGTGAGGCGCAACACACACACACACACACACACCAATGCGGCATCCCTGTGCAGCAGTACACACAAGCACACGCGCACACACACACACACACGTCTCGGACCTCTGAGCTCAAAGCTGGGGGCCCCTCCAGGAAGGGCAGGGCTGTAGGGAATGGCCCCGACTCGCCCAGAGGGCCACTCTGGGGTCCCCCTCACCCTCCCCCAGTGCACTGCGGACAGAGCAGAGCGTCAAGAGGACAGAGAGAGACACTTGTGCAGCATGCAGCCTCAGCTGATGTCTGGGAGGCGCAGCACAGCAAAGGCCGTAGCTTCTAAATGTGAAAGACGTTGGACTTCTTGGTAAGCCAGGAAATGTCTTTTTTAAAAAGGAAAGCGAAAGCAGCCATTCTCACTGATAGCACCAGCACTGCTAGATTTGAGAGAGGAGTGGAAGAGACTGTAAAATTTGTAAAAATAAAAAAAAAGAGTGTAAAAATGTGAAAAAGCATTGTGAAATGGAAAGTCCAAATGCTTTGTAAAAAGCTTCTTTGTACAGTTTTTTTTGCTGTTTATTTCTTACGACAGAAATGTAAGGAGTCGATGTTTTATGCTGTTTTCATTTTTTTTGTAATTATTTTTTTAAAGAAAGGAAAAAAGGTTGCGAAGTACAGTTTCAGTCTGTATTTTGTCTTCAGGCTGGTTAATTGTAACCGTTAACTTTTAAAGATTAAAAAAAAAAAAAAAAAAAAAAGAAGGAACTTTACGTTAACTGAGTGCGTCTGATGTCAGTATCACTTCAGCAATCACTACGAACAAGAGTCTGCATGACATGTGAAAATAATTTACATTTTTGCAATTTCCTGTTAAAAACCTACACATTTCCTGTTTTTTATTTCATAATCCGTGAGTTGTCTAGGGAGGATGAGGCCGAGGGTCATGCTAAGTGATGGCTGATCTGCATGGTAATGACGTGATCCTGTGGGAGAAGATTGATTGACAGCTGACTTCTAAATTAATCTTTTTAGGAAGCTCGGCCAGTGTTGATGAACCTGTAAAATTAGTCCCAGCCTCAGCCGCAAGCGAAGGCTAGCAAGGCCCCCGCAGCTGGTTTCAATGTTCCCATGTTGAAGTTTGCCTTCCCCCTGAATGTTCACTTGGACATTTGTTTCTCTAGGCTGTCACTGCAAATTAGATGAAATTGCTCTCAAAACAGCCGCATTTCCATCCTTTCAGAGTGAGCCATGCCAAAGTCATTTGCCTTCTAATAATAACAGCAGCAATGCTTTGAAATACCTTTAAACAATACACCACGTCAGACTCATCTTTATTAAACTGGAGGACAAGAGAAACATGACAGTTCTTATCTCTTTTTATTTTACTTTTAATTGACAAAATGGCTTGAATGTAAGTGAAGTCTGAAAAATTCAGGGTTTTTTTTGGGTAATAATGAATTATCCCGCTAAATTTACCCATGGCCTTGAGGAAAAGGCGTGCGGTCATGGCCGGGCGCTCTGCTTTGTTCCCGATGCCACTGGATCATGAAATATATGATTCCCCCCCTTATTTGGGGGATTAGCTCTCGTTGGAGACTGGGCCGTGCCGAGGATTCCTCAGCGCTGGTTCCTATGGTGCGTGGGGAAGCGATCTGTCAAGGTCACGCTCAAAGGGCTCTTTGTTTCAGCCAGGGCCTGGTAGGAGTGCGGGGCAGCACGCTGAGGGAGAAAGAACGAGAGACAGAGAGAGAGAGAAGGAGAAAGAGAGGAGACCCGGGAGCATGCTCAATGGGCCTCTGTGATGCAGCACAAAATGGACGACCGTGCACTTCACCTCTGTGTGATTTTAATGGCTTGAGAAGCCCTTGTCCAAATAAACACGCTAAAAAACAAAACAAAGCACAAAAAAAGTTCACTTCATTGGGCTGTAGAGAGGACTTTTTGTGTTTGGTCCTCCCGTCTTCAGGCCTTCGGGTTTAGAAAACTCCCCAGTATTTCCCCCCGCGCGCACACTTTTCACTTAGACGGAAATGTCCCCATAAATGTCTTTCAATAAGCTGGTGCGCAGACACACAATTACTTTTCCAGATTGACCTGCGAGCTCAATTTGAGAGTCTGAATTCCAGCTGAGAGCCAGTAGCCCCAGAATCGCTCACTGGGAAATGCAAACAGAGTTCCTATGGCAACACTGCGGTGCTGCAAACCCTCCGTCTTGGGGCTCCTCTGCGGACGAAAAAAAAAAAAGTGAAGGGGGGGGGTTGGGGTGGATGTTGAGGGAAGGGGTGCTGCAACATGGTGATGGAGCCCAGCTCTTCATCTCCAGAAACTTCTAGGCCTCAAAAACCACTGTCACAGTAAGTCCTCCAGAACAGGCAAAGCCCTCTTGTCTGGACGCGAAGAAAG
>CM050216.1:13508438-13628438 GCA_027475355.1 Coilia nasus | reverse complement strand
AGCACACCCGTCTGCCCTCCAGTGTGCTTCTACGAGTGGTGGCTGTTACCTGTTTACCCTTTAGGGTTTTTTTTTACTTTGTCCTTTTCCCCGAACCCTTCAATAAAAGTCAATTTTTGAGATTACGCATCTGGGTCCGTTGTTTATCTGTCTGGGTCCCTTGACAGAACGGACTGACCATTATGGACCCAGCGGACCAGCAAATGGACTTAGGCCAGTCACCAGGCCAGCGCCTATAGCAGTCGGAGAGAGAGTTAGGGTGGGTCTCCGGTGACGTGGCCTCCCTGATGGCTACCACGGACCATATTCGGCAATTGGTTTTGCTCCTCCAGCAGCCAGCAGCGAGAGACTGCACATGCACAGCAATTAGCCCTGATAGCTGCTTGTGTTGCGCCTCCTGGAGATAGCTGGCCTGCAGCCCCCTCACCTGGACTGCCTCCAGCCACACCAGCTCAGCCGGGCATTCCTCTTGCCGCCAGCAGTTCCGAGCCGAGGATTGGTCTACCTGAGCGCTTTGGGGGTGATCCTGAAGAGGTTCTCGCTTTTATCACCAATTGCCGACAAACTTTTGATCTGCAGCCACGGAACTTCGCATCGGAGGCGGCGAGGGTGGCGTTTGCTATCAATTTGCTGACGGGGCGGGCCAGACTGTGGGGAACCGCAGAATATCAGCGACAGGCCCCCTCTTGTGCCTCCTTCGACCGGTTCGCGGCTGAGCTAACGAAGGTGTTTGGCGCGGGATCTCCCGCAGCAGACGCGTCCCGCGGACTCATGGAAATACACCAAGGTAGAAGGACTGTGGCGGATTACTCTATCGATTTTCGTACCCTCGCCAGCAAGAGCCGCTGGAATGAGGGGGCTATCGTAGACGCTTACCTCCACAGTTTAGCAGATTACGTTAAGGACGAGCTTGTTTCCCACGAGACTCCCGAGACCCTTGATGAGGCTATCGCTCTCACAACACGCATTGACTGACGGGTACAGGCTTGTCGTCGGGAGAAGGGCCGGATCGCCCAGCCCTCTCGTCGCTCCTCTGAAGGGGGAGCTGCCTCGTCCAGTCGGTCCTCTGGTTCTCGTCAGACCTCCCCGAAGTCTATGGAAGTAGACAGGACATCACTCTCGCCCACTGAACGACATCGTCGACTGGCAGGAGGCCTGTGTCTGTACTGTGGAGGGGAAGGTCATCGAGTAAACACTTGCCCTTTAAAAGAGCGAGCTCGACGGACTTAGGGAGCATCCGATCGAGCTCAGCATCTTTGAACGCTCCCCAGGGAAATAGACCCCTCCTTCGGGTCATCATCCAACTCCCCACTCACTCTCGCTCGCTTACGGCTCTCATTGACTCAGGATCGGAGGCTAATATCATGGACATCACTTTGGCCCAGCAGATGGGGATGAAGAGCCATCGTTTGCCCTCTCCGGTTCCAGCTCGAGCCCTGGATGGCCACCTGTTGGGCCGGATTGCTCATGTGACGGACTCTGTGGGGCTTTTATCCTTGGGAAATCATCAGGAGCGTATCCGGTTCCATCTCCTCGCTTCGCCGAATGAGCCCGTTGTCCTGGGGCTTCCCTGGCTCCGTTTACACAACCCCCGCATTGAATGGCGAGCAGGCACCGTGTTAGAGTGGGGATTGAACTGCCACCAGACGTGTCTCCGTTCCGCGGTGATTACAGCCCCATCCGCATCATCTGTGACACCGGCAGACATCTCCTCTGTTCCGGACTGTTACCATGATCTACGGGAGGTATTCAGCAAGGCCAAAGCCACCTCTCTACCTTCTCATCGTCCCTATGACTGTGCCATTGACCTGGTCCCCGGTTCCTCTCCTCCTCGTGGTATATTCCCTTTCGGGTCCGGAGAAGCGGTCCATGGAGGAATACATCGCTGACTCCCTGGCGGCAGGCATTATTCGTCCATGCTCTTCCCTGGCCGGGGCCGGATTCTTTTTTGTTGGGAAGAAAGACGGGTAACTTCGTCCCTGTATAGACTATCGTGGACTCAATGATATCACGGTTAAGAACCGGTACCCTCTGCCACTCCTCACCACTGCTTTCGAACTCCTCCAGGGGGCCACGGTATTCACCAAGCTCGACCTACGAAATGCATATCACCTTGTTCGCATCCGGGAGGGTGATGAATGGAAGACGGCCTTTAACACCCCTAATGGACATTACGAACACCTGGGGCCTCATGTACTAACACTTGCGTGGATTTCCTACTGAATCTGTGCGTACACGAAAAATCTGGAAAGATGCGTACGCACAAAAAAATTCAGATGTATCAATCCGTGCGTAAGCAGGTTTCCACGCACATTCTCTTTGTACATGTGAAATCCAGCGCACATGCACGAGCCCGACTCTCTCTCTTTCCTCCCTCAAGTACCCCACATTGAATATGCTAATTAGTATAAATAGGCCTGTAGTAGTGCTCCCGTTGAGAAAATGGATATGGAGAAAGGAAGGAAAAAAAACTTTTCGGCATGCGAGGTGAATGTGCTGATTTCGGAGGTGGAGGCCAGACACAAAATCTTGTTTGGTTCACTTTCCACCGGAATCAGCACCAAAACAAAACAACTTGCCTGGACAAATGTGGCAAAGGCAGTAAGTGCGGTAAGGTCAGAAACACGGGCCGTGCTGATGTAAAAAAAAAAAAATGGTCCGACATAAAAGTGGATGTGAAAAAGAAAGTCGCTGTCTCCTATGAATGATTAGAATAATTACAGCATAAACTATACATCATGTGTATATTTTCCAGTACATTCACTTTAGGTGTTAAATTTCTTACCAAGTAGCCACCCATTACGCACTCTGCCAGCTTCCAGCCTATTCCCAACCACGCTGTTAGTCCGGATGAAGGAGTCATGGGTTGCCCTTGCTACGATATTTGTAAGGCGCATTTGGGCATCACATATTATTTGTACGTTTATTGAATGGAAATGTTTCCTGTTCACATACGCATATTTCCCCTCAGATGGCGCCTTTATAAATATGTGTGCAGTCGATCACTACGATTACATTTGGAAAACCGGCTATCGCTGCAAATTCCGCTTTAATGTTTGATTGATTGATTTCAAGTAAATATGGCTTATGGCTACTCCACGCAACACCAACAACTCTAGTCTCATTATACTACTGTCAAGAATTGAGCGACAGGTCATGCCTTTTGGTCTCACCAATGCCCCTGCCGTCTTCCAGGGACTTGTGAACGACGTGCTGCGAGATATGTTGGACCGTTTCGTTTTCGTGTACCTTGACGACATTTTGATCTGCTCTACATCAGTAGAAGAACATAAGCAGCATGTTCGACTTGTCCTCCGACACCTCCTGGAAAACTCGCTCTACGTCAAGGCGGAGAAATGCAAATTTCATGCAAAGACTGTGGCCTTCCTGGGGTACATAGTGGCAGAGGGTACCATCCAGATGGTACAGATGGATTCGCCAACTTCTACCGGCGTTTTATCCGGAACTACAGCTCCGTGGCCGCCCCTCTGATAGCTTTAACCAGCACCAAACGTCCCTTCCTTTGGACGGAAGAGGCAGACGAAGCCTTCGCCAGCCTGAAGCACCAGTTTACGTCAGCCTCCATCCTGCAGGTACCAGACCCCGAGTTGCAATTCATTGTTAAAGTGGACGCGTCTGATGTGGGGCTGTGTGCTGTTCTCTCCCAGAAGCGACGGGAGGACAACAATTATATTCTCCAAATCAAATATTTCTCCCGTCGCCTTTCTCCGGCGGAACGCAACTACGACATCGGGGACCGGGAACTCCTCGCCATCAAGCTGGCCCTGGAGGAATGGCGACACTGGTTGGAGGGGACGTCCATGCTTTCCATTGTATGGACTGATCATAAAAACCTCGAATACCTCAATTCCACAAAAAGACTCAACCCCAGACAAGCACGCTGGTCTCTGTTTTTCTTTAACTTCTCTCTCTCTTATCGCCCAGGCTCCCGTAATGTCAAGCCGGACGTCCTCTCCCGCCTGTTCCAGAGGGAGGATGACAACCTCCAGGGTCCAGTTCCCATCCTCTCCGGTTCCCGGATGGTAGCAGCGGTCACGTGGGACGTCGAAAGGCAGGTGATGAGGGCCCTCCATGACCAGCCCGGTCCCAGCGCTTGCCCAGCTGGGAGACTGTTTGTTCCCGACGCCCTGCGCTCCCAGGTCCTGCAGTGGGTGCATGACTCCCTCCTGGCTGGCCATCCTGGCACGACCCGCACCAGTCAACTCATCGCGTGACGCTTTTGGTGGCCCGACCTAGAGAGGGAGGTCCGGGAATACGTATTGGCCTGTCCGGTTTGCAATCGCAACAAGGCCACCAACAGACCTCCCGCCGGCCTTCTCCAGCCTCTGCCCGTTCCCTCTCGTCCCTGGTCCCACATTAGCTTGGATTTCGTCACTGGACTGCCTGCATCAAAGGGAAGACTGTTATACTCACCATAGTGGACCGGTTCAGCAAGATGGCCCACTGCATACCTCTCCCCAAGCTTCCGTCGGCTAAAGAAACGGCGCAGGCAGTCCAGCAACATGTTTTCCGCATCCATGGCATCCCCACGGATATAGTATCCGACCGTGGTCCTCAGTTTACTTCGACCTTCTGGAAAGAGTTCTGCCGGCTCTTGGGGACCACGGTCATCCTCACCTCTGGTTATCACCCCCAAGCAAATGGACAATCGGAGCAGGCAAATCAAGAGTTGGAGAATGCTTTGCGTTGCATGGCCTCCCAGAACCCCCTCTCGTGGGCCAGTCGACTGGTGTGGGTCGAGTATGCGCACAACACGTTTACCTGTTCTGCTACCGGCATGTCCCCCTTCCAATGTGTTCACGGATACCAACCACCACTGTTCCCTTGCCAGGAGGGAGAGGTATCCTGCCCCTCCGCTCTCGCCAACGCCCGCCACTGCAGGAGGACCTGGGCTCGGGCACGGGCTGCGCTCCGGAAGGCAGTAGCAGCCTATTCTACGGGGGCCAACCATCGTAGGACCCCCGCTCCTGCTTATCGGGTAGGCCAGCGAGTCTGGCTCTCGGCCAAGGACCTCCCTATTAGAGTGGAGTCACGGAAGCTGGCAGCTCGGTTCCTGGGTCCGTTCATCATCGAACGAGTCATCAGTCCCTCGGCGGTCCGTCTTCGCCTCCCCACCACTATGTGTCTCGGATCAAGCCTGTACGGGTTAGTCCACATAACCCGACTGAACCCCCGCCGCCAGCTCCTCGCCTTCTCCACGAAGATCCCATCTACACGGTGCGCCGACTTCTCCGGTCCCGACGGAGGGGTCGGGGTCTCCACTACCTTGTCGATTGGGAGGGGTATGGTCCTGAGGAGAGGTCCTGGATTCCGGCCAGCCAGATCCTGGACCGCTCCCTTATCACGGAGTTCCACCGCGAGCATCCCGACCAGCTGATCCTCCGTCGGGGCCGTCCCAGGGGCTCTACTCTACTCACCTGCACTCCTCGTTCACGCTCATTTGGTTCCCGGGGTTTCTACTACTTATACTCGCCTCTCTCACTCACTCTTTGTCAGTCCGTCTGCGAACCACGGTGTACTCCTTGGCAAGCTGTTTTGACTCCTGACTTCTCCGCGTCTGTTTGGCTGTTTTTCCCGGTGTTTGCTCGTCTCCTGTTTTTTCCCCTGTCCGTCTGTTTACTGCTCCAGTCCTCCGGTACCGACTCCTGCCTGCCTGACTTCGCCTGACTCTCCAGCCCCTGGTTTTGACCCCGGTCCGTCCCTGGCTCTTCCTGGTTCTCCAGCTCTCCGTTGCCGACTTCTGCCTGCCCGACTCCGCCTGACTCTCCTGCTCCTCGTTGCCGACTACTGCCTGCCCGACTCTGCCTGACTCACCTGCCCCTGGCTTTGACCTTGGTATCGACTCCTGCTTGCCCTCTACTCTGCTCTGCTCTGCTGCCCTCGGTACCGACTCCTGATTGCCCTCTACTCTGCTCTGCTCTGCTGCCCTCGGTACCGACTCCTGCTTGCCCTCTGCTCTGCTCTGCTCTGCTGCCCTTGGTACCGACTCCTGATTGCCCTCTACTCTGCTCTGCTCTGCTGCCCTCGGTGCCGACTCCTGCTTGCCCTCGACTCTGCTCTGCTCTGCTGCCCTTGGTACCGACTCCTGCTTGCCCTCTGCTCTGCTCTGCTGCCCTCGGTGCCGATTCCTGTTGCCCTCGACTCTGCGCCGCTCATCGGGTCTTGGTCATCGAGCACACCCGTCTGCCCTCCAGTGTGCTTCTACGAGTGGTGGCTGTTACCTGTTTACCCTTTAGGGGGGTTTTTGACTTTGTCCTTTTCCCCGAACCCTTCAATAAAAGTCAATTTTTGAGGTTACGCATCTGGGTCCGTTGTTTATCTGTCTGGGTCCCTTGACAAGGGGAGAGTTATACTTGAGCTCAGTTTATTGGCAAAGGGGACACTGAATAAATGTCAATTCCATACTGGGTTAGTCCTCAAATAAGAGCCTGTTACAAATCAAAGAGTCATTAGCTTCGGCAGGCAATTTGAAATTGAGTTAAGCGCTTTCACCCTCTGCCAGGAGTCTCCTTTTTTGGCCCAAAAAAGTTTCACCACAAAATTCTTGTGTCAGGCCGATTGTGCTGACTGGTAATGGTACTCGCTCCAAAATGGAGGATTTTTCTCTTCTCTTCTCTTCTCTTCTCTTCTCTTCTCTTCTCTGCCTCAACCTCAACCTCAGGACAGGTTCTCTTTCACTTTCCTTTTTTTCTAGTGTTTGTAGATGCTGCTGATTTATTCCTCTGTGGCTTACTATGTACCTCCTGGTGGCCCTTAACCAATTCACCAATTTGTGTGTTTACAAAAAATTAAAATGACAAAACGTGAAATATATTAAATAATCTTCCGTGCCAATTTTTGTTCAGAGGACATCAGTGACCTAACCAATGCAAAATGAGTCACATCACCAATAAAGTGACTACTAGTGACTACTACTTGCAGTAGATATTCTCATAGTGGCCGTTTTTTAACAGGCTGTGTCTTCGCAGGACTTCTCTTTTTGATTGGAATTCAGTGTGATCGACGACTGCGTAGGCTCTTCAGGCAGACAAACTCATGTCCACCACCACCCCATCCCCCACCGCACACACACACACACCCACATACACACACAAACACATACACACACACACACACTACCCTCACACACCCCCCCAGTTCTGACAGGAGGAGGATGTCAAACAAACACACTGCCAATAGCACATTTATTTACTCACCCCCCACCCCCCAGGCTCTCATTCACAAGAATTGGCAATGCCATTTCAGCCGTGCCATAGAAACGCTTCACTGTGTCACCAGGGCGACTACTTTCTCATGATGTCATGCATTCATTAATCCCAGACAATGAAGTGTGCTCTGCGTTGTCCTGGTTTCGTGGAACCATCTCTGAGATAGTGTCTATCACATGCATATGCACGCACACACACACACACACTATACACACACACACAGACCACACAACTTCAATGTGACATTGCAGACATGGGCTTAGAGCCCCTGCCTTGCACACACACTTACACAAACATACACACCTAAGACACAAACACACACACACACACACAATTTAAACCCGGCATTGTAAAGACTGGTTGAGAGCCCCTGGTTCTGTACGTTCAGAGAAAGACTCCCCTGACTTTTACTTACTGCCCTCATGTCTCCTTGAAAGCACTTAGACTGAGACTGAGACTGAAAACGCCACGAATGCTGCAAAAGCCTACAGTGTCAGCAGCAGTGGTGTGCCAGACGACCTTGGCACCCCACCCAGAGCCTCACCCACACGCACATACCAAAGACACCGATACCCACACAACAGTCTCTCGGCAGTACGCTGTAGGCATACCGTTGTTCATTGATTCTCTCTCGTTGGACGGACAGCGATTTTTATCTTGTTTGTTGGAAAAGAGAGGACGAAAAAACACCACGCAGGAGGCGTGGGTTTGTTTTCGAGTGAAACTTTAATCCTCGTCCAAGTGTGGAAGGACACACAGATCGGTTGGGCACACACACACACTCTACGCGATCAATACTTCACACCCCTGGGCTTCAGAGAAGTCAAAACAGTTTCGACTTCCTGTTCGTTTCGTTCCTTTCTTTTGAGTGATTGGGGGAAGATGTGTGCAAATGTGAGAGAGAGGCCCTAACCTCGCCATCACCCCTCACATATAAGGGGGACCCCGACCTCCACCCCTTTTCTCCGGGCTCTTCCGCACCCCTTTTGTGCCAGTGTCGGGGTCAGGGCACGTCCTCTCCAGGGTCCCGCAGATGCCCACTGTCCCCCCAGCAGACCCTCTCTAACCTGAGAGCATCTCCCTGGGTAACCGGGGCCCATCACCCTCAACCTTTCAACCCCCACTCACCGCCAACTCACCACCCCACCACACCCTGTCCAACCCCTACTCCCACCCCACCTAGTCCAAACCCCTAGCCCAGCCCTGCCTCCCATTCCTCTGAGGGCCTACCGAGGAGCGCCCCTGCCTTGGGACTAAATGGATTGTGTATAAATTTCGCAGTTAGCAGCGGGGCAGACGGGGTCAGCTGATTACCATTTGGGGGTGGGGAGGGGGTGGCGGGGGAGACGCAGCAATCGGGGTCCCATTGTGAGGGCTCGACAATGACCATCAGTGGTGGCAGGAAGCAAGGAGGCTGACAGATTGTGTGATTCACGGCGTGATTGATGACTTACTCGGGCCCCACAATGGCTGGCTGATGGATAGGTAGGAAGCGAGGAGAGCGGGCCACTCTTGCCTTTTCACACTGGAGCGGATGTGGTTTGTTTGTTTGCGAGATACGCGGCAAGAGTGATGGATTGATTAAGGGGAGGGCTGAGACACTGAGGATGAAGACGCTGAAGACGAGATGTACTGAGACAAGAAACACACCCACCCCCCTTCCCCTCTGTAGGTCTTTAGTCCTCCTGTCTCCTTAATGGGATTAAAAGTAAACGTGCTTGTGTTATGTCTTCAAACATTCATACTAAACTTTAAACCTTCGGTGAACGTGTGTTTAAAAACAGAATGGCAGTGAGTGCATGGACGTGCCCAAAATTTCTCTGTCTGGCAATAATCACACTCTTTCCATCACACACACACACACACACACACACACACACACACACACACACACACACACAGACACATGTACACAAAACCAGCAGGAAAAAAATGACTGGCTAAATCGAACAGACATTTTTAACATTGCCGCTTTTTTGACTGTTGGTCCTAAAGAAAAACAATGTGGGAATGTCAGCAATGGTTTGCTTTTCAAATGCACTGGTATGAACACTCCAAGTCTCTGTGTGTAGAAGTCAAACAGGAACATTTAGAATGTTTGGCTGTGCTGAACGAGCTGCTTCTTCTCCCCTGCAGATCATTTGAAATTTAAAGCAGACTCATGCTCTGCACAAATGCCAGTCAGACATCCACACAGTGCCCCGTTAACATCAAGACTGAGACTCGTTTATTTCAACCTCTGGTTGAATCAGCATATCTGGTCTTCTGTGAAGTGTGTGCTGTACATTGCCACACAACACCATAATGGACAGCATTGTTGTGCAGGCTGTAGAGTAAACACCATTGTAAACACCATTACCTAAATGACCTTCTTTCTATAGGGCTGCAAAATGTGAAAACAATGGCAACTTCTTTCTCAGGAAGCAGATCCCTCGCTGAGTCACCTCCCCATCCAGAGGAGCACAAATCATTGCTCTCGGCAGACATACGCACACACATTAGGCCGATTACTACACACGCGCATTCTCTGCTGGCTGGCTTCATCACCTGATCAGCAGATCACCTGACTCAGGCTCCATTTTATGAGCCAAACAAGCTACAAAGAAAGGGAAGAAAAGCACTCTGTATCAGGGAGGGAGGGGGGAAATGTTGTTATACTCTCTGCTGGTCCCAGAGAGAAGTGGAGGAGAAGGTCACCTCAGTCTCTGTCTCCAAAAAAGCCTCCAGAAAGCTACGCATGAAGGATAATTACAGCATGACTTAAAATGGTAAATTTAGCAAAAAAGGAAAAGAGGCATTTTATTCTGCATGAAATTTGCATCATCATCAAAAATGTTACCTTGCCTGTTTCTCTTGGCACACGCGTGCCTAGTAATAAGTTTAACGTACGGCTCCCTTCACCATGAGTCAAATTCCCCAAGCTAGCATGTCTGAGAGCACATCAAAAGAGGGGCCGACGTTGAGTCTCTCTCTCTTTTTGATGTTTTTAAATATCCAGCATAACCTCAGATAACATTGGGCTACTCACATGGATAGCTTTTAATCCCCGTCCTCAAAGAAAGACAAAAAGAAAAAAAAAGGGAAATGGGAACTTCAGAACAAAGCAGAGGTTATGCCTCACAGCGGCTCCAAACCAAAATAACAGGCCGCGCACACAGTATTAATGTAGGGGGAGTGATTGATGTGCAGAGGGGTTAGACATGCTTCTTTAGCTTCCACAGTAAAAACATCGGCAAAGAAACCCAACCCAACCCAGCTTCCTGAAGGTCTGATTCAGGATGAGAAAGGGGGAATTTTTAAAAGCCCCCCTCATAATGCCCCCGTATTCTGCCCATATCTCACTAACAATAGCTGCATACACATAGAGCCCACAGCCAATGGTGTCTATTTTCGATCGGCAGTGCTACTGCTGAGTCTTTGCAACCAAGGGATCTTATTTCAGCTACTTAACGAATCAGCAGTTGATTAAAAGTATGGGGGAGCTGCAAGACAGACTGCAAGTGAGCAGAGGCCAAATCATTATGGTCAAGTGGGCTAGGGAACACACGACGAGAACACAAGTGTGTGTGACAGCTGAATCGTCAGCTGGGGGGTGGGAATAAGAATAGCTGAGCACAGGGAAAGTGAGGACAGCTCACACATACACACACACACACACACACACACACACACACACACACACACACACACACACACACACACACACACACGGCCTTAGAGGCCCTGCCTTGCACACTCATACAGTACAAACACACACGCGCACACACACACACACACACACACATATTTGCTCTCTCTGTCTCTCTCTCTCTCTCACACACAGACACACACACACACACACACACACACACACACACACACACACACACACACACACACATATTTGCTCTCTCTGTCTCTCTCTCTCTCTCACACACAGACAGACAGACACACACACACACACACACACACATACTTGCTCTGTCTCTGTCTCTGTTACACACACACACACTGCACACATTCTCTATCAGGGGGCATATCCACACTCATGTCGAAGTGGCGAACAGTTGTACAGTGGTCTGTTACTAGTGACCTATGACCCCACAGTTCCTCCTGCTCTGTTCAGGCTCCTGGGCTACACCCATCAGGTCAGTGGCAGGTCAGCAGCACTCCACAGCACAGTAGTGGAGCAGAGCGGAGCGGGAGGGGTTCTTAATTAAACTAGAAAAACAAACTCACTTCCCCATGTGACTAACTGCAGCTGGCTTTCCACACTCAACGCGTTCACAGCGACCCGTCCATCCATCTTTATGAGATGTTCTGGCAAGGAGAACAACACAATGGAAACTTCCTTTTGGTCTTGAAAGAGAAAAAGTTGACTCTTTTTGGGGTCTTGTAAATTTTGTATGTTTACCCTCATGTGCATGCACAAAAGTGCTGGTCAACAACATCTTACATACTACGATACATCATCATACTACGATGGTTGTAGAAGTCTTTGCATGACATCTTACGAGACGTATTAAATTTTATTCGAATGTGTGTGAGACCAGCATGGTTTCTGTAAAAGGCTAGTCGGGGACAGCATTTCTCCTGACCTTCCAAAGAGAGTTCGAAAAGGCAGCCTTTGTCTCGTTTTTGTTTCTTAACGAAACATCATATGATTTTTATATATCAACTTAAGTTTTTTAGGCAATTTTACAAAATTATGATGTTTAGAGGCAGACCACTGAACAGCTGCTTTGCCCACAGTCTGGGCTGACCTGAGTGTAACACTGCTGTTGGCAAACGCGCTACATGACAGAGAGAGAGAGAGATCATATCTGCCCTCACTTCATTTGGTTTGGCGAGATAAGGCAGTGAAATGCAGATCTGTCGTGAAGGGACAGCTATGTTGCTGCTTATGACATACCCTTAAAGCAACAAGCCGTGGCCAGCCAACCTTAACAGTTGGGCTCTGTGGCAACCCTTGGCTATGTGGCAAGTCTTGCTTGTGTTCCAAGTGAAAGGCCAAATTCAAAGCAGCTTTGCATAGCACATGTGGTAGTTTCAACTGTCCATGTTACTTAGCTGTTACTTAGAGCCAATCCTATGACAAGACGACCACCGTTTTTTTCCCTTTCTTCTCACATACTACAGAGCTACACATCAGGCAAACATCTGCTAAACAACTCCACAGGCTTTGCAGAGGTCCACAGGGTTAAGAGGGAGAATTGAATTTACAGCACACAACAGTGTGTGCGTCAGAATTCTATTTACGACAGCCAATGTTATTCATGACACTATCCACCTTTATGGGATCCATCCCTACTCATGAGGCCCACCAACACACAAAAACACACGCAGCACCTATGGGCCAGCTTTCTGTATAGAGATATGATTAAGCTTAGTTATAGACTAAGATTATTTTTCAGTAGAGATTACCACTGAAGTTTCTCTTTTAGTTTAAGACTAGGCTTTAGACATATATGCGAAAAATGGCACTACATTTCATATTTTTATTTCCTGAATTTCTGCATACATATATTTATTACCTGTGCAATATTGTGTAGACCAGCAACAGCTAACAATATAATTACATATTTTTTATTGAAAATATATATGCTTCATGTTTACAATTACAGAAAAGCGTAGAGTAGGTTCTGTCCAGGACATGGCACACATATGGGTGGCTAAGGTTGTGAAAGAGGATTTTAGACAAAACAGTTAGAGGGCAAAGGCATTTGGGCAGTTGGATTCTTGTGCAACTGTGTCCGAACGGCAGCTAAAATAACCACACAAATGTGCCTGTTGGCTGGCATGCATGCATGTGTGTGTGTGTGTGTTAGGGGTGGGGTGGTACTCAAATATCGAATGTGCTGACAATGAGATTCTCTCTCACACAGCTATGTTAGTAATGTGAATCTGCTAAACCCAAGGCCCTGCTACCGTTTCCTTACCCTGTAGAAGCACTTTGACTTGGCACTTGAATCGAAGTAGGAATATTTCTTTTCAACTGCACCCTTGTCTTATTATAACTACACAGTAAATTGGGTGTACTGATTAAGTTTTGTATTATGGTATGTTGTACCAGTGTTATCATATGATAGTAAAGAATTGAAACTCCCACATTAATGTGCAGCGATAGCAGAATGTTCCTGGAATAGACAAATTAATTTTCTTTCATAAGACTTGCAGTCCTAAATTTCAGACTTATCCAGTTTCCACTCCACCAGTTCAGTGGGCCTATTTCTCTAGTCTAAAGCCTATTTTAAAGGTGCACTTCGCCCTCTAGCGGAGAAGAAGACCTTAACTGAAAGAGTTCCACAGGCGGCTACTTCTCAGAAACAGGTACAGGAGGACATAGATCACAAGTCAGTGTTTGTAATAAAATATACAGAAATACCCCAATAACAGCAAGTGTTGTAAATCGACAAATTATTGACAAAGAATTTTACAGCGAATCATAAAAAAGGCCCAGCTACACACACAGACCAGATATTTTCCCTTGTGTTGAAACGTTCCCCGTACCTTACTGAACTTCCTATCAGTGCGCGAGGCCATACTGCAGCAAACCGAGCGTGGGAAATTTCACATGCCTTCTTACGACACGGCTGGCCAAATCATCAGCTCCGCTCTTCCTCTGATCTTGATGCTTCTGGGAACGGTTATTATCAGTCAACCACAAAATTCGCAAGAACGCCAATACCTAATCGTCCCCGCATGCATATCTGATGATGTCCTTGCAACAAGGGACTACCCATGAGAACATGCTTCACTCAGTCTAACAGCAAAAACACATACCTCTTCATTTAGTTTGGCCTATGCATCTAAAGAAGTACATTGGTTGCATCCATGTGCAGCACTTTACATAGTTTCCCACCGTTGTTACATGAATGGCGATTTTCCAATTACCCCCAAGGACCATCTTGCCATTAATTTTCTCCTCTAGTCTGTGCGCCAATTGGGTGATTCCGCCGAATGAGTGCCATTTGCTGGTTGAAAAACCTTAAGAATTAACTTCAAATTTCATTCAATTTCAACACAGAATTTGTCAATGTACACATTTAACCATTCAAAAAGAGCACTGGTCAATGTCAGGTCAATTTATTTAATTTATTACAGCTTCTGAAAGTTTATGGCCTTCAATTTTTTTTTCATTTTCATTTTTTAAACTAAAATTACATTTTAAAATAATGTTTAGACGTATTTCAACCAAATAAATTGTTTTCCCATCAGAAAGTGTTCTCATGTACATGGAAATGATAGGAGTTAATATTTCATCATGTAACCATGACCAAAAAAAAACATTATATATTCGACCAACATTATATTTTAAAGAATTTTAATCAGATCTTTTCTTTTTTTTATATTTAAAAATTGTTTATTCAATCAAAAGATGGAACATATCTGTCATTAAGGAATACAACAACTGATGAAATGAACATAAATGTAAAAACTTAATGTGTTTTCTCTTTTTTGGGCTAATCTTCTTTTGCTCCTTTCAGCACATCCTGTCACATCTTTACATCTGTGAAATTGACACAAACCATAAAACCCATTCATTAGAAAGTATTCTTAAATTGCCTAAATACTGTACAGCATATGACATATCTCCAGTTTTAAAAATTGAATAAGTTTCAAAACACTGCTGACCTCCTCTACAAGCTTTGCCCAGATATCTTTATCGACCTCCATGTGGCGTGAACTGACTGGCTTCGGAGGTGGGATGATGGCCACAATGTCATCAAAGACATACCAGAGGATATCATCTCTGGCGGGGCAGAAAAATCTGTTTGACCCTATTTTTGCCATGCTGCGGACCTTTACGTGCGTCTCATCAATTTCCTGGATCACTCCAGGATATAGATCAGCATCGTATCTCAGGATGCACCAATGGCCAACTGCTTCTGGCCTTTGCCACTCTCTGTCAGTGGTTGGGGTTGTTGCTGATGTTGCTTGAACTTCCCTATTGAAAGTGAAAGTCTTTGCATCGAAGCAGCTACAGCGTAGATTTTGTGCTGCTGTGCATAGGCAGCTTACATCTCGATATACCAATTCTCCATGGGCAAGAGTCACTGCCTGGTGCATTTTCATGGTGCATGGAAGAGGAGGCAGGTTCTTGGGCATGGCTAACACAGCATTGTCGATGACATCTTCATCAATGAAAAATAACTTCACTGACGTTCCACTCTTCTGAAGGGCAAAGAACAGCTCAGAAGCGCCAGGGATGTCGGTTCCATTACAGACTAAACTGTCTGCCTTCCTCTTCAGTGCCCCTCCTATGCCATCAGGGGCACCCTTGCCATGACTGGCCTCAAAGTAATTCCATGTTCCTGCCTCAAATCCCCGCCTGAAAAGCTCGGTGCTTAGCATGAACAAGTTGCCCCGCTGCCTGTATTGAGTACAGGGACCATCACTATAAAAGTGCACCGTAGTGACATCAGGGTATGTACTCCGCACATGGTCTAGGACTGGAGACAAGTGCTGCCAGATTGCTGGGGGGCCTTTTTGTCTTGAGGAAGAGACTGAGCAGAATGACACTGGACTGGGATTAGAATAGATGTAGAGCACACCTGTGTGCAATGTGGCTTGCTGATGTGAGGCTCCGAAGTGCACAGCTTGAATTTCAGCACTGTATTTACAGGTGTAATTTTCTGAGAAGTCCACATGAATTAAACATTGGTTGGTTCTCAGTGCCCTGTAGTGGTTATACTGGTGTTTTATATTAAAGGCATGCCTGGTGAACCTGTGCAAATGGAGGTTCAGCTGCTCCAACAGGTCATCCAAAGTGGCCCTGAACTCTTTCTTTATAGTGACCTTAGATGATTTGGTCGGGTCGGACTTGTGTTCTCTGTCCACCGTCACCCACTGGAGGTAAGTAGCCTCACTCCCTGCTTCGTATGTACTTGAAACTGGGACGCAGAGGTCTTTACAGTCTCCACAGTTGCCATACATACACTTGTTGTTGTCAGGATCACAGTTGATGGACATGACGAGTTCGTCCAAATTAGTGACATTTAAGACCTTTAATTGATGTAGCTTCTGCACTATGAATATTAAATTCTCGTGCAACTTGCACATGCATGTTTCTCGGTCGGTCATCGTAGGGGCCACAACCCAGAATGGGCGCAGGGAACAAAACAGTGAATAAGACAGAGATCTGTGTTCGGACACAAATTTGAGATGCAGGTTTCGCAAAGTGTCCAACAGGAAGCGCTTTTGCTTTTTATTTTTTTTCAGGGTGATTGTTTGCTTTTTACCAGTTGTTATTCGGCTCACATCATCCCTCTCATAAAAAGCCCTCACCATGTCCACAAGATGACTCGCCACCCTCCTGTTCGTCTTCCTCTTAAAGGTGTAGCCATTGCTGTCAGTCTTCCACTGTGCCTTGGAAAATCCCAATGTGACTTGGGCAAGACGTTGAATGATGGGCAGAATGTTTCCCGTGATCACTTGTGATATTATTTGTCTCTCCTTCTCCCCCTTTGCACTTTTGTATTTATTCACAATGTTTTCAAGCAAGGCATGATGAAACACTAGTGTTTTCTGGATGGATGAGCGTGGTAGACTTGCCATTTCTCTTCTGACCTTTGTGCGCGGAGACTCGTTTTTTCTTTGTAATCTATGGATCTTTTTTTTATATTTCTCTTTTTTCCGTGTTTCCGTGGCTAGAAGATCTTCTAATTGGGTGATTGTCTTCAGCCATTTCTTTTTTGTTTTCCTTCTCCTATGCTGTCCATCACATTGTCTAAAACACCTCTGTCAATACACTGTCAATAGTGTTGTATTACATGTATCAGTTAGACTGCTTTGTTTGTAGCATATTTATCTAATAATGTGGAATATATTACAAAGGTTACTTAGCTATAATGCAAATCTTTAATATGTCAAAACATCTTTCCATATTAGACTTCTAAAGGAAACTGTGCATATTACATTACACACCCTACAGGTTTCTACCCAGTAACTGTCCAATTCCACCTCCTTTACCCTTAGGCCACAGACACAGAAGAACAATAGACTATAACTAAACCTTGATGTACTGGGCTGCACTGGCTCAGGGCTTTGTTGGGGAGTGACAAAGTCCTGTCGTGCCCTTTCCCTCTCCTTTGACCTATGGTAAGCTTCCTTCCACTTCCTGCGACGCATCCGCTGCTCTCTGGGACTGGAATCTGTTATATTTTTTCTTATCCCTGCATTTAGGTCTCTTCTGTACTTATCCTTCTCTTTTTCTAGATATGCTGCTCTCCTCTTGAGGGTCTGCATCTCGACGAGCGCGGTAGCGCCGCTGCTTTTCAGCAGCACTGAGTGCTGGCTGTATTCCCTGCAATTATGATTCACATGATGCATCATTTAAAATAACAACATAAATCTCACTAACTTTAGTAAATTCATTTGAAATGTATGAAATGATTAGCCTGACTATGGTGACTACAACATTCTCCCAAGCTTAGTGTAGTCAAGCTGCTATTCTGGAACATTCCAGAGGGGGAGCTAAATATGTATCTATGCCTCTGCATACTGGTCAAAACTACAAACAGACCACTGCTTTCTCTGACTTCATTACCTTAAATCCACCTTCATCAAGCCTTTGAATATGCTTGATTTTCAATGAATTTGAAATGGAAGAGATAGATAGGTTGGCGATATGGAAGGCTATAGTTTGGCTATAGAAACACGTACACTCATAAATATTATATATATATATGCAATTGTAAAACATCTATATGTCTATTTCTTCATTCATTATATTATTTTCATTAAGATGAAACAGACACTCATTGCTGTTACCACAATATATTGTTATTTGAGTAACAGCAATTAGGGTAACAGCAATGAGGAATTAGCATGAAATTAGCAATTATGTGAAATCTGACCACATGGCATCCATGCTAATACTTTTTTTGCATAGAGCATATTCTTAAGATTTAAGTGAACATTTTACTTATAACAAATACTATCTGAAGATAATTAAGGTAACATGAAAGAGACTCGACTGCAATATCATTAAATATGAAGAAAAATACATGAGAGAACTTACTTTTGGCCTTGTCATTGGCTTCAGGACATAGACATACTATGTATAGTATGTATAGTATGTCTATGCTTCAGGAGATCTAAATGATTTCACTTCCGGGTGAAAAGGTCACTGGTGGGAGGTTCCCAAATTTTTAGAGGGTGGGATATACATAGGTAACAGCACTGAGTGAAAACCTGGGGACCCGACTAAAATGTGATTTTTAACCAAAATAGAATTAATTTATTCTTTATAAAACACTATTAAAACGTGTAGATGGAGTATGTAGTCACATTTAAAGGCAAAAAAATAGATTTTGGAAGGATTTTATTTTTGATATTTTGTGGTGAAGTGTTGCGTTTCACTCTGGGGACATGTGAGAAAGGCTATAAAATAGTGTTTTGGATGCCTTTTTATCATATTTAAAAATTATATATTTACAATTTTTTCAATGGATCATGTGTAGCAATGGTTGTTCAATAATAAAATGTAATTTATTTTACTTTATTCATTGATTTTATGCATTTTATATGCTGGGGACATAAATGGCACTCTTTTGGCGGAATCACCCAATTATACTTGGTTGGATAACATGTCCTGAAACACCATAAACATAACGAAAATCTAAATCCAGACACAATCTGTTGTCCGCCCCCCCCCCCCAAAAATGATTCTGATATCGATATATCACCAGAGATTAAGGATACATGGCAATACTGGTTTCACTGACAAATGTACTAGCTAAGTTGTACTTTAAAACTTCATTTCAACGCACACAAATTTGTTTTGTTATTGTTTTTGGGCTCTGAAGGGAGAACAATGCTTGATATTTTGAATTTGATTGCAGTACCAGTTGTCACAATGCTACATAAAGCACCTTTAAATGGTTCGTTTTTGTGTTGCCCTTTCCTTTAAGTGCAATCTAAAATACTTCTCCTAAACATCAGCTCATTCATTGCCGAGTGGCACCACAATACATTGTGGGTGTGTAACTGCGTTACTTAGTAATCTTTCACCTGTATAACTTTGCACATTACCATAACACTATATCAAAATGTTTCAACTTGTTGTAACATCATATAAATCACCACATAAATAAACGAACAGTTCAAATACAAGGGGGACAAAAACAAGACCCAAACACGTGTGTGAAATCCAATTTTTTTTTACTCATCACATTGTGACAATAATTGTCAGAATATAATCCTGAGTCACGTCACAAACAGATGTATACACAAAGAGGACTATACGAGAGGTGTGATATTTATTTAGAAAGAGAAAGTGGGCATTTTTAAAGCAATTTACAGGTCAGCAATGGGCTTGTGGGGCCAGTATGGGTACTTCTCCTTGTCCAGCTTTGTCTCAGGGAAGGTGTGGTTGAGGTCCTCGATGGTCATCTGGTCGAACGGAATCATGTTCTGGAACTTGGCCAGCTGTGATGAGAGAACAGACAGAGCGTGACTGGACACTCACACTATGATGCCATACGATGGGGATGTACCAATGTACGCCCATGTAAACAATACTCTTCTCCTACACTGGCTAATTATGAGTTATGCCATTTAGACATGACTCATCCACAACGCAAGGGGAAAGACGTGTATCCATTTTACTGATCATCCAAATAAAACATCGCCACATGCAGGAGTATCATCCAAGAGCTTGTAAATTGGTTCACGGTTTATTTTTCAGAAGGCACAGTATCTCGGTAGCATCGCTTGCTAATCATGGGGAGAAGACAATTCCAAATCAAGTCCGCATGTGAATGACTGCTTTCCAAATCCCCACTCTGACTATCTTGAGCTTGCCCTGAACTTGAGACAGTTCCAGATCCTTCTCTATGATGCCAACAATGCTTCAGCACGGAGAAATAGAGCATTCAGCGCATTCTAATGTGCCAGCAAATCCCAACTATGGAAGGAGTTCAGTACATAGCAAAATGCATCCTCTGGACATGGCATAATGCCTGTGGCAATGAAGAGTAATTGAGTAATTGTAAAATGGCGCACTACAAATATCCCATATTTTAACCATCTGTCACTGTGAGAATGGCACAGCACCCTTCCCATATCAAAGCCTCTAGCAGCAACATGATTTCTAAGCTAGAAGGGCAAACATGGGCAATGCAAAATGTAAAATCAACAGAGGGGAACATTTAAGAAAATGTGGAAGGTCTAATTGGCAAACAAGGTGATTAGAATTTATTCTAATTTAAAATATATATTTGCAAAGGCAGTAATACAATTAGAAATAACTCCAAAACATAAATGTAGTAGCCTATCTGACTATTTCTACTACAAACCAAACAGTTTTATAACTCTTAAAAAGTTTGCGTCCGTCTCTGAGAACAGCATGTTCCTGACAGAGGGCGCCCTGGAGCATCAAATGTCTATTAGGTGTACTCTCGTTCTCTTTCTCTCTCTGTCTTTCTGTCTCTGTCTCTGTCTTTCTCTCTTTCAGCAGTGAACAATAACAAAATATACACACCTCTGCTTCATACTGGGTGATACGAGCTTTAGATGCCTGGACATAGTCAGCTGCGTTCTTGTTCTGAAGAGGAGGAAAACAAAACATAAATCATCTTAAAGTCATAGGAGCATTAAAATCTAGCTTGCAGATGTGCAAACAAGTGCTGCATGCATGCAAACAAGTGGGTATAAAGGGAAAAAAAGGTGCATGTTCTGCAACTGATAGCAGTTTCCATGGCTCTGCCATAGGGACAAGTCAGAATCAACATAATGCTAAAATGGGGTGTATCAACATTTTTAATCTAGTGTTTACTCTAGTTTTGTAATAAGCTGTTGCTTTCTGTCATTGGTCGACAAATCTCTTTTTGTACTATCAAAAGCAGTTTTCCAGGATACAAAAACTACAAATTTTCCCAACTTTTAAACTGAACTAAACTTTAAGCTAAGCGCAGCCATGTTGATATTTACAACACATATGACATTCCGCTTGTTTTGCTGAAACTCATGACACGACATAAAAGGCTTTAGTGACCTTACACAAATGGACCTACACACTATGCCGCATCCAGACATAATCAGAAGAGTGTGATACTGACCGCTTCTTGCTCCTGTGCATCAATCTTAGTGGTCTCTGTGTCAGCTGGCACTGGGATGGTAAGAGCAGCAAACTATTGGGGTGGAAACAAAAGACGAAGAAACCATAAGTTATGAACATGGTGCTGTTCAGCTGTTACACATACACATACATATATACTAGTATATACATATATACTTATATATATATATATATATATATATATATACACACACACACACACACACAACACCACCACTTGTTTGATTGTATTTTCTTTCAAACTCACCTTCTTCTCAAAGTCATCAACCATGCCAGCTTTTGCCACTGCAGTCTTGTAATACGCCCAGTTAATGGGAGCAGGAGTCTCGGGCAAGGACGCCAATCTTAACAGAAAATAAGACTGTAAGTGAACTTGAAAACTAATAACACCTCAGTCTGAAATGATCACGTTCTTAATCACAATGGTTACACATATGCTGACAAAACCAAAGCAGAAAATAATATCCATAACTTCACAGAATGTTTGCCACTTTCTAGTATTGTCTTGTACACCTACTTTGCAGCGATGGCATCACTGCGTGTTTTGAGGTTGTTGAACATGGCCCTCTGATTGGGTGGGACCCTCTCGGCAAAGGCCATCCAGTCAATGGCCTTCAATGCAACGCGTCGGCCTGCCATCTTCTTTAACTTCAAAAGATCAAGGTAATACTGTTACAAACGACGCATTTCTCTAACATTATATCACAACACCGGTCACATTTACCTACTTCTGTATTCGTTCTTCAAGATTTAAAACTACCTGTAACTTCTGCAACATTATATAACAATACTAGTAACATTTACCTAGTTCTGTATATATTCAACACAGAAAAAAAACTGTAACTTTCACAGATACGGCAACACTAACTCGTGCAGATAAGCAGCGTTTGACTAGCTGGACGAAATCAGTTGCATTCAAATATACAGGCTAGCGTTACCAAGTATTGAAATAGTACCATGTTTTCCCTATCTTAGTGCCAAGGGCACCTACTATGGATACGCATTTTCTGTACTGGTGCTGTAAGTTGATAGACACTTAAGTGAACTGTCAACTAGCTAGCAAATCAACTAATGTTACATCTGACTGTTGTTAGGACGCAGCCAAGCTAGTTCGCTAGCTAACCTTAACTGCCAAGACCTGTGAGGTTACGTGTCAGCTTAAAAAACTGTTCTGACGACAGCGTAACCATTGCTGTTTAATCGTCTTTACGGAAAAGGGTTGTGTTCGAAATGGCAATATACAGACAAACGATACGGTAAATTACATGATCACCTACTTGTGAGGTATATCTTACGCTAACTAGTCGTTAGCAAAGAGTAGCATTAGCAAACGTTATTCAAAGCAAGGTCAGAAGTAGGCAATGCCTAAAATCAAGTCTCTCATAATACCCCACTATTAATGGAAAAGCTACCCAACGAAATACTTTGGCGTACACATAGACCACAGGTAAGTAATCTTTAAAGATATTACATAATCAGCAGCATTTAACGTTAGACCTTACTTTTGCACAGATCCAGCCGCCGCAATGACAGAAGCGTGATGGCTGACCGGAATAGGAAATGATATCAGGACCAATAGGAATGAATTCGGCTCGTGGTTGGCTACCGTTCTCTTCTACTGTCTATGGTGATATGTCGCTGCAGGGTCCTCTCTACCCTAGAAGATATAGCCTACAGCTGTATTATTTGGTAGTCTGCTTGGTGTGATTAGTTAGTTCGCAACAGGACACTAGTATTGACTTAGCAGCTAGGTACTTGCTTGCAATATTCTTCTTTTGATACTATGCAATACTATACAAATATGTCAAAGGGCTCAGGACTTGGCCAAGTCCCTTCAAACACCTTGCCTCCATTTACAACAGCACTTGGAGAGATATTAAATGAATGCATTTATAACAGTGCTTTCCCAAATGCTTTACATGTCTCACATGTATGATGGTGAAAAACTGCCACTCAAGGCATCAAGCAGCACTCAGGACTAGAGTGGAGTTTAGTGTAACACTCAAGGACTTGACAACTTTGTCAGGAGGAGATGTAAGCGACCCAGCAATCCTCAGATTACTGGTCAACTCTGGAGGCAGTGGTGACCTGGCAGGTTCAAATCCACCAGCTTTGGAGGGTCGCAGGTTTGTGAACAGGTTCTCATCATGCCATCAAAGAGAGGGTGAGGACAGTGGGGGTGTTGAAAAGTTGACTCTTCAGCTAAAGGTGTCAAACTACTGTTACATAGTGCATGTCCTGTCAAACATCTATTTTTTCTAGCTTTAGGACACTGATTTATCTTGTATTGAACAGATAATTAGTGTGATGTTGTTGACTTGGGTGTATCATACACAACGCTCTCTGCTTCTGCAGATTCTCCAGGAGCAAGTGCCATGGATGGGAGTTCAATGACACGCACACCTGCTCTTTAACCGACAGTGCCTTGGGCCCTCTACAAACACTACCTCATTTCTGCAGCTAGAGGGCATGCTGTTCAACTTTACCCAGACATGGCTCTTTCTTTTTTGCATGTTATATGCCCCCACACCCACTCCAGTCACACACACACCCATACACCCAAAACAAGAACTTTTCTTCAGATTACAGTGAAAAGGAAACCATTTGTACATAGTAATTTGTATATAATCACCTGCATTGTGATATATAGAGGGCACATAATGAGCTGGCACATCATAAGGAAGAACAGTAACAGTGTCACAACAATATACCAAATAATGCTCGTCACTGAACCACATCTGAACCACTTCTTTTTCTATGTATCCACACACACTCTTTTCCCAGCATGTATCACAGTATGGTGGCATTATCTTGCGTTACCTCAAAATCATGACACCAAGACATTTCACCATCTTGTGGTGGGCATACTTTCCAAGAACTGACACATTGCTGTTAAGATGAACAAGTTCCTGTCATAATTCCTGTGACAGGAATTCAGTAACTACCGGTAAATAGGTTTTGTACAAAATGAAATGCCCCATTTGATGATTGATGAGGATTAAATAGTTCCTGACAGGAAGTCAGATGAGGCTGTGTGAAAGGATGAGAAATATTGGTTAAAAGTTTTTGAACCAAAATGTAATCCTCCTGCCAAGAGCGACTTATGACTTAATATTTCGAATGTGACGGAAATGTAGTGTTTCATACAGCTCAGTTCAGCTCAGACAGCTCAATACATAACTAAAACATCAATGTGTAAAATGGACAATTATAGGAAAACTCATTCAATTTACTACAGTTGCCTTTACTCGCTAAGGAAAGATTATTTATTTTATTTTAGGCATTTGTGGGGGTCAGCAAAGGTCAGCAGTTTACAGTGTCTCTTCATTTGAATCCTGTATGGCATGGTCACCACACTATGCAGAGGAAAGTCAGTTGTTGTCCCTTAATTACATACAGTGATCACTCATTCAATGAATATTTACACTGGTTGCCACTCTGCCAGTGATCCCACAGGTAAGAACCGATTTAGCTAATATATCATTACGTTATGTAATGACAACATTATTATTATTAGTAGTAGTATTATTATTTTTATTTTTTTTATTGTTGTTGTTGTTATTATGTCATCATTACACCATTACCAGCCATTTCTATCCAGGGCAACTTACAATGAACTAAATTCAGGGACAGTCTCCCTGAAGCAACTTGGGCTTAGCTGCATTGCAGGTGTACATAGGTGGCAGACCCTGGATTTGAACTCACATTCTTCTGCCGATCCCTTGTGGGTCCCGATCACTGATCACCAGGTCACCACCTCCTCATACTACCCCTACCAGTCACTGGCTCACAGCTGTTTATAGAAAGTGATCATCTCATAAACTTCAGTTTTAAGTTATAGGAGGGAACTGACTGAAAAAAATAGTTAATTTTGAAATATGGTAATGATTATTGTATGTAGCCTTTTCTCAATTTGTTAAACTCAAACCTCACACCTCTTTGAAAGTTTAAAAGATCATATATAGTCAAATAAAATCACATTTTAACTGTTGTATTGTAATACAAAAAAACTGTGAGTGGTGTGACAAAGAAACCCATACTCTTAAAATAAATAAATTAATTAATAAAAAATAGCATGTCGTGTGATGGTCAGACATGTTTAGAAAGGTGGGAATACAGCTAGTGGGTTGATGACTCAGACAAGGTCAAAGCAGCGAGTTCTGTTTTAAACAGGGATTGCCACAACAACCTCTTTCCGGAGGGCAGTTGAGAAACAATAAATGTCAGCCTGATTTCTGCCAAGGGTCGAGCAGGACATTTTAACCAGATTCTTTTTACTGGAAGAGACAGGAAGTAAGTCTAGCTTTTGATTGAGTGCATCACAATGATGGGCCAAAACTGTGGAAGGAAGACAGACAACTCTTCCCTGTCATCGGGAAAAACAATTGTATGTCCTGATGTAGAGCTGTATTTTATGTACCCTAACTTTGAAAACAGTTTTTTGAATTCCTACATACTGTTGATTTACCACACACATCCACACTTACACACACACACACAGACTGACGGACAGAGACAGACAGACAGACAGACAGACAGACAGATAGATAGATAGATAGATAGATAGATAGATAGATAGATAGATAGATAGATAGATAGATAGATAGATAGATAGATAGATAGGCTGCACAATACCTTTGTGGTATCCAGATTTTGCACTTTACACCACATCTCTGCCGATACTTCACATCCCAACATTCAGCTAATGACTTATGTTCAAAGGTGTATACTGCTCTGCAAAGCCAAAAGTGAATTAGACTGGAAATTGACTTTATAATATATTGTCTTCTGACTAAATGTGTTGCTTCTTCCTATTAAAAGCATCATCACTATTATATCTACAAAATGTTTGACTGACCAGTGTGACAACTTTGGAGACATTTGTGTCAGTGTTCGTGTATTGCACTTTGCCTTTAACTGACCTTTTCGGTTTCAGATGTAGCAAAACAGCCAAACCAGGGTGAAAGCTTCTCGCTGTCACTTGCAGATGTTAACTTAAGCTGTATGTACAATGCTCTGTTTTAGCATACTCTTCAAATTGTTACCCGACAGAATATAGACCCATAGCCTGACATTATCAAAGCTTCAATAATGTATTGAGAGAAGATCATGAATGCTCTATTTTCATCTTGCCATTTTAGAAAGTGAACGCGCGCGCTGGTGAAGGGTGCGAATTCGTATGTCGCTTCTCGGGACTGAGAAAAGTGACAGCTATCCATGCGGGACAACTATCCAAATCGACAACACAAAATCAGTCTTCTTGTGTGTTTTTTAAACGTAGCAAAAAAGCACGCCTGCCTTTTGGATTAGCCAATAATAATGACGAAAGGAGATTATCACAGCTCTTGTACAAGGTTGTATGTCTGAGTAAGTGCCTGCTGGGATTTATATGGGGAGGCGCTGGTCGGATGGTACGGAAAGTTGAGAACAAGCGAACTACTGCCGCCCATAAATTAGGCTACACGGCATATATAATAGGACAGTGGATTTTAAGCGTCTGACGCAGCGCTAGAGGTGGTTTGGCGGTCTTGCCGCTGTAGCCAATAGATCGAGACACTATGAGGTAACGGTAGATCATGACACTTTCTAGTAAGGCTCAGGTCATTATTTATAGAAAGCTGGCAGTGAGAACACACGATTTGTTGGGTAAGCGGAGGTGTCCTGGTGAAGATGAAATAGTAGGCTAAGGATAAAAGACTGAAAGTCCGGTGAGTAACTTTTTTGTAACTCATATCACCTGAACCTGCGTTTTTTATTTTATTTATTATTATTATTATTTTTTTTTTTTAGCATTTATCACTCATTTTCAGAGCTGAAGTTGAACCTGCTTGCTTGGTAATGCTGTTGTTCTAATTATAGAGGGCAGATAGCCTATAGTGAGTTATCATCCTATATGGTGAGTTAAACTGTGATAACAAGGGTGGAAATGCTACATAAAGCTGAAAAAGTTTGTTTATGCTAATGAGGGTCAGATTACCTTAAATCTGAGGATTCGTAGTCTAGGGGAGACCGGGGCTGGTTGGATCAGGGGCAGGTTAAATCAGTGTTAATTTCCAAGCCACTATAGGGTGCTGAGACACAATTCCAACGCTAAAATGATGCCTATTAGGACCAGAGTAAGTCAAGTTATGTAAGAGGTCTCAAAGTCATTAACCCTTTAGGTGAATAAAACTTTTTACTTCTGGGGGGTCAATTCCTGGATTTTACACCTTCCACTTAACAACTCCCAGAAGGGTAACAGTTAGGGATAAAAAAAAAAAAAAAAACTTGTTTTAAATGATTGTCAAGGGACTCAGCTATAAGGTAAAATAAAGTTTGAGATCCTGAGGTGACTAATGGTAGCAGGCTAACAGTGTTTGTGGAAAAATCTGTACCTCAGTGTGGGCGGGGTTGGTTGGCACACTAATTTTGGGGCTGGTTGGCTCAACAGTTTACATGAAAAAGGCCCATTGGTACTCATAAAAATGAGCATTTTATACAGGGTGTTTAAAAAAATGACATAATTTGAAATGGGAATATTAAAAAGGTGGATTAGGCATTATTATAATTCTTATTATAAAATTTCAATTATAATTCAAATACAACCCTATTTGGTAACACTTTATAATAACTACTCCCTAAAATCATGTATAATGTATTTGCAAACACTTAATTAACCATTAATCACAGGTAGCTAGAGGTAGAGCTGACTTTGCAGAGAACCATATGATTACACGTTTTCAGTCATTTATTGATTGAACTGTATTTATTTTACATTAGCTTATATGTGAGCCAACAAACCCCGCCTACCTGAGCCAACCAACCCCGTGCTGGGGCAGGTTGGCACAATTCCTCAAAGCCAGTTATATCATACATTACTCAAAACAAGAAATATTTTTTTGACATTGTATATACCTGTTTTATAGATGAGATATTAAGCTTTCAGTCAATCACACTTTGACAGCTATAATGCACTGTAAGACGGAGAAATATAACTGAGTGTGAAAAGTGATCCTACCAGCCCCGGTCTCCCCTACTGTGCAGCTAGGACTTGCTAAAGGTGTTCAAATTCACACGGTCTCTATATTAGGGCAGTACTTTCACCTTTTCTGTCAATTCCAAAGTCTTTGGAAGGATTTTTCTTTTACTCCTGGCAATGCTTACAATATTTAGGCTACTTTAGACACACTGTAAATATTAGTAGTGGATGAATCCTCTAGTGTATACATAGCTCAAAGGAGTTACAGTTCTATAACAGTTATAATATCATTAATAATGGTTCTATAACTTGTAATGGTGTGTGGATGTTTGTAGCTAAACAAAATGACACAGGGACTGGAAGAGCATCAGGATGAGTCTCCGAGATCTCTGCCTGCGGACCGCCACAGCACCCTGGTGCGACAGGGCAGCCCTGCTGATGCTTGCCAGAACCACTTGATCTGGGGCCGGCCGTCTTCTCTGCGGTCAGTCGACTCCACTCTAGACCTGGAGAGGGACGCCTATTGTGAGGAAAGGGACGGGCAGGAAGGAAAGCTGCCTGGAGAGCATGTCACTCCCTGTAATGGCGAGGGGCCAGAGCAGGCGCTGGAAAAGAGGCAGAGACAGGCCACACCAGAGGCACCAGACGGAGGATGGGGTTGGATAGTGGTGGCTTCCACCATCCTGGTGCTGGCCCTGACCTTGGCCTTCCCTTCCTGTATTGGCATCTTCTACACGGACCTGCAGACGGAGTTCAACGCCAGCAACACTGAGACCTCCTGGGTTCCTGCGATCATGACTGCTGTTCTTCATGGAGGAGGTAGTTTTTTAGATGTATAAGTGATGAAATAGCCTCTGTCTCCTTTTATGAAGCTAAGTGGCTAGTGAACATTTGGCAGTGAACATTTAATCCTGGCCCATAGTTGGAGCCTTGTAAGAAAACCAACCAAAAGTTGCATAGTATCGCTTTAATAATCAGGTGAGGAGAATTCACAACTTTAAATAAATTCTTCACATGCTGCTGGATGGAAAATTCCATTTCTACAGTAATTCTGACAGTCTTTATTAGTGTACTGTCCCTGTGGTAAACCCTCAATCACTGGGCTCTCAGACATTCTCAGTGAGGTTGTTGTGGAATACCCTCACGGGTGTGATTCTCCGCAGGCACGAAGCCGCAGGCTGAGTGCTGTAGGTAATCACACCGTGAGGGTATTCCACAACAACACAACAACCTCACTCCATTCCATCATTGGGTGGAATGATGGAATGGAATCTTGGTGTAACTCCTAGTGACGCATAGAACGCGTCTCGTCCATTGTGATCAATTGATAAATAATTCGACCGGATCTAACTATTGTATAAGTATACATAATTTCCATAATTTCACAGACAGCGTGGGTCCTATACCACTAAGCTATACCACTCTGCCACTGTGGCCCAGAGCATCCTACGTCAGTGGAACGTCATAATAACACAGTTGATAAAAAGAGACAGCATGTGTTTTTGTATCTTTACGATTTTTACCTCCGCCAAGACGTTTATAATTTTTGCCAGCATTTGTTTGTATGTGTTGTTGTTTGTTAGTTAGCAAAACAAAAAGTAACCGATTTGCTTCAAATTTTCTGGGAAGGTTGCAAATGGGCCAGTGAACAAATGATTAGATTTTGGTGGTGATCTGGATCACCGTGTGGTTGCAAGAACCTTTTTAAAAGATTCTTTTTTGTCTATGGGCGATAAGGCATGTCTTGGCAGAGGTCTGCCCTCTTCGGGTGCTTTCGAGATTACTCTCCTGTTTTCTGTACAATCGGTGAATCCAAGGAACACACACAGAGGACAGGAGGTCACCATAGACAAGGCCTCTCCACATGATCGTCATGTGCATGGCCTAATCAGCACAAAGACAGAGGAAATAACTGGATTACTGCTGCTGACTTGTAAAATCACTCATAAAATTCATGTAACTTTAAAACATTAACTTGACCCAATTCAAATTTAATAATGTCTTGGCCAGAAGCAGAGATTATTTGTTGCAGGAATTTTAATTAATTCTGTTTTTATTGCCCAGTCCAGTGTTCGGCATAACTTTGGGTACTGCCTGAATAGAGTGAATAACTGGATTACTCGTGTTACATCAAAGACTTGTAAAAAAAAACGCTCGTAAGATAGGGCCAATTGTAAAGCATTAGCTCGACTCATTGCCACTTTCATTTTGTCCTGACCACGAGCCGTGGAAATCTGTCACAGGTATTTCAATTAATTCTGTCCTTAATGCCCGTTCGATTCTCCGCATAACATTAGGTAGTGCCTGCCTGGCACTTGTGTTCTGTGGAGGGAAATGTTCACTTTGTGTTGGAGCACACCGCTTTGTATTTTCACCATGGCCCCAATTGCACATTTCCCCATGTGTGTTTGAGGGACAATGACATTACGATTAGCATTTCTTTGAAATCCATTCATCTGTGATCGAAAACAATGCATCTCCATGTGCTTTGTCTGATTGATTGCCTTTCGGTTCTGTGTTGGCTCATGTGTCTGCTTGTGTGTATTTGCATATTTATGACTGTGCGTTTTCTGTCCTGGTTGGGTTGGAGGCCCCCTGTGCAGTGTGCTGGTGGAGCTGTACGGCTGCCGGCCCGTGGTCATGCTGGGGGGGATACTCAGCGGGTCAGGAATGGCGGCCAGCTTCTTCGCCCAGTCCATCACTGCACTCTACCTGACAGCCGGCGTCATCACAGGTGGGCTTATATAGAGCGAGGGGTCAGAGGTCAGTCCGGACTTCAGAAAGTACAAACATGCCACATACACTGACAGTCAATGAAAACGCATCAGAAAACTTTCTTGTACTTTTTTACCGTGACCTTGCATTTTAATGATCTTTCCTGACCTTTATTTCACTTTGTGTGACTGAATAATGTGTCATATTTCACTTGAAAACTGTTATTTTCTTAATGTGCCAAAGGAAATGAAATTCTTTTTTGATAAGTGTTCTGATGCGTTTTCATTGACTGTCAGCGTATTTGGTCCAAACGTTTTCTGAAACAGTTGAGCTAGAAAATGAGCCAGTTGGTGAAATCACCTGTGTTAAGTCCACAGGCATAAGGAATACATGGCAGTGTTTTTACTTTCTGAAGCTGGGATTGACACCTCTGATGTACAGCAGTGATGGGCAGCCTGTATTTAGTGACTACAGTCTAGTACCACATAATCCAAATCACCTGTGCACAGATGGTTTTGAGGGCACTGTGGCACAGCTGGATTCAAGCATTCGTATCATAAATAGTTTGAAGTCTAACCTGTGGCAATTTCACAATCCCACCACATCTCTTTCTTCCATCTTCCATCTCCATATTCTCTGTCCTCCCAGTAAAGCCAGACAATATGCTCAGTATACAGGTGATTTCAGTAATTAACTCCTTTACCTGGCTGAAAAGTTGTGCTAAGTAGAATCACCTGATTTAGTTAATGGCTGCTGGAACAATTCCGTGGTACTGGATTGTAGCTTCGGAAGCCAGGTTTCCCATCACTGATATAGAGGATAGTATCTCGATTAGAAAGAGTATTTCTAAAGTGAAAGAAAAAATGCATGAGGGCCATGTGATTTTCTTTGGCAGGTTTGGGATTTTGTTTTTCCTTCCAGCCGGCGATCACGATGATAGGGCACTACTTTGTGAGGCGCCGCGCGTTTGCCAACGCCATGTCGTCCACGGGCACGGCTCTGGGCCTCAGCGTCCTGCCCCTGCTGGCCTACTTCCTGCGCGGCCGCTACGGCTGGCGCGGCAGCTTCCTGATCTTCGGCGGCATCCTGCTCAACTGCTGCGTGTGCGGGGCCGTGCTGAGGCCTCTGCACCCCAAGAGGAGGAGCAGCCGCGGGCTGGATCGGCAGAGGCCCTCGGACACCGATGACGGCCATCCCCGGCAGAGGAAGCCCCCTGAGGGGCTGAAGGGACGGCTGTGGGCCACGCTGTCCGTGCTGGTGTCCTTCCTGCACAGGCACATGGGCTTCGACCTGCTGCGGAGCAACCCGCGCTACCGGGCCTTCTCGCTGAGCGTGTCCTGGATGATGCTGGGCTTCACCGTGCCGCTGCTCTACCTGGTGCCCTACGCCACCTCCCAAGGCATGGAGCAGCAGCGCGCCGCCCTGCTCATGTCCATCCTAGGCCTGGTCAACATCTTCATGCGGCCCGCGGTGGCCCTGGTGTTCGGCCTGCCGCGCTTCCGCCGGAGCCCCTACTTCGTGTACATGTTCGCCACGGCCATCTTGGTCAACGGCCTGAGCAACAGCGTGTGCGGCATAGCAGCCACGTTCCCCGTGCTGCTGGTGTTCGTGGTGATGTTCGGCCTCTCCATGAGCTTCATCGGCTCGCTGCTGGTGACGGTGCTGATGGACACGGTGGACATCCGGCGCTTCCACTCAGCCCTGGGCCTCATCTGCTGCATGGAGAGCGTCAGCGTGCTCATGGGCCCACCACTCGCAGGTCTGTTTGCCAGTGTGGCCAGCACAATGACTAATGCAGCTGCTATTACTTACAGTACTACTATAATACTACTACTATTACTACTATTACTATTAGTACTCACTATAATGACAGCAGTATATAATAATGATAATAACAATAATAATAATAATAATAATCATCATCATCATCATCATCATCATTATCATAAACAAAAACAACAGGAATAGCAACAATAATAACAGTAATAATAACTAGAAAAGCACTCAGAGAGCGCAGGCCTCCGCCAGGGCAGCTCAGATCACCAAAATCTAAATCAAAATCTAATCTCTTTTAAGGTAGTGCATTTTTGACCAACCCTGAAAATTTCATCAGAATCCATCCATAACTTTTTCAGTTATGTTGCTAACTAACAAACAAACAAGCAAACAAACACAGATGATTACGTAACCTCTGCTGGCGGAGGTAATAAAAGCATACCAGTAGTTCACAATATGGCAAATAGTTGTATGTGTATGGTGAGAAAAACAAATATTTTTAGGTGTTTACATCATTTATGGGAGTGTTTACTACAACTTGCTACATATTAGGCAATTACAGATGGAGCATCCAGGTTAAAAGAAGTGAGCACATAGCTCAAGAAAGAACATAATGTCACAGAAAGAAGTTACATCGAACATTTTGAGAGTGTTGGTGGAATATCTGGTCTCTATGCTTTATATTTTGGGGGGCAAATATTTCTCAGCTCTGTGAGGAATTCTGCGAAGTTGTTTGGAAATGGCGGATTGGCCCAGCTTCTAGGTGGTCGTGGCTCCCGAGCGCCGAACAGCTTGAGTTATGTGAGTGTGAGGGAGTCACAAGGAAATGGAATGTTCTGGCCACGGTGTGCGCTCGTCAACAGCATAGGAGGGGGTTTGTGTGTGTGTGTGTGTGTGTGTGTGTGTGTGTGTGAGTTTGTTTATCAGTGTGTGTGTTTGTGTGTGCATGTATTTGTGTATGTGTGTTTTTGTGTGGTTCGGGGGTGTGTGTGTTTGTGCTTGTCATGTCTGAGTGTGTCTTCTGTGTGTGTGCATGGTGGGTGGTTGACGGTCAAGCGGTCTAGGTATTCCCGGACTGGTGGAGGAGGGGTTGTTATTGGTGGTGGAAAGAGCGCTCACAGGAAGCGGCCGGATCCTGTTCCTAGCCGCGGTGCTGAGCTGAGCTGAGCTGGTGCATGCTAGCCAACGCCAACGCCATCCCACCCCCACCCCCCCACCCCCGACCTGTGGTCACGGCGCTACCTCAGCAAGTGGCTCAGGAGACCCTCTCTGGTTACAACCACCATGGAAACCCAAATGTCAAACCAGGCAGAAGCCCTTTTGAAGCGTCATAGGCAACACTGCAGCATGACCTGGGGCTGTCCTAAGCAATTCATTGTGTAGATGCCCTGTTGAGGGCAGTACAATGTATCACAGTGTCAGATTGTTGGGTATTCCTTAACAATACATTTCATAACTATGTACAGTATTAATTAGTGTATTTTGTATCTTTTACAGTGAGATTTTATATGCATAGAATGAGCAGTTTATATTACATTACATTACATTTAGCTAATGCTCTTATCCAGAACAATGTACAGTGTATTAGGTACAGGCACAGTTCTTCTGGAGGCCTTACTCAAGGGTACATCAGCAGAGTGCTGCAGGAGATTGCTGGTGATTCACTCCCCACTCACATTTTTCCTATTTGTACAGGAATCAAACTGGTGACTCTTTAAATGAACTCTTTACCCATCAGGCCAGAGCTGACCCCAGGGCACGTAATATTTACACAAGGGTGGTCCCCTAAGAATCCCGTCATGGTGCTTCTCCATGTCACATACCATATTAATACAGTAACTAACAACAGACATACTAACTCCCCCTTATAATATTATTAACAATAACATTCACTATCGTACACAGAGGGTACGACCAATACTTTCACAGGGAAAAATGTACAAAACAAATTTAAAATATCTGTCTGACGTAACCTTGTTACTCGGCAGAACATTTTATGTAGTCATTGAGGATGGCAATTTGAAGGCTGCTTGCTTACTGATTCTGATACTCATTGTACAGAAACGTGAAAGAGTGGCTCTCACCTGGCTGCAATCTACGACCTCACTGATGGAGGGCACAGATAACTACACACTAGCTTTACGACAACAGCTGCTTTAGTAATGAGATCGCTTGGAACTGCACGACAAACATTCAATTGCTAATAGCTAATGGGATAAAAAAAATACCTCTGTCTGTCTGTCTGTCTGTCTGTCTGTCTGTCTGTCTGTCTGTCTGTCTGTCTGTCTGTCTGTCTGTCTACCTTAAAATCCTAATTCAGTGTAAACCTTTGGCTTGTGCCACAGGTCTGCTGTTGGACAGGACTGGCCAGTACAGGTGGATCTTCTTTGCCTGCAGTGTAAACGTGGCCACGGCCGGCCTCTTCCTCATGGGCTCCTTCCTCTACCTGGACCGCCAGCGGAGGAGAGAGGCCCAGAGCCACCCCCTGCCCCCCTGCGAGCAGCCTCTCAGGCCTGTGCTAGCCCTCTCAGCCCCCGACACACGCTACAGCCCAGTGCCCTCACACTCACAACAGGCCCAGGACCCGGGCCAGGACCCGGGCCAGGACAGCGCCAACGTGTCAGACGTGTAAAATGTGTTGATGTCTACAACACTGGCATACTTTTTTTTTTCTTATAAGCAGCGCACTTCTGCTGCAGTCTTTGTTTTTTTATTTTATTTACAACTTTAGTTGGTGCCTGAAGACTCCCTGAACAAATGCCTGAAAAAGAGGTGTTGGTGTTTCACTTTGTGTTTTTCCTGTCCAGTCTGTCACCATCGTTTCCTGTATTTCTCGACATATTTCTTTTTCTTTTTTTTAAGTGTTTTTACTGAGTAGTGCAAAAAGTAACACCCTTCCTTTCTCAGTTTCGTGGACCTTTGGGGTGTTTTATGCTGTACAAATAAAACATCAGGTTGAGACTTCAGTAGACCTACTGTAACTTTACAAAGCTGTAATAAAAGCAATCATGAAATGGCTGTTGATTGTGTTTTTACGTTTCTGCTGTATAACATATCTTGGATTTATTTAGATCTGTGTTTTAATGAGGTGTTATTACTGAGAATAAAACAACTGCTCAACATAGAATCTGTTAAACCGTGATTGTTACAGCTAAAACTTTATATTGATCAAAGTATAGTAACTTTGACTTATATTGTAAACACTGGCCAGTTACAGTTCTTATGAATGTACAAGTGACCATGATGGTCTTAAATGTTTACACTGATGTCTTTGGGCACAAAGGTTTTGTTGTTATAAGAAAATCAATACTTTTGCTTTAAAGGTTGTTTTATTACAGCACTTTTTAGAACTGGAATTGTGCAAATATTCAGAAATGAGACAGCAAGTGTTTGTAGCTGCCTAAAAAAAAGTGTTATTTCAAATATTTTGTAAGATGATTCACACGTTTTATGAAAAACGTCTGATGTATGTTTTCTATGGAATTTAGAATAAGGAATAGTTGATTGTTGATTTGTAATTATTTAAGAATTAAAATGGATAAAAAACATGTATTGCTGTGGTCTGTCTTTTTGTTGTCCTGCTGTGTGTAATTCAGTAGATTGTTATGGTGTAGCAACTCCAGACAGCACAATATTTGGCCACTCGACTGCATTTACCTTTGGTAAATGTGTATTATTTTCCTGTAAATGCACACCACCTGGCAGGTGAAATCATAATTTGAACTGTGAAGAATCAGTGGTATCTTGAGAGACTGTATGATAGATTACCAAGGCTGCATCTATAGCTGTATGATAGTTTACCAAGGCTGCATCTATAGCTGTATGATAGATTATCAAGGCTGCATCTATAGCTGTATGATTATCAAGGCTGCATCTATAGCTGTATGATAGATTACCAAGGCTGCATCTATAGCTGTATGATAGATTACCAAGGCTGCATCTATAGCTGTATGATAGATTACCAAGGCTGCATCTATAGCTGTATGATAGATTACCAAGGCTGCATCTATGGCTGTATGATAGTTTACCAAGGCTGCATCTATAGCTGTATGATAGATTACCAAGGCTGCATCTATGGCTGTATGATAGTTTACCAAGGCTGCATCTATAGCTGTATGATAGTTTACCAAGGCTGCATCTATAGCTGTATGATAGTTTACCAAGGCTGCATCTATGGCTGTATGATAGATTACCAAGGCTGCATCTATGGCTGTATGATTACCAAGGCTGCATCTATGGCTGTATGATTACCAAGGCTGCATCTATGGCTGTATGTCCACAACATTTTCTCTCACTTGAAATGCATGCAACTCTTTGGGGCGCCAGAGTCACATAAACACAATGGCTTTGTAAACACCTGTGTGGCTACATTTTAGGTCAGCAGGGGAGACCGGGGCTGGTTAGATGACTTTCACACTCACTATTTCTCCGTCTTACAGTGCATTATAGCTGTCAAAGTGTGATTGATTGAAAGCTTAATATCTCATCTATAAAACAGGTATATACAATGTCAACAAAATATTTCTTGTTTCGAGTAATGTGTGATGTCATTTGTCTTTGAGAAATTGTGCCAACCTGCCCCAGCACGGGGTTGGTTGGCTCAGGTAGGCGGGGTTGGTTGGCTCACATATAAGCTAATGTAAAATAAATACAGTGCACTCAATAAATGACTGAAAACGTGTAATCATATGGTTCTCTGAAAAGTCAACTCTAGCAGCTGTAATTATATATTTTTTGGATGTACGCACCTCTTTTCTTCTTTTATACTGACAAACAGCCAACAGAGAAGCAGACAGAATATAAATATGTTTATAACTGATTTATGGATGACAAATAATGTGAAAATAATGGTTAAAAATGATGAACAAAGGGTTAGTTAAGTGTTTGCAAATACATTATACATGATTTATATGGAGTGTTACCAAATAGGGTTGTATTTGAATTATAATTGAACATTTATAATAATTATTATAATAATGCCTAATCCACCTTTTTAATATTCCCATTTCAAATTATGTCATTTTTTTAAACACCCTGTATAAAATGCTCATTTTTATGGGTACCAATGGGCCTTTCTCATATACACTGTTAGTGAGCCAACCAGCCCCAAAATTAGTGTGCCAACCAACCCTGCCCACACTGAAGTACAGATTTTTCCACAAACACTGTTAGCCTGCTACCATTAGTCACCTCAGGATTTCAAACTTTATTTTACATTATAGCTGAGACAAGTTATTTTTTTAATCACTAACTGTTACCCTTCTGGGAGCTGTTAAGTAGAAGGTAATAAATCCAGGAATTGACCCCCCAAAACTACAAGGTTTTACTCACCTAAAGGGTTAATGACCTTGAGACCTCTTACATACACTCTCAGAAAAGAAGGTACAGAATTGTACTTTTAGGGGTACAAAGCTTGTCACACCGGCAGTACCCTAAGGCACATAATTGTACCTTTTAACCACTGTTTTTCAACTAGTTTGTACCTTCTCCAGGGCTGAATAGGTACACATCAGTACCTTAAGGTCCAAATATTAGCCTTTCTTGGTACATTAATACATATTGTACCTTAAGATACAGATTTGTACCCCTACTGTCCCCATATTTCTGAGAGTGTAACTTGACTTACTCTGGTCCTAATGGGCATCATTTTAGTGTTGGAATTGTGTCTCAGCACCCTATAGTGGCTTGGAAGTTAACTGATTCAACCTGACCCTGATCCAACCAGCCCCAGTCTCCCCTACCTGCTAAATTGTACATCTGTCCTCAGTATGTAAATGAGAGTCATGCTTTTTTTATTTATAAAAAAGATTTTTATAACATATATAGGCCTATTTTCCAGTGTCATTCAGACAGCAGGATTTCCGTATAGCCTTGGAGGATTTCAGTGTTGTTGAGGTTTTTTTGCAGTGACATGATCTGAGACATAGCCTATGTCTGCGAAATTGTGAAACGCCTTATTTTTTCCCCCAAAGCGACCTATAATATTGTTTGATAATATTTCAAAATGAACTCCTTGAAGCTCAGTAGGTTGTGCAGAGAAGCGATACCTGGAGGTCCAAAGATCTTGAAATTTGTCTAGGTAATCAGTGACGCAAAATCAGGAACTGGTTGTTGCAGGTCTGTGTTAAAACCTAACAATTTGCATGTAATGATTTGACAAAAGTAGCGCAACATGTCAAGTATGATCACTGCAAAATGCCTACAGTCTATTTTATATTCTAGGTACAAAAACTCTTGCGCACTACGACGGATCTGGAAAAATGTGAACGCATATAGTTACAGGTAAGAGCTTTTGGAAGTTTATTGAGTCGTGGATAATATCCAGTTTACGGGAAATGGTCGAAAACTGAGCGCATAGTTGACCAAATTACCATAACATAAATTCCAATCATGTAATCTGTGCTTGTTTGGTTTCTTGTTTTCTGATCAAATAAATTTGCAGGAAAACAGTGGGCGCTGACAGTCGTTTTATGAAATGTACGTCTTTGTGAGCTATTCGATCTATTCAGGTTTGCTTTGATAGGATCACATCGTGAAACGCTGGATAGTTCCCTGTAGCGCGTTCCCAGTGTTTGTGATACAAACTAAATAGCTTCGGGTTTCTGTTCTGAACACATTCATGTTTTCTTTGACAACAAGGAAAACTGGGAAAGTACATGATTTAGATTTATCTCTGTTTAGATTTATCTCTTTATGATGATTTTCATAGACGACACAATATTCCCACTGAGAGTTAAGCAGAACCATGTCCCAGATGACATAGTCCACACTTCTTTCCAGCCCTTTAAAACATTGCGTGAACATAACCCATCATCTCTCTCTCTCTCTCTCTCTCTCTCTCTCTCTCTCTCTCTCTCTCTCTCTCTCTCTCTCTCTCTCTCTCTCTCTCTCAGGTCTCTTCATGTGGACACCTCACCAGATATCCCCTCGGTGACAAGCAGCTATGTCCATGGGACGTCCTCTCTGCCCCTTCTCTCCCTTACAGTGGGACAGAGTCTGCAGATCGCCTCAGACAAATGGCCTGACCGCGAGGCTTTGGTTTTCCTTAAGGCTGGTGTTCGGAAAACCTTCAGTCAGTTTCAGCAAGATGTGAGTCTAAACTTGTGAATTTTTCCTTGCCTTCATGATAATACTAAAAATAGTGTGTGACGACCCCCGACCCCCAAATGTCAATCCATAGGACTTGGACTTTGCCCCCTCAACCACAACATTAGTTAACTATTTATCTAAATCAAGAGCCCAGGTGGTGAAATACAGTGGTGCAAACACTCACACCCACATCCTACAAAGGAAAATCAGAACGACACGGTATCACAGCTCATTAGTGTCTACAGCAATCAGACTGCACAGAAACAGACAAACTAGAGCTGTTGCACTTTCATTTACATAGCTGCACATTTATGCAACTTCTCTTAGGATTCGTTTAGGTATCTTTTCTCTTTTAGGCATCCTTTATCTTAGGTTTTTCAGGTATTTCGTATTCTTTTTTATCTGAGGTATTTACGTAGTATCTAGTTATTCTACTGCCGTATTTTAAGATATATCTATTTCTGATTTGTCTGTATTGTGGTGTGTCTACTGTCTATTCTGTCATCTGTTTTATATGTTTTTATGACACACACAATGGGCCATCTGAATGTCATTTGCTGTGATAATAAAGTTTACTTTGATCGTGACTTTGACCTTGAGGGAGTATTGTGTCGCTGTCAAGGTTTGCCAGTAGCTATAGAATCTCTCTCTGTAAGCCCCAGAACACTCCCTCATCTGTTTGCACACCTCTGCCACCCCATCATACATATCTGCTATCTAATCGTGCCACAAGCACACCTTATATTATTATTATTATTATTATTATTATTATTATTATTATTATACATTTACTGTGTTCCTAATTCAATTAGTGTATGAAGTTAATCGAGGGCTTTTGTCATCATTTCAGTGAAGTTAGAACAGCTCAAGACAGACCAAGAGTTTCCAGTCAGGTCGGCTCCAGAAGCTTGTCACTTCAACATCAGTGCTCTGTGTGCTGACTACTGACGCGTCAACATCAGTGCTCTGTGTACTGACTACTGACACTTCAACATCAGTGCTCTGTGTACGGACTACTGACGCTTCAACATCAGTGCTTTGTGTACGGACTACTGACGCTTCAACATCAGTGCTTTGTGTGCTGACTACTGACACGTCAACATCAGTGCTCTGTGTGCTGACTACTGACACGTCAACATCAGTGCTCTGTGTACTGACTACTGACGCTTCAACATCAGTGCTCTGTGTACTGACTACTGACACTTGGTGTGTTCTGGTCATGCAGGTTGATCAGGCAGCTGCAGGACTCCTTGCTCTGGGCCTCAAACGGGGGGACAGGTTGGGCATCTGGGGACCCAACGTTTACGAGTGGATACTGTTCCAGTTTGCTACGGCTAAAGCTGGTATCATCATGGTGAGGATCACGGGGCCAGGCCTCCAGACCCACACAGGCTGCTTTTCACACCAGCTGCCCTGATTACGTCAAACTCTTATGTATGAAAAGTACTGTGAAGCTTCCCAAGACATGTCAAGCCAAATGTATTTATATAGCACATTTAAACTCAAACAATTGACACCAAGTGCTCTTCAAAACAAATGGTAACAATAATAGTGATTAAACCATAATAGCAGTAATATTAGTAACAATAATCATTTTGTTAATAAAAACTAAACAAAAAAGAATGTAGCAGCGTTGTATTAGAAATGTATCTGCGGTATAGAAACACTTAAAAAGTAAGCTATGTTCAAATTGTATGAAGATATGATCTTTTAAAGTGGTTGTTATGATTGTTAGTACTCAGAACTACCAGGAAATGGGCCTAAGTGTAGCCGAAGAGGCCTGTTGGACTGGCTTTCGCTGTGCACAAGTGGGTCAGTTACACTGACAGTTTGTCTTGATCTGTGTGTGCTGTCTTATCTCTGTCGGGAATGCTGCAAAACATTTATACATTAATATATAGCCTATTTCTATACATTTTTTATACATATAATACTTTTATTTTGGGCTTTATGAAAGCCAGTTATAATAGCACTAGTCATTGTGTCCTCTAAGGGCCCCTTGTCCAGCCAAGGTACTTGGAATCATCCTCTGAAACTTTCTCTGGTCTCTGTGATTGACAAATATTTTAACCTATCATGAGTATCTTTGGGGTGGTCAGTGAGACATAATCAAAGGTGACATATTTAGGAAGGTCTCTCCACTGTTGTTGCATAGTGCTGTATTTTCAAGGACAAAAGTCTCTATTTTGACCGCATAGGTGTCAGTGAACCCAGCCTATCAGGAGAAGGAACTGGAATTTACACTGCGGAAGGTATGTGGCCAGACAATAGCCTGTAATGTGTCACACATACAGTAATGTGCAAAAGTTTTAGGCAGGTGTGAAAAAATGCTGTCAACTAGGAATGCCTTCAAAAATGGAAGTGTTAATCATTTATGTTGATTAACACAATGCAGTGACTGAACAAAAGAGAAACCTAAATCAAATCAATATTTGGTGTGACCACCCTTTGCCTTTAAAAGAGCTCAATTCTTCTAGGTCTACTTGCATAGAGTTTTTGAAGGAACTTCGCTGGTAGCTCGCGCCAAACATCTTGAAGAACTGCTGTATGCTTCCTGACATATACAACCAATTTGGTGTAATTGGTTGATCATACACTATAATTCTGCAAAATCCCTGACTTTGTGTGCACCCCTTTCTGTGAATTGATGCTGCTTTGAAGGCACCTGCCTAAATCTGTGCACATTACTGTATATGACCAGTGAGTGTATACTGTACATTTGTAAATCTCATCTTATTTTTGAAGCGCAACGTGGCACAGTGTAACCATTTGTGTTGCTGCTGGCTCAGGTGCAGTGCAATGCGCTTCTCTGTCCAACCGAGTTCAAGACTCAGATGTTCTGTGATATGGTGCGACAGATCTGTCCAGAAGTGGACACAGCGAGCCCAGGATTCCTCAAGAGCGGCAGGTGAAACAGAACCACTTGGACAGCCACACAGCACAAGGGGTGCATTGCACACACAGCAGTGGTACCAAATGAATGTAGATGGACAGAATAAATAAAATTATTGTATTCTATTTAATATAATCATATAGTCACATCAGCCATCTATTACAGGCCGTCAGATCATAGATCAAATGCTTCAGTCCTGTAGCAAAATTAAAAAATCACTCAGTCACTTTCTTTTAATTAAACTTAGAAATATCATACCTAGGTTCAGTAAAGTACATAAACATTTCTCTACATTTATCCTACGCAAACACACACACACACACACACACACACACAGGTTACCAGACCTGCGCCTGGTGATCGTGACGGACAGTCGGCAGCCAGGCATGCTGCACGTGGATGACGTCATGCAGGCGGGGGGCAGTGAGCAGCACCAGCAGCTCCAGAGTCTCCAGAGCCAGCTGTCCTTCGACGACCCCATCAACATCCAGTTTACATCGGTACTGTACAGCCCCCTCTCTGACACCGGTGGACCATGTCTCACAGTCTTCTGCTTCCACGGGCCTAATGTACCGAACTGTGATCTTTTCTGCAATTAGCATCTAGCCTGGGCCTACCCACACTGCCTGTTACATTGAATTTTGTGTTCAAGTCAGCCTAGCCAGCCTGCCTTTTCTGAGTTCTTCCTGGTCTGGAAAAATCCGCAACCAATGACAGATGAATGCTACGCATACATCATGGAAATCAGTGGTCTGATTAGTTGTAGCTCTGTCCAGTAGTAGACAGAGGCATTTGAAAGATGGCTGCTGATCCCGTCTCTGAGAACTTCCTATGGGAATGCCAGAACAAGCTTGGTATGACAGCCAGGCTAATTAACATCCAGTTCACATCGGTACACATCCCTCTCTGTCACTTATGAACCAGTATTCTTTAACCTCCAACAGTGTAATGGACTGAACCATGATTTGTTGTTGTTTTTTGTTTGTCATTTGACTTTCTAGGGGACAACAGGCCTCCCTAAAGGAGCCACTCTGACGCACCACAACATTGTGAACAATGCCTATTTCCTAGGACTGCGTATGGGCTTCAGCTGGAGGGTATGTTTCCTCCTTACCAGAATCAGTTTTATTGGCCAAGTATACTTACATATACAAGAAATTTGATTCGGGTAGATATTAGCGATCTTTACATTCAACATATAGCTATGTAGTATTATACATTCAATAGACAAATAGAAATATATAGACACATTATGAGTCTATAGAGACAGCAATATACATATAGGCACCTAGTATAGGCAATAATATGCATATAGGCACATAATATACAAGTGGGATATAATATACAAGTACATCAGTCTGTCTGTATATAGTCACATGTGCAGCCAAAGCTGGATTCTCAAAGGCAAAAAAGAAAACACCAAGATGTAATGATGATCTTAAAGACCCAGTCCTGCATCACTGAATATAAACCTCCATGTTAAATTTATCAAATTTCTAGTCACAGTGATATTAGTTCTCAGTATTATGTGTATACACAACAAAACAGGTGTTCACACTGACCGGGCTCCAGTGTATGCTGCACAGTATTATTATAGCTAAACAGCAAGACTGTTTCAGGAGCACTGACGAATGACTGATGACCGATTCACTGATGAATTGACTGGCTATTGAGTTCAAACTAACAACAGGCTGTCGATGAGCAGGCTTACTACTACTACTAATATTAATACAAATCTTTACTTGTATGGCACATTTCATACAAAGGATGTAGTTCAATGTGCTTTCATATTTTGGCAAAGGAACACAGGACAAAGATACACATGACAAGCTTTGTTATAGCTTGCTTAGCAAGCTTTGTTACTAACACACTGAACATGATTTCCCCACCTCCCCTGACCCCTCAGCCTCAGGTGCGCGTGTGCGTGCCCGTGCCCATGTACCACTGTTTCGGCTCTGTGCTGGGCGGCCTGTGCATGGCCCTGCACGGCATCACGCTGGTCTTCCCCTCTCCAGGATACGACGGAAGAGCCAACCTGGAGGCCATTCAGAACGAGAGGTATGCGTGTTTTTCTTCTTAGGCGTTTGCAGCAGAGGTATTCATTCACATCTGCATTTCAGCCTGGATTTTACACTTTAGGGTGATGTTCCCCATCAGCCCACCAGGGGGCAGTTCTCTCACTGTGTGCACTCTTGTATAATGAGTATCCATATAGGTACACCACAGTTTGCTGACACCTTGAGGAGGAATGGCAATATCTCCAATGGTAATATCTCCAAATGTGCTGCATTCTTCCATCTAGATGCAATTTTCTGTACGGCACTCCAACCATGTACATAGACATGCTAGGACATCCAGACTTCCACAAGTACGACTTGTCCTCAGCCAAAGCTGGTGAGAGAGATGACTTCTGACCTAGAGCAGTTTCATTGGTAAGGTCATGACATTGTGAACACATGCTGGTTTAACCACCTCTGATCCCTGCTGAAAGGAATTATGGCTGGATCTCCGTGTCCTCCTGAGATTGTGAAAAAACTAGTCACAGACATGAACGTGAAAGAAATGATGGTAAAAAGACATTTTCAACCCAAATAATTCTAAAATATTTTATACTAATTAATATGAATATTTAATGAGAATTGCTATAATATAATATATTATTATTATAATTATATTATATGATAAGAATAAGACTAACTATGTAGGGCTACCGACCATGGTTACACAATGTAATTCATTCATTTTTTAATGCATTTTCTTTTTAACTTATTTATTATTTATTTATTAATTTACTTATTTTTTTAATTGTTTGAATGTATACTCAGGGTATTGCTGTGAAATAGCTTGATGCTCAGTCAATTTTTCCCTAAATAAACAATGGATGATGATGATGATGATGATGACAATGATGATGATGATGATGATGATGATGATTCTCCCTAGATTGGCTATGGGACCACAGAGAACAGCCCTGTGACATTTCTGGGCTTCCCTCATGACAACGAGAAACGCAAGATAGAGACAGTGGGCTGCATCATGAGTCATACAGAGGTATACAGTAACCAGTAGCTGTGCTGTGTTTTTTTTATTAAATCTCTTTAAGTTTTCTATTTACCTTATACTTATTTTACTTGTATCCCTTAAGCATTGGCACTTATTTTATGCTTTATTTTTGTTAAGCTCATTGAACTGCCCTTGTGTGTGGATAAACTTGCTTCGCCTGTGTAGTAGATCAGCTCACCATATTTCTTCTGCATGCGTCATATGAAAGAATGGTCAAATAATGTATTATGTTTGTTACATGTCTCAAAACTATTTGCATTTATCTCATTATTTGTATTTATGAAGTGTCATGGTAGCCTGGTAAACCAGCCCCTCATACTTCATTTCATTTTGTACAGAGGGTCTGGAACAGACACCATCAGAAACGATTTGTTGGAGGTGTGGACTCTGCTGAAGTTTTAAAAAAAGTGCCTCTGCCTTTACCCAATCGCTAACGCCTAGTCGTCACGTATGCAATTAGCCTACCTACGCACTACAATTCCAATGTAGCACACAAGGTCAACGTCGCGGCTAACGAACACACCCTCTGTTCGCTGATTGGATCGGTCTTGCTGGGGCCGACTAAATGACCCTCAAGAGATTCCGGCCCAGACCCTCTGTACAAAATGAAATGAAGTACAGGGGTTAGACAAAATAATTTGATTATTTCTCCAGCCAGAATTACGCCGTTTGCTAGAGATTTTTCCATTCTTCTTGAATTCCGTCATGGTCCTTTATATGGTAGCTCCCGAGAAACCAAACAGTTCAGCTGTTTTGGTGATCGAGGCTCCTGCCAAACGAGCTCCAACAATTTGCATTTTAACTTAAATTTTGCTACAATTTGAAAAAAATTTTGAAATATACAGTCAAATAGTTAAATAAACCTATCTACAATGGATATAAACTCCCATAATGAAATTTGAATCAATATTCTTGACACAATAGGTCATTGAAATACTAAAGTGAAATTTGCACTGTTCCAATTATTTTGTCTAACCCCTGTACGAGGGGCGGGTTTACCAGGCTAGTTTCATGGTGCAGTACACCCTAGTGAAGATGTAAACTGCGTAAGGGATAATATACTGCGAGGCGGTCATTCTCGTGGAATAAGCCCCAACACAGTGATGCAGAGCCCCGGACGCGAAGCGGATGGACATTTGAGTTAACGCACTCCTGTGTCGACCAGGCAAAGATAGTGGAGCCCTCCACAGGCCAGCTGGTGCCCCTGGGCAGCACTGGGGAGCTGGCTATCAGAGGATACTGCGTCATGCTGGAGTACTGGGACGAGCCGGACAAAACCCAGGAGAGCATCACTAAAGACCGCTGGTACAAGACTGGGTAAGAGACAGACAGAGTGTTCTCACTACATTACATTACATTACATTACACTTAGCAGATGCTTTTAACCAAACAGAGGATATAACCAAGCTACAGATATGCAGAGGAACACAGAGTAAACAAAGGCATAAACTCACTACACTAGAGGACATTTCTGGTATACTGTTATAGATTCAAGATGTTCTTTATTACATCTCATCAGTTGAAGACAGTAAAAATATTGTGTTTTGTCTTCTCAAAAAAAGTTAACAGTAGTGACAGGAATTAAGGAATTACATTTTTAGCAACTGTATATATGTGTATGTGTGTGTGTGTGTATGTGTGTGAGAGAGAGAGAGAGAGAGAGAGAGAGAGAGAGAGAGAAAGAGAAAGCGAGAGTGAGTAACTGCTACAAAATGTAGAGGTAGAGGTATGTGGAGGTATTGTACAGAGTGTATGTAATACATGGAACAAGGTTTACACAAAACACTTGTCCAAAATGACCTTCTGTGCTACACTGGATCTTTGCATCTGTTCAGAAGTTCAGAAGTATTGGGGAGTTATGCTGCACGCTGTGTCCTTTCAGAGATTTTGCTAGCCTGGACAAGTTTGGTTATTGCCGCATTGAGGGCCGCATCAAAGACATGATCATCCGTGGAGGAGAGAACCTCTACCCTGCAGAGATTGAGCAGTTTCTTCACACGCATCCCAAAGTCCTAGAGGCTCAGGTAAGGATGTATGACTTTAATATCACCACAAGGGGGCAGCTGTGAGTGGCCTTGTTGGACTTCAGTGCTTTTGAGTCTTTAGCAGAGTAGTCGAGAATAGAAACTGTGGTCTCATACAATTTTTACAATTAATAGCCCTAGAGGAAAACATTACTTATTGAAGAGTTGTATCTTCTTATTCAATGAATGAATAAGACTTTAATGAATAAGACTACTGACTTCTGATCTGTAATGTAATCCAAGACAGAGTCAATAAAATACCTCATTTGTTTCCTCAGGGTAAAGTCATGATAATTCTAAAAAGGGCTCCTCATGCTTGTTTAACTGGTTGTTCTGTGTGTGTGCTAACAAATCCTGCATGTGTTCACAATCCTTGCTCTGTAACGAAAAGTGTCTTAGGCCAAGTGTTAAACTACAAAACACTAACTACAAAAATACACATTACAGGAAGGATGTAATTTGATTGGCTGTTAAGCTCAAGTACTAACAGTCATATTTACATTTCTGTGCCATTGCAGTGGAGTTATTTCATTTAAAAAGTTAATCTTGTGTCTTCAAAACTTACCTCATAAAATACCAATTAAAGAGAAGCTTCAGTGTGTGAACCAATTTTCACTTAGCACCACGTGGTCCCTGCTGCCTGCAGGGTGTTACAGATTAACGTGTGTGAGGAACTCGATGGTTGACTGACGAGAGCAATGTTATGTTCTGTGGGCTGTGTGGAATTCCAGGTGGTGGGGGTGAAGGACGCGCGTTTGGGGGAGCAGGTGTGTGCCTGCATCCGTCTGAGGGAGGGCCAGCACTGCACTGCGGAGGACATCAAAGCCTACTGCAAAGGACAGGTAGCTACATCCTAATCAGTCAGCTCTTCCTCAGCCTAGACTACTGCAAAGGACAGGTAGCTACATCCTAATCAGTCAGCTCTTTCTCAGCCTAGACTACTGCAAAGGACAGGTAGCTACATCCTAATCAGTCAGCTCTTTCTCAGCCTAGGGTACTGCAAAGGACAGGTAGCTACATCCTAATCAGTCAGCTTTTCTTTCTCAGCCTAATAGCTTGTAGCCTAATGTGGCAGTTTTGTTTAAACTTTTTTATTACTGCAAAGGACAGTCCTATTGAGCTCGCTCTCTCAGCCTAATAGGAGCTTTGCAGCTTAATGTGGTAGTTTAGTCTGAACCTTCTGAGTCCCAGAATTATTTGTGATACTTAATAGTTTTTAATTTTTTTATTTTTTTTTGGCATTTGTTACTAATTTGACAAACTCTCTCCGTTAGGCTAATAGCTTACAGCCTAATGAGTCAGTTTAGTTTCAATTTGGGTGGTTTCTCTTGTCCTTGAATTTGCAGATTGCCCACTTCAAGATTCCACACTACGTGGAGTTTGTCACAAGCTACCCACTGACAGTCTCTGGAAAGGTGAGGGGATTTTAGTAACAGGTTTATTTTATCTGCTAAACTTACATTTCCAATGTTGGTGTTTTGTTATTGTCTCTATGTATTTTTTCTTTTGATGGACATTGCAAGACATTGCAGTTTCAAATCATTGTCTACTGTTTTGAATACTTTAGATCCAGAAGCACAAACTAAGAGATGCAATGGAGAAGAAGCTGGGATTGTGATTTTCTCTCTATCTCTCTTTCTCTCACACACCAATGAGACAGTATGTCTGTTCCTGCAAGGGTCCCGATGGAACCAATAAGGTTTTTTAAGGCAATGTTTTTCCATTATTTCAGACATTCTAAAAAGGGAGGCATTGTTGGCCTGCTATTCCTTGCTGACTAACAATAACATTGTGAACTGCACGACAAACTGGAAAAATCAATACCAGCACCATAGTCTGTACAATGTGAAATGAATAAAACCATTTGACACAAATGAAGCTTTAAATACCTTCACTTTTATTCGAACATATATCGAACAACCGATTCTATAACATGATAGATATGATTTTTTTAAACCGATGTACAATTCATAAAAGATCACTCGTCTTAATAATAACATGCCGTAGAGAATCTGAAATAAATTAAAGCCGACGCAGACGTCCAGAGCTGTTATGTACAAACCTGACGACGCTCTTGCACACCTATGTACACAGGCCCACAGGGGAGCCCAAGGCCCAAATAGTGCTCAATAACTTAATGGTGAATTTACAGGGACGGGGGGGGGGGGGGGGAGAGAGCAAACATGAACACAACCCACCCACCCTGACTTAAGTGCTCTGTAACTCCGAAGGCTGGTGGGGGGTGAGAAACGTGGAAACCGGGGGGGGGGGGGGGGAGGCAGCACCATGATGTGTATTTAAGAGAAGGAAGTGAAAAGGAAGGACATAACAGTATGAAGCATTTGGTGACATGGAACATATTCACTCGTAGGCAACGTGGAACAAAAAGGGCCGAGACTCCTACGAGACACATTCAGTCATCAGAATGCAAACTTATCAGTTGGCTGAACACAACTGGTTCTGTGATTTTATTTAAAAAAAAAAAACAAACAAAAAAAACACCAGTGAGTGAGCACAAACAGCATAGTAACCAACCAAACGTGTTTGCCGCCGATAACTGTCCCTGACATGTCACAAGATGAGAAAGTGTGAAATCTTACCTCATGTAATGACCTGTGATACTCTCACAATGGCATTCACTTCTGTTTACATGCCAACACAGTGGAGATGGTACACCGATCATGCTGACTGTGGGCTGTTCACCCATATCAATAGAAACAGAGGGTTTTTTTTGTAGGGTTCAAGTGATTATTATTACAGGGTGTTAACCATTAGCAGACTCTCGGCTATACTTTAGCTTGATCATCTGCTGCAAAACTCTTGCTCTCTCTTGCGCTCAGTCTCTCTCTCTCTCGCTCTCTCTCTCTCTCGCTGAATAACTGCTATTCAGAAACAACAGGGCTGTGCTAACAGCTGTCCTGTGCCATTTCAGTCACTTGTGTGGCCGTAAAGATCCTCTACGTACCACAGTCTCACACACACACACACACACACTCTCGCTCTCACATACACACTCACACATTGCATTGAAAAGCTTACAGTAAAGAACTAAAAAAAATCCCTTTTTTCAATTCATAAATACACTTGCTCAACACATTTTCTTTTATATGTGTAACACATTCAAATGCCAAAAGCTGGTTTGAGCGAGAGAAGCCTGTAGCTGCTGAGTGTCCACACGAGGAAGTAAGAAGCCAGCCAGCCAACCAACCAATCATATGCCAGCCAGCCAGCCAACCAATCATATGCCAGCCAGCCAACCAATCATATGCCAGCCTGCCAAACAACCATGAGCCAGCTGACCAATCACGTGACCTTCAGAGACCTCACCTGTCACCTCTGACATGAACCTGCCAGGGGAGACTGCAGCCCCCTTTCCCACACACACACGCACATTCACACACACCTTTCAATTTCATTTTAAGCTCACACATGATCGATCCATCCTCTCTCTCTCTCTCTCTCTCTCTCTCTCTCTCTCTCTCTCGCTCTCTCTCTCTTTCTCTCTTGTCTTTGCCACAACAACAACAAGGTTGCACTCATAAGTGTCCTCTCCATGCCCTGTCCATCTGCTGGGGTGGGGGGCAGTGGGGTGGGGGCTGTTTCACACACTGAGGGGCAGCATGCCGGGGGGAGACACCGTTCGTGAGGGGGCCATAGTCGTCAGGGAACTGGGGTCCAAACCGTTCATGGTCCTACACAGAACAAACACACATCAAACATGTAACTAAATACTTGTAGGATATAACAGCTGAGGTCATTTTTGAATATCTTGTAGACTGCATATTGTTTGACAACAAATATATATAGATGTATATATCATGGTAAAACAGTCTATAGATTTTCGGGGCCTTTCTTACAGCATATACCCAAGGTCCAAGTGTGTGTGTGTGCGGTTTAGTTAACATATGTAGGTAAGCTAACTTATTAAAGCTCCTAACAGAAGATTCCCATGGCTTCATTCTCAGAGTAAACAAAGTAGGTGGCTCTTCTTTTAAAAGTTATACTACTTGCTCTGGCCAACATGTCTCTAAATAAATGCCTAAAATATTACTTAGACACACTGCATTTATTAATGGCAAGAGGATGTGGGTTTATAATAATAATAATAATAATAATAATAATAATAATAATAATCATTCTGTAAAATGATACAGGTGTGTTTCACAGAATCACAGTTTTCACAGAAGTGGCCCCTACATTACATTTGACATATCACATGCTTACGTTTTGTCAAAGTACGTCGTGTGCAGCGTATGTGAGAACTTGGTGGCGTTGCTGTTGATCAGGTTCCCGTTCCCCGTGTAGTTTTTCCTGGCTGACTGGTCCTTGGCGAAGTTCCTACAGGCAGCCAGCTTGGACTCCAGCGCCTGTGGGACATCAGATTCGCTTTAGCACATGTCCAAATAATAATAATAATAATTAAAAAAAAAAAAAAAAAAAAAAAAATAATAATAATAATAATAATAAGTAGTCTTCTACATAGCATTTTCAAAGATGCTTGTTGTGGCCAAAGAGACATGTTGTGGCCATGACTTACGAAGGAAGTGACAATGTGGACAATCTTACCCCAACTTTACGCAAGAGGTCTCCAACGATGTTGAGGGCGGTGATTCTGGCAGAGGGGGTCAAAGCTGAGCTTCCACAGTTCCCATTGGTCAACACTACAGAGCAGACAACAGAGGGGGAGAGAGAGAGAGAGAGAGAGAGAGAGAGAGAGACAGAGACAGAGACAGAGACAGAGACAGAGACAGAGGGAGAAAGAGAGGACAGTGACTTAGGCCACATGTAAGATCACAAAAGACATAGCAAACAGAGGTCTACTGTGAAACTCCAAGACGCTGAGATGGAGAGTTTGTATAGGTATCCAAGAGACTGAAATGGAGAGTTTGTATGGGTGTCCAAGAGGCTGAGATGGAGAGTTTGTATGGGTGTCTTTGAGTAATGTACCTTTCTGTGTGATGAAGGGGTGCTCGATGTTCTTGCCCACAGGGGTGGCGGGCAGGGAGAGCGAGGCCTGCACGGCCGTGTCCATCTTATCGATGTCCAGCGTGGGGGAGCTGGGGGCGGACATGCGCGTCACGTCCGTCGTCTTCTCCCGCACGGCCAGCTCCTGCCTTAGGTCTGCCGAGGGTGAACAGGGGAGGCAGACAGACAGCGATGTTGAACACCACTTCTGCATTTCAACTAGCATTTCTGTAGCCATGGGCTTAGTTCCAGAAGGACCAGGAACAGAACTGTTACAAATGTATGTTTCACTGTGGCCTATGGCAAGTTGTATAACTGTTTTTAAAAAGAGATTTCTTGCACAACTCTTTATGCTGGGTGCGTTGGAGGAGATCCAGAAGGTCACCTAAGCCACAGAAAAAAGTCCCGCACACTGGCCTCGTTTGCAGAGTTTAATTGCAACATTTCGGTCTACTGACCATCATGAGGCAATTTTACCGTAACCAGGTAAAGTCAGTCAGTAGACCGAAATGTTGCAATTAAACTTTGCAAATGAGGCCAGTGTGCGGGAGTTTTTTCTGTGACTTAGGTGAAGTTGTATAACTGTCGAATTTAGCACATGCATTTTACATCCATTGTAAGTTATGATTACTAATGACTATCGCTGTATACAAGCTCGAGGAGACCCTTTTCTTGAGCACAGTGTCCTGAGAGAGCAAAGGAGGGGACTAAAGGCAGGCGGGCCGTCCTTCCACCACCAGTCCTTCCCACTCTGTTTGGTTTGGTTTAGTTTATTTAGTTTATTTCCTTCAGGGACGAATGAATTAAAGCAACACTAAAGCATTTTTCCTTTTCGGTTGCCCAACAGGTTGGAAATGGAATTGTCTTATGTCTCATTCGAACTACAGATCGGCGACCTGCTTTTGTAAACTTGCATAGTGCGGTTATAGCCTACGAAGGGCCGCAAAGTGAATTCAGAAGTGCCGTTCACCCTGTTACGACCTGATGAAGCACTGAAACGATTTCGGAAACATTATTGAAAAAACGACTTAGTGTTGCTTTAAAGATTCAAAGCTAATGCTTTGTTCCAGGTGTAATGAACTGCTCATTTTAATGTGGTGTCAGTACCTCTGGCTTCATCCTTGAGCCTCTGCACAGACACCAGGAGCGACTCCTTCTCGTCCAGCTCGCTCTCCAGGAAGGCGTTCCTCTCGATGGCCTGGTTCAGTCGCTGCTCAAAGTCCTCCAGGGACACGATGGTGGCCCTGGGGGAGCACACGGCAGCAGCTCAGCACGGGGACACATACAAATGCATACACACACACACAAAGACACAAACACACACACTCTCTCTCACACACACATACACACACAAGCACTTTCTCTCCCTCACATACACACAGACAAAGACACAAACACACACTCTCTTTCACACACATACATACACACACAAGCGCTCTCTCTCTCTCACACACGCTCTCTCTCCCTCACACACACACACACACACACACACACACACACACACACACATACAGACAAAACTAAAATCTCCGAGTACACTTGGTGCTGTGGGTGGGGCTGTGTGTTCTGAATGTGTCATTGCTAAAGGGCTGATAAAGGTGGGAGTCGTGTGCGTCAAGTAACCACCCAGGAGGTCTGTCTGCTCTGCAGCATCCGAAATGTGGTTTCCCTGCTTGGCTCTGTGCAGTCGAGACCACTGGAGAGTTTCAATGGCTTACTGCATAGTTATGTGCTTAGGTCACAGTATTTGCCTAGTCAAATACTTAGTGGTAAGTGTATGCACAGGTGTGGGTATATATACATATACATTTATCACACAGCTTCTGAAAATGTTGCATAATGCTCCACTGAACTAAGTAAACTAACCCAACATTTGGAGGTCTGATATTTTGTTAAACAACAAGCCAAAAACCAGGGAGTAGTTAGGGAAAACACACATACTGACGAAAGCAAACAAGGTCAAAACATGTTTGTGGTTACCCTGCTGAAAATGACTAAAAAATAAAAAGTAAAACTGCTAAAAGGAAAGTATAAGTGCGATCCAAAAATCTTCTTTAAGCCTAAACCTTTTCGATACGCACCACCAACGGGAGAATAACAAGCCACTGCAGAAGAACAGGGGACATTGCTGGGAAACTGAAACTCGGGGAAATACCCCCCTAAAACCCTGCAGCAGACAGACCCAAGTGGATTCATAAACGTGTGTGTAATGAGGGACTTTGTCTTTAAAGGCATATTGGGATTTGATTGAGATATGTATGTAACGTGGGATTTGTGTGGAAATGCATATTTATTTGCTCTGGAGTACCTCTTGGCTCTCTCCAGGTCGTCGTTGGCCTGCTCCAGCTCCCGGACGTACTTGTGAAGCTGCTCCTTGATGCCGCGCGTCTGCACCAGGTCGTCCTCCAGCATGGAGATCTGCTTGTAGCTCTGAGCATACTGCTGCTCCAGTTTCTCCTGTGAGGAGACAGAGACAGATGGAGACACACACACACACACACACACACACACACACACACACACACACACACACACACACACACACACACACACACACAGAGGCCAGAGTGAGTGAGGCAGAGCTAAGAACTGAAGACTGGAGAGTGTAGGAGACTGAGGAGAGATAGAAAGATAGATAGAGAGAGAGAGAGAGAGAGAGAGAGAGAGAGAGAGAGAGAGAGGGAGAGGGAGAGAGAATGACTCATCCTGATACACACCCCTCTCCTGTGACAGAAGCTGACAGGGGCATGAAAGGACACAGGAAAATGGAGAGGATGAAGAGGAGGAGGAACGGGCTTCTGGCAACCCGTCCCCGCTTCCCATCACGCAAGCTAACCCACTTTCTCTTTCACTTGTTTCCCCATGACCACTCCTCTCCATGCCAGCCAATGCTGAGTGCTCTGGGGACAGGAGTGGGACAGTGTGGCCCACATCTCCCCACAACAAGAGCACAGAGCCAGACACCAGGTGTCGTCCTGAGCCTCTGCCCTCCGCTCCACTCCGCTCCGCTCCGACCAAACACGGAGCGTACACACACCGCTGTCTGGTTCGGGCGGTGTGTGTGTGTGTACACTGGATCCTGCTCTGTGGAACTGGACAGTGAAGCCGTCTTCACATAGTTACAGTGAATGTGTGTCAGGGAGGAGGGTGTTGTGTTCACTCGTAGCCCCTCCTGGCCTGTAAGGGCCCACTGTAGGTGGGGCTTATTTTATCCATCCTGAGCCCGCCTGCCTGCCTGCCTGCCAGCCATCCACTTATAGCGATGGTGAAGGTGGTGAATACCCACACCTGTGCATACACTTACCACTAAGTATTTGACTAGGGAAATACTGTGACTATATAACTACATAGTTATATATAACTATATATTTTATCCATCCTAAGCCCGCCTGCCTGCCTGCCATCCTCTTATAGCGATGGTGAAGGATTAGCTGGGCACCTGACCACGGGAAAGGGGTCTGTGCATGGACACAGATTCAAACACACAAACATCAACAAAGAAATAAATACAAACATACACACACACACACACACTTGTGGGTATCTGCCAATTATTCACACTTTCTGATTTGACTGTGACGGGTCACAAACTATCAATTATCTAATTTGATTAATCACAATTAAGTGTTTCATAAAAAACTCATTCATTCATTCATTCATAGAAGTTAGCAGTTGAATGTGACGACAATTAAAGACAGGGCATTCTTATATGAACAGTGTGCTAACTTATTGAGGGAGGTGGAGAATACGTATGTGTGTCCTATGAGCCACCCAGATACAACCCTCCCAACGTCCAATGCCCTTCCTCCAAATAACTTTCTGCTCTACCTCGCGTCAATCAGTAACGTGACGCTCAATTGCCTAAGTACTCCATTTTTAAAAACTTTTAAAACTGATTTCACTAGCCTAGCATTTCCCATTGAAATGAATGGGGGTGGGACTTCCTATCTTTCTCCAGTCACTATAATAGCTCCATGGGTAAAACCAACCCAGTGTCTTACCTTGAGGGAGTCGACTTCGTTCTTGAACCTCTGGTTCTCGGCCTGCAGGTCTCGGATGCGGTGCTCCGCCTGGCCCAGCTGTGTCTCCAGCTCGGCCTCCAGCTCCCTGCTGCCCTCCTGGAACTCCTGCAGCTCCTCCTGGGCGTCGTGGCAACTGCAGCGGTCAGAGGAACAGAGGAGAGAATGAGGGTTAGGGGGTTTCTGGGACATGCACCTCAAAAGTCCAGTCTCTGCTTTAGCCATCTGCCAATGGGACAACCACCCCCCCCTCCACACACACACACACACACACACACACACAGAGTCTTTCTTTTCATGTATTATTCAATTGGGTGAGGCCAGACCCATGCTACTAAAGCAGGCATCTGCTCCCGCTGGACATAATGACTAGGGGCCACTTGGGCCCTGTTGAGTAATGTAATAAACAGCAGGGCCCGCAGGCACAGTGGCAGGACAGGGACACAACTCAGACCATTAAACCACAGGGGAAGAGAGAGACAGGGAGGGAGGAGAGAGGGATGGGGGGATAGGGGAGTGAGAGAAGAGGGGGAAGAAAGGAGGAGAGGGAGGGAAAGAGGAAGACGGACATAGAGGAGAAGAGGGAAAGAATGGCAGAGAGAAAGAGAGAGAGAGAGCGAGAGAGAGAGAGAGAGCGAGAGAGAGAGCGAGAGAGAGAGAGAGAGAGCGAGACAGTAAATCTGCCTCACGTGCCGCATAGCCGTCACCAGGTCATTAAATCACAACACGCGCCAGAAGAGACCCTCTCCCTCATGTGTGTCAAATTCAAAGTCTGGCCAGTAAATTACACAAAGAGAAAACAGAAAGAGTAGAAGGAAAATCTCTCCCTCACATGCACTGAACCCAAGCCTCAGCTGTAACATCGGAGAGAGAAGGGGGAGAGGGAAAAACAGAGATAGAAACAGAGAACGAGAGAGGGGAGAGAGAGAGAGAGAGAGAGAGAGAGAGAGAGAGAGAGAGAGAGAGAGAGAGAGAGAGAGAGAGAGAAGAGAGAGAGAGAGAGAGAGAGAGAGAGAGAGAGAGAAGGGTAAAAAAAAGACAGGGAGGAAGACAGACAATGAGACAGCAAAAAAAAAAAAAAAAAAAAAAAAAAAAACTGTAATTTTTAGGTAGTCTGTGCCCTCGATGGCTCTAGCTTGCGAAGGCAACACTTGCGTCAAATCTTAAAGTGTCCACGGAGCACTAGTCAGCAAGTCTGGTCATCCAGTATGTCTGGTCTATTAATAAAAATAGCTGAAGTGGACTCCAGGTGGCCAGGCACACGTGCGAGGGGCAGATGGGACCAAGACTCCTCTTCTGTGTGACCTGTCAGGGGTCAAGGGTGAGGGGTCGTTCGGTTGTAGGGAAGAGTAGGGTGGGCTTCGCATACTTCCCATGTGACGAAAGTTGTTTTCAGTGACTATTATTGTTTGCTAGCTTGAGGAAGCATTTTGTCAGCCTGCCACCCCAAACTTTGGTAGAGGGCAGCACAGTCACTTGGTAAAAAGGCACAGTCACACTTAAGTCACTGCAGCGACTCCAAGTCTGTCTGCTCAGCACTTTCTTAAATAACACCCTCACAGGGGAAAACGCTCAGCAACTCTCGCCAGCTGGCACGAGGCACAGACATCATCTTCCAGGTCCTCTTCGTCGGTTCTTATCTTCGGACCTGAAGGACTGTCCTTATTACCCCTCACGCCATACTGTATGTCGGTTCACTTCTGAGGAGGGAGGCATTTTATATTAGATATTAAACTGTTTGTCCCAGCTAACATTAGGTGTAGCACAAATAGTGACAATAAAGGTAGATGCTCATGAAAAGAGAGAGAAAATATTCCCTTCTCTTAATTCTCTTAACATCCTCAAGGTGCTCCGTGTCTGTTCTCATCTCCAGACTTGGAGGACTGTCCTCAATTCTTCTCATGCCCATCCCTTGCTACTTTGGCTGTATCTGTTTACTTCTGAAGAGAAAAGCACTCTATGAGAATTTTTATGATATTAAACTGTTTTTCCAGGCACACAGAGAGTATCAAAACAAAGTTAACTGTTCAGGTAGGAAGATAGAGAAAATGTTCCCTTCTCACATGCGTGTTGATGACTGAGACTTTACAAAAAAAAAAAAAAACATTGCTGTGTCGGTGTTATTCTCCTGCCCCAACAGGAAATTCTTGGGATTTTAAATGCTTCCTGTGGTCCACCAGAGCTTTAGGGAGTCTCAGTACACGCTGTCTGTATTAGCTGTACATGTAGTCATGCCTTTCTAGGAAGTCTGTAAATATGTGTACATGTGTGTTTGTGTGTGTGTCTGTGTGTGTGTGTGTGTGTGTGTGTGTGTGTGTGTGTGTGTGTGTGTGTGTGTGTGCTTCTGGCAAAGAAAGAGAGGCACAGAGACAGAAACGTGTGTGTTCTACTCTTGTTTGGTAACTGTATGCATTCTTTGTTTTGTGTCCAAATAATGTTTCTATATACCTTTTGGAAATACTGTAAACTAAGATGGGGAAAGAGACAAAGCGAGAAAGAGAGTGTGTGTGTGTGTGTGTGTGTGTGTGTGTGTGTGTGTGTGTGTGTGTGTGTGTAAGTATGTCAAACAGCTGGTCCATTACACAGGCAGAGCCAGTCAGCACATTGCTAGCTCTAGCATTATTAGTCCCAGTAGCAGCACCTGTGTGGGGCCTTAGAGAGAGCTGCACAGCTGTTTCACATAGCAGAGGCCCCTATACTCAAGCATACAGTCCGCTCCTCTCTCACACAGTCACAAAGAAGGAGAAATAAACACAACTAGCAAACGACAGGCTAAACACACGTTTCAAAGCAACCACAATCATGTGCGGTGTAACAAACACAGTGGTTTTTTAGCTTGCTTACTGAAATAGCTGAGATGACGGAATCAGAGTTTGTATTCCTCACCTCAGCAAAAGGAATGGAGTGGAAACTCTTCATACTTCAATGGGTTGGCCATTAACTCAGGCAGTATTATCAGTATTATATAACACTAGTGGGCTTAGCCTGTTGGCAGAACACTTCTGAGGCTCTGGACTAAGCTCTTTACAGTAAGAGTCTGCTGGCCACATACTCACAGTACTTAACTCTCGCTTTCTTTCTCTCTCTCTCTCTATCGTTGCTCTTTGCTCTCAGGTCTCTTGGTTGCTGGGGAGAACTGGAAACTTAAGCTTTCAAGCCCACAACCACCTCCCATGCCCTCATTTAACTGTAAACCAAGACTACACAATAGTGAAATGTCCTGAAAGATCCGGCGTGCTGACCCAGGTGGCAGCTGGCTATTGACAGGCAGATTCTGTGAAAGTGACTGATGGTGGTGACTCTGTACCCTCACAATGAATGTAGCAGAAAAGAAAAACCACAGGCTGGTGTCAGGTGACGTGACATGCCTATGACGCCATGGCCTCATCTGCGTTTCACATCAAGCTTTTGTGCGTTGACAAAAAAGGCTGTCTTTTATGTAAGAGACTGGATAAGCATGACTGGGTTCATGCTTGGATGGGCAAGTATGGAAATGTGGGCAGCCTGTCAGCCTACCACCCTAAAGAAAGCAACATGGCTGAAAATCTCCTAATGAAGAGTTTTGCCAGAAAGGGAGAAAAACAACTCACTTGTAAAGGATTGTCGAGACACAATCCTATTAACATAACTTAGACACCAACTAGCGATTAGTGAAGCACTTGGTTCAGTGTTTCCCACAAACATTTCTGAGACTATGGCACTGTTTATACTAGAGGCTATGCTCGAGGCTACGTTGGGTATGGCACTTTTTCCTGGTTATAATGCTCTCACAAAGCCAACATGAACTCCCCTTCATGGGCTTGGAATTAACACTTGTCTGTTTTATTATTCGTTTCAAGAGAGGAGTTTTTACCACTTTATCCCTCTAGCTAATTCACAATCTAAATATAGAACATGCTAGTTAATGTCAAAGATTGAAGGAAAACGTACGAAAAAAAAATCCGTTCCATCCAAACCATTTATGCCAATGGTTTCACATGAAATCAGATTTTTAAATATTCAGGTTTAATTTCTCTAGTACTGTCCCTTCAAAAGATTTAATGCATTTTCTTGGCTGAAATGCAAATGGTTACTCACTTTTGTAAGATACGCTTTCTGACTTCGGTGTTCTGAGTTGGCTTTGCTGACTGAGGAGGAAACAAAAGCATACATACCTTTTCTTGTACTTTATGGACAGATTCTTCCAGTACTCAATCTCTTCATCTTTTGAGGCAAACTTGGGCATCATCTCTGTTTCCATGGTAGGAAGGCCTGTTGTAGGGGAAGGGGCACAGACATAAGGAAACATGCTGTATGAGAGACCAAAGTGCTGACTCGGTCTTACAAGATCCAGCTTCCCGCCTACTCTCTCTGATGGTGTGAGCTAACTTCCATTGCCCTCCCTTGGTCAACCCTCACACTAGACACTCACTGCTGGGGGACATCAAAGCCTTTCCATACATAGCCAAGGCCCACACACTCATCTGCTTTAGGATAAACATCCCTTTGTTTTAAAGCATACCAGCGTGTTGTAACAGTTTTTTTTCCAAAAAATATCTAAAGATACTAAAGTATCTCCGTGAATTTAGGTGTATGCATTTATACATGTAATCTTGTGACGTTTTTTTCCGACTTGACGTGATTTACTCACTTCCCTAAAAAAAACAAATATTGGCAGTTTAGGGCTGCCTGGCACCCTGGCATTTTTTTGCTCTGTGATCTTAGAGGAGGGTCCAACCGAGAGCCACCGTGGTTTCGTGAAGCCTGGGGTCCATATGACTGCTAGTTTTTCGTTTGTCTCTTGCATAGGGACACCCCAGAGCCTGATTCTGGTGCATTGCTGCCTTGCTCAATGCTCAAACCTCACTGATAAGTAGATACTCTGTCATCACCTCCCCCTTTACCCCCCCTGACCACCTCTAGTCCAACACAGACACTCAATCTCAAAATCAATCTCATTATAATTCTTGAACACTCAGTTGTGTAAATGTCTCCACAGCGTGTGTCTGTGTGTGTTGGCCAGTGTCCAATTTGTGGTCATCCCTTATTGCTCATAGCGCTGCACTGATCCGACCTTGATGTCAGATACTGCGCTTTGGATTGCGTGCCAAGAGTAAGGGGTCTTTGGGTTATCAGTGTTACTGGGATCAATCTATTTAACTCAATGCCATGTTAGTAAATGTTTACATATACATGTAAAGTACTACAGTGTGTGTCAGCAGCATGCCAGTTCACTTCCACATTCTGCTAGAACATATGGAGGAAGCTGAAAACAAAAGGTCAGCAGTTTAGGCACACACACTTGGTGTGCTGACGAGATGTGGCTTATTAGTGGTGAACATGTGTGGGACATTAGTCCTGAAACAGCACTCTGTATTGGCCCTTAGCCAAAGTTTTAACATCATTGTTGTGATCAGGACCAAAAACGCCAAATTGGTGCATCCAATGACTTTGTATACACACACACACAGGTATATATCCCTAATTTCTAGTGACATCCAACCTAGCCAACCAAGCAACACACCACTTATGACTAACGCAGCTATCCATCCAGCTGGTAACGTCCAAGCCAAGTGTCTGAGTGTATAAGCGAGGCTGACTTGAAGAGACGCTGTGTGTTTTTAGAGAAGAGAGAAAACCGTTGTCTGACATCTCCTGCACACTTCAACAATGCGTAAAAATATCCCTCATTAGCCGAGCAGCCTGAGCCTAACGCTCACTGGCACACAGACCTGAGCACAGACCATGGCAAAGGGCCAACTCTGCCAGCCACAGTCTGTACATGTGGCTGCCCTGGCCTCCACTAGCATATAGGATTCAGTTATTAGTCTGCCAACCTCTCCACTAGATCAGAGTGTTAATAATGGGGCAATTAAAATCCAGGTGAGACCACTTTTTTGACACAGCCTTGTGATTTATTAATCTCCCAAATAGGTAGCATCAGCACTTAACACATTACTCATTCCATTAGTCTCACTAATGATGCTGTGCAACAAAGCAGAGTTTCCCTTTTAAAGACCTTTTTTATTTGGTTTGGTGAATGTGAAATAGATCAGAAAACTGTTTTAACAGATGCAGAAAGCCCCCTTAAGTCAGTCACTGCTTTTCCCCTCTTTTTGCAGGTGGCGTAAGTAAGGCAAAACTAAAATATATTCTGCTTACATCATGTCTGGCATATTATAGCACTACATTGGCAGTTCCTCAGTGTTTTAAGATGGCCACCCTACAGTATCCAAGCACAGAAAGTGCCGCCTATATTTTTACCACTTTGAGACCAAATTCCACTTTGTAGCAAATGTTTATTTTCACCCAAAACTGGTGAGGTGACTTGTTAATAGTCTTTATTTGGAATGGGGAATTTGTCAACAATAATAATATTAATACCTTGACTATCAGGGAACTGAAAAGACTTGAAAAGAAAAAAAGGAAAGGAAGAAAAAAAAGGAGTGACATGATCGAACAACAGCATAGCGTTACAGGCAAGCTGCTGTTGCTAAGGCAACTTTGTTGATAAACACACCCATCATGGGCAAGTCATTTCCTATGCCAAACTAGGCAATTTAGGCATTGCAATGGAACCTCGGCTCTATAAATAAAAGCTACACAGAATGGTAACATTTAGTGTACACAAGAACATCTGGACAAATGAAGAAACTGCTTAAATACATCCCTTCTTGCTATGAAGTGTAAATGGAAAAGACACACACACGACCACACATGCAGAAGTCTTTACAGCAGGCAGAGCGTACACAAATTTGTGAGCCTGTATCACAGCGCTCTGTGTATGCCACTGACAATAAACATGCCACCAGTGTTCACACTAAGCAGCTATTCCCTCACTATCACACTGGTGGAAATCACCCCATCACTACCGCTTCTACCCACTAGGCTATTCCTGTGGACGGTCCCAGATATCCTTCTGGTGCCACGGATGAGCCATCTGTCCGGCTGAGGGATGGGACGCAAGCCCTGGGCCCACATGGAGGAGAAGCAGGCGTTTCCTGTGACTGGCCTCCTAGTTCAGCCAGTACGTCTTTTTGCCAAGGGCTATGAGCTCGGTCACACACTAGCCCATGGTGAGACTGAATAATCGGTCTGCGTTACAAGATTTCCAGAACAAACAACAGAACTCCATCCCAAGATGAATCATAGACAGATGCATATGCAACATCCCTCAACAACACTGAATAGTAACAGTGTTGGGGTGGATATCTCACAAGCAAGAAAATATGCCAAACTAACATTACCAGTTCTAGTAAAGGTCAATTTTAAAAAGCCATACACGTAGGCAGTGTCTCTTGAAAATGACAGGTAATGTCAGTCATTTTCTCCTTTCTTGTTCCTGATCCCTGTTCCATGTCTCACACATAATCAGTGTATCATAGGCCTAAATTCAGTTCCTCTGTGGTATGTGATTTGTAGAGGTATTTGCAATACGCAATGATTGTGTCAGTCGAGATGTTGATATTGTTGTCTGCAGAACGGAAGATGTTAAAACTCAAGTGGCTGGTGCAACTACTCTTGTATGCTACTTTTTCTGTGATAAACAATATGAGTTTGTCCTTTTTTTTGCCCTAGGATATAAAATGTGAAATATGCAAAATGCAATGTTTTGAGTGAATAGATTGACTCGTGTGGATACTATTTAAATAGTTATAATTGTTTTTTTTTTTTCCTTTTTTTATTTATGCGTTATGAATGTAATCTACTGCCAAAGTTTAAAAGTTATTAGTGAGAGGATTACAGGAGCACCACAGTCAATAGGTGCAACCTACTGCAAATCCTTCAACATGGTTATGTTTGGGAGATCATAGTCCTAACACCGCTAACCATATCAACCAGCTGTGGCAGCTCCACCCAAACTCGGTGATGCACTAACAACCTAAACAAACACTAACCTTCAAGGATTTTTTAAGGCAGTAGAATATCAGCATTCATTATTTGCAATCGTAACTGGTAGCAAAGCTACCACGGCCAACCGGCAACTTATTCTTCTCCATGGTTCCTGGAGTTTCTGCATGGCATGGGGGCTATTAGCGTCTGTTTACTTGAGTAAACGTTAGTTTACGCGATAATAACATTGACAGCAGTGTATAATTGGCCTAAATACATGCCAGGTTAGCGCTGTAGCGTTCATAAGCAAGCAAGGGTAATGTAACAGCTGAGCCGACTGTCAGTACGTTACCAGCTAGCTAGTTATCACCATGGCCATGGCAATAACATTACCGCAATGAAGAAATACTCCTAGGAATCATGCTAAAATCATATTGAAATGTTTGCCTTTCCAAAATGGGTGTTTCACAATTCAAATCAGGTTAACAGACTATGATAAATTGGCGTAAAATGCATATTATCGGACCATGTAGCCAGTTAGCTAGCTAACGTCATAAAAAACATGAAAATAACTGTCACGCTGGCAATGTTGTCACCTGACATGAACGCTACAATATCTTTCAAGACCTCAACATACCAATAGCAGATCGTTGGTGAGGATTTTCTTCGTTTGTCCTTTTTTCAGCTAACAATTACAACTCCAGTAGCATCTTCCTTCGATGACAGTTAAAGGACCTATAGCCTGCTGACTGCCTCGGGTGGATCTGAAGCGAAGTGCCAACGCGTCTAATGTTGGAGATCAGAAAGCGTAGTTTCCGGTAAGAGCGCCATGACATCACCAATGACGTTGGAATCCCGGGAAATGTATGGTTTGGTAGCACTGATATTTTATTGGCAAACCTCATTTTATCATAGGCAGTTGCGTTACAAGCAATAGAAAAGGCATAAGAAATATTGTGACCTGATACTAACCAACAATCCAAATGAGTTCACTTGGATTGGCATTTTGTAGCCTGCTGTGTAGTTTTGCCATATATGGAAATAGGATAAGGGCGGTCGCAAGTGACCAAATGTGACCAAAACAAGGATACAAGGATACAAGGATGTTTATTTGTCACATGCATAGACATACTGGGTAGGACATGCAGTGAAACTGTTGATTGTGAGTCTAAACTGTGCATGGGGAGTGGGAAGTCAGCACGTTGTTAATATGCTGACTATTATTAGAAATATGTTTGGTGTTTTTTATAATTTGTTTGTCTGTGTTTAGGATAACAAAAACTACAGGCCCCAGAAGTTAGGGAAGTAGTCAAAAGGGGAAGAGCCACTGACATGGCCTTTGCCTTGTGGTTTGTGTGCTCATCAAAAGTCCTCGTTTATTCAAATAATGAAGATAATTTATCTAGTTTAACAGCGTGTTCCCTACCTTAAAGGTGTACTAAAACACCACCGAGTGACGTCAGTGCATAATTTGGATGGGCCACAGTTTTTCCATAATAGATAGGCTAATACACTTAAAAACCCTCCACCCTTTTCTCAAACACAGTCACGGTCTCTAAAAATGGGAACAACATTCATAGTCCCATGGATAAATGTATATGCGATACAATAACAGTGTTTTGTGTTTAAAAGTCATGTCTCATTGCACAATAAAAGTGAATTGGAAAAGCAGAAATGTCTATTTTCAGTATTGCAAAAAAAAAAAAAAAAACACATTACAGTCTGCAAAAACATTGTAGGGACAAAGCCAAAATGTAAATAAGAGATTAGTCATCAGTCACTTCATCAGGACTTTGTGCTGGCTGGGTTAGTTACTTTGTCTGTCTATTACTCTCGTCATAGTTGATATGAACCTGCAAACCTAAACACTTAAAACTGGCTTATATAGATCATTTTAAACATCTAATTTTTATATAGATCATTTCAAACATCTAATGTGAATATCTAAATTCAACATTTCACTCACCAGAGTAAAATGTTTCCCCTAAAGTATAAAGGTCTTCATTGGCTGACATAGTAGAGTGACCCCCTATTGCATTTAGGCTATAGCACTAAGTTGCCTATTAAACTGGGTCATGGTAAAAAAGTACTTTCTACCAGTGTATAGAATACAAAACCAGTGAATGATACATACTTGCAGGTTCATATAGTTATGGAATATATTTTCTGTCTCTTTTAAGATGGTGTGAGAGGGTTGTTATCAAACATGGCTCCTTAATGGTCATGGACCCCAGGTTGAAGATCTCTATCTTAGGCTATGAGGTTGACTGCAAACTGCAATCAAATATCTTGTATATGCAAATCTAGAATCATTGCAATTTAGTTATTAAATGGCGCCTTTGTTGGTGCTTGACTCCAAAGACACTGTGTGCAATATCCAACAATTAATAGCCAAAGTATGGCCACATTAACTGAAATTCTATCAGATTTTTTAAGTATGCTACATTTATGCTCAGCCTTGTGGTAGCCCATCAAACTTATTTTGATCACAAAATGATGGTCACACTAACACAAATGTTGTAAAGAATTTAGTAAGTGTTCGCATTCCAGTGAGTATACTTAGATGTTTCTTTCGTGACTTCAAGTTTCTCAGCTCTCAGGCACGCAATTAATCATTTGTGTTACTCTGTTTCAGGACTAACAGTCAAGGCTATGGAACTATAAAATAAAGCACCTATAAGCAACCTGTAGTCTGTACCATGGCTATGGTAACATTGTGCCATCTCCTGGTTACGAAATGAAAAGACATTCGGATTGTTCATAGGCTAAACTTAATGCATTTGTGCAAGGCACAGACACATCGGTAAAAAACATGGAATATTTATTTTTAATAAAACTAAATATGTATTTGACTATTTCATTGGATTACAGCAGACGTATTTGTTATTTAAAAGGGTGTGAACATGACACCACTTCACCTTAAAAGACCCACGGTGGGCGGTTTGAGCAGCAACCTCACGGTGTATCCCATCCCATCCCATATTTTCCCGGCTTGCACTGTAATTTAACTTTTGGCCACGTACCACAGGCCACGTCGCTCTGGCTTCGCCATATTCGTTGAATTCAGTGAGAAGTTCTTAGGAATCGGGTTAACTACCGTGTCCGAGAAACTACATAGTCTTCATTAATTTGCGTAGGACTCACAAGACAACGATGAACGTCTTCAGACTTACTGGGGATCTTTGTCACCTTGCAGCTATCATTATTCTGCTTCTCAAAATATGGAAAACCAGGTCCTGCGCCGGTAGGTCTACAACGTAACAGTAGCCTATTAGCTGCTACCTCTTATAATTCTAAACTTGGCTCCTCTGTTTAAGCTAAAGATATGCCATATCTGATCAAGAATATGAATCTGTTTGTAATATCTTGCAGTTACGACAGTGAAGGTATTCTTGCTAACAGAGGCCTTGTTAGCAAACTAGCAATAGCTCGCTTAGAAAGCTGGCTAGGAATACAGAAACCTGATCTAGTCACAAACTGTTAAAATGCCCAGGGTCTGTACATAAACAGTCAGAACATTTTACTGCAGACAGTATAGCGCTATGGGGAGAAGAAACTGGTGCAATAATTTCCCCTGCTGTTTTGTGTTATGTGTTATGTAGCTAACACGCTAAAGTTGTCTTATCTGTTTCGGTTTCAACACGGCTAGGCTATCGAAGTTGTCAAGTGTAACTTCCAACACTGGGGGCTAGCGCCGTTGATTTCTGCAGCAGGCTGAAATCTCCCCATCACATAGTTATTGGGCCTACAATTAGAAACTAGGGAACAAGACCAAAACAGTATTGGCAAATGACTGTTTAAGTTATAGCTGGTTGGCTACTGACGTGGCAGTAGTTAGCCGTGGCTAACTTGTTGGTGCAATTCATAGGACAGTTTGTAGTCTGCTGAGTTGGCGTTAACAAGGTAACCCCAACCCTCCTTGGACTCGCATCAGTACCATCACCTTAGAAAGCCTCTTGCTGCTGATGCAGGAACTATCATGCATTCTGTAATACTGTTAGCATGTATTGATTGGTTAAGTCTTTACCTTTCCAGTATGCTTTATCTCGCAGTACAAATCATTATAGCTTTACTGTGTTTGCAATTGGCTAAATCTATAATATGCTCTTGCAGCGCGAGACTGTCGTTGCCCTGCCTTGAATCTCAGTCATAACAGTGTAAATATCTAACTCCCTTTGCTTTTGGGTGTCCCCAAATTCACACAATATATGTCTGACATTTCATAACCTGAGAATGATATAAATGTGAATTAACAGGTATCTCTGGAAAGAGCCAGATTCTATTTGCAGTGGTCTTCACCTCGCGCTATCTGGACCTGCTGACCTCGTTCATCTCTCTCTACAACACGACCATGAAGGTGAGTCACTGAATATGGGTGGGACCCTAAAATAATGACTTTGGCCTGACCCTGTTGTTGGGCAAGTAACTGTTGAATCTTAGTGAGTCACTAAGACCTCTCCCTTATGGTCTGTGGTTCTTTGTCACAGGTTATCTATATTGGTTGTTCGTATGCCACCCTGTACCTTGTGTACATGAAGTTCAAAGCCACCTATGATGGAAACCATGACACATTCAGAGTGGAGTTCCTGCTGGTTCCCGTGGGTGGCCTGGCTTTCTTAGTCAACCATGACTTTTCTCCTCTGGAAGTAAGGGCTTTGCAACAGGACGTTTTTAATTACATTTTTCCTCTTTGTTTTATTTTGCTGTTGGTGACATTGATTATTTGTTCCATCCTGTCTCTGTTTTTGCCAATGCCATTGAATGACAGATCCTGTGGACTTTCTCCATCTACCTGGAGTCTGTGGCTATCCTGCCCCAGCTCTTCATGATTAGCAAGACTGGAGAGGCTGAGACTATCACCACCCACTATCTGTTCTTCCTGGGCATGTACCGTGCCCTTTATCTCTTCAACTGGATCTGGCGTTTCTACTTCGAGGGATTCTTTGACATGATTGCCATTGTGGCTGGTATCGTCCAGACCATCTTGTACTGTGACTTCTTCTACCTGTACATTACCAAAGGTGAGCTGTTCTATGAGAAGCTTCAGGCAGATAAAAAGCACGTAAATAGCAAATAGATATAAATGTATAGTAATCAGATCATATTACAGGCTCAGTTAATGAACTATTTTCTAGTCCACGTCATGCAGTGCAGGATAAAAACTGACATTTACTTTTCTGTTTTCTTCTCTGTTTACAGTGCTCAAAGGAAAGAAATTGAGCCTCCCAGCGTAAGTGCCAAAGACCGGAGACTCGTACTCCATCTAGACTGATTGGAGCTAGTGTGAGATGCACAGAGACAGAGCACACAATGGAAATGCCACAAGCTTTTTTGTGAGTATCTGCGAGTTCTGCCAAAATGTTCTGGAACACAAGCAAGGATTCTCTCTGGTCTGTGAAGCATTTGGATGTCTGTTTTTTGGCATCTTGCCTAAACTTCAAAGGACTTAAAAAAAAAAAACTTTTGTATGTGTGAGGTGTCTTCATGCTTTAGCATCACAAAGGGGGCTGACATGGTATAAACTGTATTTGAACTGTACACTTTAATATAATGAACAGATTGATGGGCATAGAAAAAATAACACAAATGTGGTATTCTATGTCAGTATTCTATAGGACATAGTTACAATCCCAACCTTTTAATTTTGGTAGAAGCAATACTTTACATAACTTCACAAAACGGCCAAATTCATACCTTGGCACAAACTGAATAGGTATACTTTCTTGGTTTGTCTAGACCCTAGGAAAAAAATATTTGTTTTTGTGTTTTCCTTTTTCAAAAACTGTTTAGAAGTGTCTATACATAAATGCACAGTTATTGAACAACAACAAATGTAGTACAACTACCCTTCTTTTGGGTATCACAGACTTGTTTCCTGGGCTGTATCCACTCCAAACAAACACTGTAGGATCAGCCTCTGGTGAGCCACTGCAACAGTGGCTCCTGATGACGTCAACAGCCTTGTAAAACATTGTCATTAAATTGACGGATCAGTGGCACATGTTTTATACCCTCTCAGATCACCTTGCCATAGCCTTCTTTCGCACTGAACCTTGGTGGATTATACTAATTGTATATGGGCTCGATATCGCGATTATATTTTCCCCAAATGAGGATGTTGTACATGTAATTCATCCATACTAATGGCTATAATATTGTAATGGCTGTGTGAATAACACTACCTTTGAACAGGTGCTCAGCCAGATGTTTCTCTTTGTTTGTAATGTTATGATATGGATGCAGTAATTTATCTTCTGAAGACACTGTGTGATTGTATACAGTGTGCACATTGCAGAGTTCCTTGTTGATCTGATTCGTGAAGCTTTATAAAAGAAGAGTGTGTGGCATGGGTGAACATAGCGGTTTTTGTCAAGGTGTGTGTCTGTTTCATTGGCCTTTTCCCCTGTAGAACATTCTCCCTTGTCCTCCCTTTTTGGCATTCCTTTAGATTTTTCTTTTTTCTTTTTGTATTGCTACATGGTATCAGCTCCAATAAAGACATTTTTGAAACGCTGCTTCAATACATGTATTTTGTAAAAAAAGAAAAAAAAAAAGATTTATTGGAAGGATCTTTACATTCTGGAGTGTAACAAGAATATTTAATTACATAAAATGTAAATAGTCACAGTAGGCAATATATAACAGTCAGTTTAAACATGGTGAACCTTTTCAGACAAAGCCTTGCAGCGTACAAATGACAAAATTGTTTCTTGGGACAAAACACGTGTGACTTGTAAGTACTGATCATGTTAACTACATCCCTTAGCTGCAGCTTGGAATTTGTTTTTACTGAATTTAGATGCCTAGAGTAGTGCAATGCCAGTTAAGGTGCAGGAACTAGTGTTCCCTGGGCAAAATGTCATTCTGTTTGTAAAATCAGTGGTCAAAAGAGCAAACCAAAATTTGTAACAAAGTTGACACATGTGTTGTAACATTATTTCTGCATAGTACTTAGTTATTGCTCAGTACAGTCTGGTAACATGTCTCTGTAAAGACAAAAGCTCAGCATACAGAGAAGTGAATATTTCTTTGGGCGTAAAATAAAATAAAATGACATTTTTTGTTCTTTCCAAGCAGTGGTCACTGTTAGAATTGCAAACAATGAAACCCTGTAAGAGTGTAATTTAAAAAAAAAAAACCTCTGGTCATTGGAACACACATCCTCTGCAGTCTTATTTGTGTAGGTTATCATTCATTAAAGTTGTAGTTGTTGTCAACTGAGCTTCTTTTCCCCCTTTAATACATCTCACTTCTTATCCAAAGGCTTCTTTATAGAATAGAATGTAATATAATGCCTTTTATTGTCACTTTTCACATGTACATTGTACACTAAGAGTTCTAGGAGCTGATGGTGGAGTCCCGCCACTTAAACCTTCACACATTTTGACACCGTCAGCATGTGTCCAATTCATACCTCAGCTCGCGTTGCTATAAGTTAAATGATGGGTATGATCAATACCTTGACCTTAAAGCCAAGTTAGAGATAAACAATGCCTGACTTCATATATCACGTTCTGTTGGGAACTGCAGAGGTGGAGATGAAAATTGAATACTTACTAGAGGTGTGAACCTTCACTCATCTTACGATTCGATTCGATTACGATTATTAAGCTAGCCATTCGATTCGATTCGATATCTCGATGCATCACGATGCATCGCGATTCTTCACATCAATTTTTTATATTACTGCACATGGCTTTGATTTCATCAACAAGCACAAGCAGTCAGATATTACCTTCCTATTTTATTTAATAAAACTCAACAGCCACCAATATTCATGGCAAATTAAAAACATTATGAAATAAAAAGTAACAGCACAGTTTAGTAATACACAAGAAAATACATTATAATCGATTATCATCTGCTATTGAAACGATTATTAATCGTTCATGTCTGCATCACGATGCATCGATTATATGATTAATTTCAACACCCCTAATACTTACTACTTCCTATAGTGTTGAGGAAAGATGGCTGATGTTGTGGGTGGGTCATTATGGATATTGGAACTCACCGCTACACTTGTCATATAAAAGCCGATTAAGGCAAAGTCCTGATGTCATTAGGGGTGATATGTTGGTGCAGCCAGAGAAGAGCTACTGCACAATCTGACTGCAGGTGCCTTGCTCCCATGCTGTTTTAAGGTCACGTGCCAAGGTCGCATGCACTCCAATTCTCTCCCCTCCAGCTAACGTCGGACAAAATTACTCACCAGCATGTGCCACGTTTAGTTGGGGCTGCACAGTGCTGCGGAAGTCGAATGAGCCTGTCGTGACCCCATGGCAACGGTGAGGTCAACAGGTGACAGACAGGTCCATCCCCATTCCCTGTAGGACTACACCTTCAGTTCTCAAAACTGAAAAAGCCTTTCCGATAAGAGATAAAACCTCTTCAAGCAGGTAATGAAGTCCAGTTGCCTACAATCAATTATGGCTCCTCTGACATACTAAAAAATTACAGGTAACAGTGGTTCAGTTGAGCTTGGCATATCTAAATTTACAGCTTTTTGGCAAGAAAACATACAGATGATGTGCAAATTATTTTTTAAAAGAAATACCAAGCTCTACATATGCAATTTCTGACCAAACAGATTGTATCTATGTACCATCCCTTACTTAGTGACATACTGGCGACAGTGAAGAATAATTCCATCTTATTCAGCTAAAAGGCACAGTGAATGCTTATGAAGTAAACAAACTCATAGAGAGCTATTGGTATTGCATACATACATACATATAGTTAAGGTGCTTTGGATATCAGCATGTGTTTACCAGGAGTTATCTTCAAATATGATGTAGTGTTGTCCTTTAACACATTTCATCTAACATTATTCTCATTATTGAATTATTCTTCAAATAATGACCAATATAAACAAAGGCCATGATTAATTACTCAGAAAATTGATTTTTACATGAAATACAGGTGGAAGTAAAAAGGTTGAATCGTGTGCAAACAAAATAAAATATCTAAACCCCATTTAACACAAGAAATATCAATTGATGAAAAACATCAATCATCAATGGCTTTATCCATTCACTTGTTTTGATTGCTGAATAGCTTCAGCTAAAAACCTGAGAAATGGCTACAGCGCCGGAGTGTCCCTGGTTTAAGGGGTCATGCAAGGTGACAGTGCAGCCATGGCTTTTTTAGACAGATGAAAACATCCACCTTACCTGAACCATAGGCTCATTTGGATAATACGCCTGCTAAATGTCATCGAAATCGTTTAACAGAGCCTGAATGAGGGGTGGTAGAGAAGCTTCTTATTTGGACAGAGGTTGAGGGTTCTCTGCCTCAGTCAGTTTTTGGCCTTAGGCATCTTTTCCTCTTTTCAGGAGCGCTAGGAAAACAAGAGGGCAAAAACATGGCACAAATCATACATTTTGCATGACTGAAAAATGGCACAAATACATACATATTACCTTATTGTAATTAGATATACAGTGCATCTGGAAAGTATTCACAGCGCTTCACTTTTTCCACATTTTGTCATGTTACAGCCTCATTCCAAATTGTATTAAATTAATCTCTTACCTCAAATTATTAAAAATATTAAAAATAGAAAACTAAGAAATCACATTTACATAAGTATTCACAGCCTTTGCTTAATACTTTGTTGATCCACCTTTGGCAGCAATTACAGCCTCAAGTCTTTTTGAATATGATGCCACAAGCTTAGCACACCTATCTTTAGGCAGTTTTGCCCATTCTTCTTTGCAGTAATTCTCAAGCTCCATGAGGTGGGATGGGAGACGTCTGTGCACAACCGCATTCAGGTCTCTCCAGAGATGTTCAATCGGATTCAAGTCTGCACTCTGGCTGGGCCACTCAGGACATTCACAGAGTGGTGAATGTCTGTGCCTGGTTTCCTCCAAACATGACGCCTGGCATTCACACCAAAGAGTTCGATCTTTGTCTCATCAGACCAGAGAATTTTGTTTCTCATGGTCTGAGAGTCATTCAGGTGCCTTTTGGCAAATTCCAGACGGGCTGCCATGTTCCTTTTACTAAGGAGTGGCTTTCGTCAGGCCTTTCTACCATACAGGGCTGATTGGTGGATTGCTGCAGAGATGGTTGTCCTTCTGGAAGGCTCTCCTCTCTCCACAGAGGAACGCTGGAGCTCTGACAGAGTGACCATCGGTTTCTTTGTCACCACCCTGACTAAGGCCCTTCTCCTGGTGGTCCCAAACGTCTTCCATTTACGAATAATGGAGGCCACTGTGCTCATTGGACCTTCAAAGCAGCAGATTTTTTTCTGTATCCTTCCCCAGATTTGTGCCTTAAGATAATCCTGTCTTGCAGGTCTACAGACAATTCCTTTGACTTCATGTTTGGTGTTTGTGCTCTGACATGCACGGTCAACTGTGGGACCTTATATAGACAGGTGTGTGCCTTTCCAAATAATTTCCAATCAACTGATTTTACCACAGATGAACTCCAATTAAGCTGTAGAAACATCTCAAGGATGATCAGTGGAAAAAGGATGTACCTGAGCTCAATTTTGAGCTTCATGGCAAAGCCTGTGAATACTTATGTAAATGTGATTCCTTAGTTTTCTATTTTTAATAAATTCAAAAGATGTCAAAAAAAAAACTTTTTCACATTGTCATAATGGAGTATTGTGTGCAGAATTTTGCGGTAAGAGATTCATTTAATACAATTTGAAATGAGGCTGTAACATGGCAAAATGTGGAAAAAGTGAAGTGCTGTGAATACTTTCCAGATGCCCTGTAAATAATACTGTAATTTTGGTAATTTCCTATGTCTGCATCAATGGCACAATGTGAAATTATATTTCATATCTGGTGTGTTACTGTGAGAGCATAGGGACCACGTCGAAAAATCCAAGTACCGCTCTCTGTAGTACAGCTTGTATATGCAGGAGGTAGTGATGTAGCAGGCAGTCAGGAAGGACGATATGAACACCGCAACTACGGCAAGGCCCCCCAGAGCACACAGTAAGGTTGCCCCACCCAGTGCCAGCAGGAAAACTGTGACATGACAAATACACAAAAGTATATAGAGTAAATATAAACCTTTGTGGTCTTGTCTCAGAATTGCTTTAGTACTTAATTGCATGTATGCAGTGTGACATGATTTTGCATTCTCATCATAGTGTAAGCCTGTTTAAATAATTTAGCTTTTAACCCAAACTGTAGCAGCGACTGCAGCAATTCCTCAAAAGAAATGGCACTTAAAAATACCTCAAAGACACAAAGTGCATAACTGATAGACATTATCCTCATGTCTGAAAAATGTCCCTCTTACAAGTTGATTACACGGTACAGACTATCTCTTCTTCTGTAGTATATGACATATCCACCACCTCCTTTGTGTTGCTGCTCGGCACTGTCATCCTTTCTCAGACTCACCTTCTATAAAGACCATAGATATTGTAGTGGCAGCAAATGTTACTAAACCGAAGCCAAGGAAAAGTCCAACAGGAACTGTGGCCATCACTGTGAAGACCATTAAGTTCAGTGCAATGAATGGGTGCTCAATCAGGTATCGTCCCACTGAAGAGTTCATAAGCTCTCTGATCTATAAGTAAAAAGGACATGTTACCTCTGTTGACTCCTACTGGAAACACACACACACACACACACATGCACAAACACATTTTGCACTCCAGCATATTTTGTGTGTTTAAAAGCATTTCCAAGTGGATGGACTGGCCCCTCACACAACTTGGAAGTGGAGAAGTTTCTATTCCACGTTTCCCGACATTATCTACAGGCAACAACTTTACCTCATCATGTATTTCACAATGGGCAAGGTTTTATGTGATTCATAGCAATGCACTTAATTCATACCCTGGGGTCCATGTGTTTTTGTTCCATCATAGAGCAGAAGCTGTCTGGCATTCCATCTTCAGGAGGGAAAGGTTCATTGTCATACAGCATACTCTGGGACAAGGGAAAGGAGTAACAATTTAAGATGTCAATCTAACAAGCGCTTACTCCTTTGCCAAATCTCTACTGTATTATCATCATACTTAGAAGGAACACTGATGTCACGCACTTGATATGCACCTCAATAAGTGGTGTGCAACGCCTGCTTTAGGACTGCTGCTAATGTTAATTATTGCCCGAGTTAAGCCTGCCAAAAGTCTACCACACAAAGTTTAGCACTGACGAAACTGATAGGATGACCCTGTTTACCCTGGGGTGTGTTGTTAAAAAGAGTCAGCTGCAGCAAGATAGGCACATACATCTCGGACTGTGTCTTTTAACAGGATAAATACAAACCCAAGTCTAGATTTAGCAAATGTCATTGGAACACTTAAAACAAACAGTGTAGAGCAACACGCCTCTGTAAGTCTTGAAATCACATCCAAATGACTGTTGTGGGATGATCTGACGATTCATCTACTAACCATATGGATGTGCTGTATCCGTGGGATGTAAGTTTCTGACAGCTGTGGGCTTCCCACATCCAGGGCGAACTAGGAAGTGTTGACGTTGGCCTACTACGAAATACCGCGAGTTTATGGAGATCATGTGACGTGAGATCTGACAAGGGACCTTGTAATAAAAAACGCTCTAACCTAATTATAACGGGGTTCTTTTCATTTATGTATGAAGCAGTTCATAACGCAAATTGTTATCTTAGTCGGAACTATAGCGGGGTAAATAAATATGAGTTTAAGATCAATTTAGGGTAATTGAAATAGTCAGACACATCATGAGGTTATAATCTAGTTCATTCTGGCCATAGAGAAATATCGTCAGATTTTTTCCTTTCACTGGGTCCATGTAAGTTATTATTCTGACCACCACTTAGACCTCATAGACCACATATTACTAACTCGGGTGTAGGCATGTTGTAGGCGAATTGTTGGCATAATTTATGTTGGTTGTGCATGTATCTAAACTCATGTAGTTAATTAAGCCAGCCATAGAGCCTATGATCCGTATGTGCAAGTCAAAGCGAATGATTTCAAGTGGTTCACTTGCCAAAACAGGGAAGCGTTTAAAAAAAAAAAGACACGCCGCACGCGCTACTAAAATAAATGTATTTAAACACAAAGTAGCACATAATTGCAACATTTTATCACTGACATTCGCAAGACAAATAAATCACATTCTCCGCTTTAAGAATATGACGTCATCACGTGATTGTCTGGACAACAACTCAGCTGTTGTGGGTCTATGGGAGAGACTACGAAAAAAAAAATTCCACGTAATAGGCTCCATCAGCCACTTCCCGGGAGGGACTGTGTAGCAGGGACATTGCTAGTAGATTTGGCTAGAAATAAAGGAATATTGTCGCACCCGCCTTTACAATTTAGGCCGTATTGGTGGAGGAGCGTGGAGATAAATACGGGACACATTTGTGAGTGAAAGGGAAGAAAATGGAGTTGGAGGACGGAGTTGTGTACCAGGACGACCCGGGGACAACGGCTATGATGTCGGAAAGGGTCTCGGGCCTGGCTAACTCAATTTACCGTGAATTTGAAAGGCTCATTGGGAAATACGACGAAGACGTTGTAAAAGAACTTATGCCGCTGGTAGTCGCGGTGCTGGAGAATCTAGATTCTGTTTTCGCAGAGAATCAGGAGCACGAAGTCGAGCTTGAACTGCTTAAGGAAGACAACGAACAGCTCATCACCCAGTACGAGCGGGAGAAAGCATTGAGAAAGCATGCAGAGGAGGTGAGTCAATGGGGCTCTGGGCAGAGGATAGGGAGAACAGGGTGACTGATGGAAGAGAGGTCTGATGCAAGGCCAGTGATGCTCTCACTGAAACCAGCTAGACATCATTGTTTGCACCTGACCCACTACTGCACGTGTGCTGCCTTAGCTCCCCCGAAAGTACCACGAGGAGACCAGTGAGGCTAATAGCCATATGCAAGAATTGTTTACAGTAGTATGTGTTTTTCACGCATCCGTGGTTGTACCCGTTGGTTCACGGTGGCATGCTTTGATAGCGATGGTAGCTGGAGAATTGTTTTGATCCAATACAACCCCGATCTTCCACACCGAACAAGCATCCTATGATGTAGGCTATACCAATCATACTTAATGCATTTCAGTTCCTCGCTATAAATGGGACATTCCCGATTTCTGTAGCCTATAACCAGTTATAGAGACTGTGAAGTGTGGTAGTAGCAGCGGGATCCAATATAGTCTGACAGCTACATCATCAGTCAGGCCACAGACCACGAGTCCTCGTGAAATGACCCCGGACTATCTTCACTTTTTAATACAATGAGTTTAATAAGCGGGGACGTTGCTCCTTGAATGTAAATGTAATTTACAGGCCAGGGTTGCATATAATATAATATATATAATATATATATATCCAGTAGGTTTATGTTTTTTTTTTTTTTGTCATCTTTTCAATGATGCTTGATTTTCTTTTAAAACAATTACCACATGCAACCGATCATGCCCTGAAACAGTAATAGTAACACTACCAAAATAAAGTATATTGTCCCCATATATTACCAAATGTGTGGAAATGTAGTGTTTCAGTAATTTGACACTTCCACCTTCAGGAAGTACCTTACATGCACATTTCTGCTTCTCGATGTTGACAAGGTGTTGCTGGTTGTTGAAATAAGACTGAAATAAGTTGTTGAAATGAGACTGGTGGTGAAACCATGACACAACAGTTCAGACAGGCTCCTGGGCAGGTAAATGACTCAGCACTTTGTGCAGTCATATTTCATCAATACATATGGTGGACTGTAAACCGTCTGTAGCCTATACCTCAATGTTATGCCCTCTTCGGGTACTGTTAGTAAGCTTAGAATAATAATAAAAAATAACTTTTTTCAAGCCTTATGCATCCTTTGAAGCAGTCCTCACATTCATTAAGGAGAATGGAAACCATTGCTATGTTTTTTTTTATTTACTATAGCATGCCAAAAAAGTGTCCTGCCTTAAAAGAGGTACTAGGCTGCCCAGATACAGTCACAGAAACCTCAGAAGGGAGACCATAAACTTCACAGCTTGATTTTCATATTGCATGCAGTGGTTTTCTCACTTGTTAGATGTTTGCTGGGTACCAAAATAATTCCATTGCTTATAACACAGACACAAAGTGACGTGTACCTTCTGTTGCCATTTTTTCATGCTCTGGGCATCAAAGTAACTGTAATGCTTACTTGGCCGTGTGACTTGACCCTAATCTAAGCCCTGACTAGGAGGGAGAGAGTGATGCTGAAATTCCCTCCTCCTCAGCACCCAACCCCACCCCACCCTGCATTTAGCCTCACCTTTAGGAGACCCAGAAGGAGCTTCCTGGGGTTTCCTGATGTCTCCTCCAGGCGGGCAGGGGGGATACACCAAGCTGTGCTGCTGTTACTTCCAGGTCATATGATCCTTTGTTGTGACGGTCAGAGAGGAGGGCTTCCTGAGAGTACTGGTGGTTTTACCATTCACCCCTGGGGCTTTTCTTAAAAAAGCTGTACCTCTGCTATACCAGAGCAATGAAGAGCACCCACTCTTGTTACTCTGTATTGATTTTATTTGTCAGTGATACCCCTGGTGTTCATTTAGCCATTTAATCTCCCCTGCTCTTGGTAAATATGACTGTCAGGTGGCTTCTGTGCAACTCATTCTTGGAAGTGGATTGGCAGTCCATTCAGTTGCACCAGTTGATTTAACACTAAAGTCTTCCCCTTATTTGACAGCATTGTGCCAAATCACTTTCTGTGGACTCTATTAGGAGTGGTAATGGTGTATTCACATGTGTTCTGCAAGAGTTGATTATAGGAAATGGCACGTAATAAGGCTGACCTATCGCTATCAGTATCTGTTGGTTGAAAGATTGGTAATACTTTTGGGAGATCCAATTCTACATTTCTGGAGGGAAGAAGGTGGTGGAAAATGGGTATTGTGGGCCAGTTGTTGGACAGGATGACACATCTGCGCAGGATGCGCTGTGGGGGTGGGCGGCATTCCGGAATTTAAACGGCCAACAAAACACTTCCAGAGTTTCTATCTGTTCAATCACAAACATTTTCCAGACATCCTTGTGCCACTTTGGTGGTGTGACAGGAACATTTTGAATTGTATTGTGTGAAAATTCACTACCAAGGCTTTGATCACAGCTGATTAATTGATGCAAATCAGTTCAATTGATTAGTATCTAAATTACACTATAGACTTGGTCTAAGATTACTATACAGAAGGCAACCAAATCAGTTTGTCCATTTCAGTTACAGTGTAAGTAAACAAAAGACCAGCTGAAAATGAAAGCAAATTAAAGCAGCTTTCGAAAATGCTGTCTAAATTTCCTCTGGACTGTAGGATAATGATGGCTCTTTGGCTGGTGAAGTGTACTTGGGCTACATACTGTAAGGTTTTTGTTTTAAAGTCCTATATTTCACAGATATAAGCTTTGAAATGTTTCTATTGACAGTGGTTAATGACCTCTTCATAATGTTTGATTCAGGTCTATACTTTGAAACATTCTTAGCTGTGCGTTTTTTAAAAATGGTTTTCCAAATCTACCCTTACATAAAAGACTTTCTGAGTGATGTCCAGAGAAATTAACCCATGTATTAAAAAAACCTAAATGCCAGCTTTACAACAAATGCATTTGGTACTCTGTATCATTTCTATAATACAATATATAATCATTTAAGATATAAGCACCCTGTATGATATTGTAAAGAATACAAAATAAATGTGAGAAACAATTCATAGAAGCCAAATATCACATTGCTCCAGCTTTGTGTCAGTGTAATATGTGCGCTATAGTATGCTTTCAACAGTTTTGGGACTAGTCTGACCAGGCTTTTTCTCTCTCTGTCCTCTGTTCTCTTGGTATTCTGTCTTCTTGCCTGAGCAGAAGTTCATGGAGTTTGAAGACAGCTTGGAACAAGAAAAGAAGGACCTTCAGAAGAATGTGGAGAGGATGGGCTCTCAGTCTCGCCAGCTAGAGCTGAAGATCAAGAACTATGTCGACCAAAGTAAGAACATCCTTCTTTTTACTCCTCTCTTCTTTGCGTTATTTTGTTTCATTTCAGCACAGTGTCCTACATTTGGGATGAATTCCCCCGCCCCATGTGGTTTCCACTGAGTACTGGCGGCTCATCTTTCCTGATTGATTTGCTGTGTTTTTTTTCTTGTTCATGCTGAGGGTGATTTTAATTGGATTATTGGATTAGCGTACTATTTATCCTCTCACAGTGGCCAAGACAGAGCCTGTGCCATTTGCGGATTTAATTGGGAAACACTGTGGGCTTCGAAGTCATGACACTGTGGTCACACTATAACTGTAAAAATTCTCCCATAAATTTCCAATATACCTGACCCAAGTCCACAAAGACCTGGTGATATGACCTCACCACCACACACACGCACACACACGCACACACACAGACACACACACACGCACACGCACACACACACACACACACACACACACACGCAAAGATCACCAGATACACACAATGCAGCACACCCCTTACACTGCTGTGGTCCGCTCTGGGGAATGATTGATGGCTGTTCTGCCGCAGACAACGGCTAAGCACGTGGAGATCAGAGTCCGTCGTTGCGTCACAAATCATTGCCGTGGGGTGGACACACCCCTGAAGGTTGGACTCAGACGATTGCATAGCTTGGAAACCCCAAGCAAGGCTGCATGGGAGAAGATTTAAGCTGAACATTCACTCTGTACAGGCTCTTGGCCAGTGATGTGCCTTATGTCTGGTTTTGGGGATGCAGCCGTCTGCAGCGTAGAGATTTAAGCCCTGCTCATCTTCAGGCCCCTCTGTGTTGATCTTAACTCACATATCCTCAGAAATGATGTTGTTTGTTATGTGTGGGAGAAGTTATAGCCTAATAGTTAAGACGTTGGTCTTGAGCTTGGGAGCTCGCCGGTTTGATTCCTGTACCTGGAATCCAAGAAAAAATGTGGGTGGGGTAGTGAATAAACAGCCCCCTCTCTTGAACTTTGATCTATAGCTGAGGTGCCTTTGAGTAAGGCATCTAACTCCTCATTGCTCCAAGGGCACTGTCCCTGTACCTAATTCACTCTAAGCCACTCTGGAAAAGAGTGTCAGCTAATGTAATGTTATTTTTTCTAAATCCTGCCTTGCTTTACTCTGGTTGTTATCCATCATAGGCAGCTGTTGGTGTTGCCAGTGTTAGGTTAGAAGCTGCGCATATGACAGGAGGGGACAGAGTCTTGAAGGAGGGGCGCAAGAAACATTCAGAGAAATCAACTTCCGATATCCACAGCTCGACCCCTTTAAAAGGGCTTTGTTGTTCTCCTCATGTGTTCATCAGTGTCCACACTTCCACCGAACGTCCTTGACCTTGTGTCCACACATAGGCCTGTTGCGTCAACTCATGTTCCTCTCCATTGTCCCGTCTCTCTCTTGAGTGAGGAGGGCTCAACAAGTGCATTTGCATGAAAATAAGTGTTTTCCTTTGTTTTCATAAAAAATGTAAATGTGTAATTAGTGTAAGGGGAGGCTCTGTGTGGATGAAGATAAAGGAGAGAGCTTTGCCACAAGACTGAAGGGGCCGAACTAATGAAGCATTCTATTATGGTTGCCTATGACACTGTCATAAGCATTTAGCCATAAAGCCACACAGAGCACAAGATTCGGGATGTTGTAGCTCAGGTGTTTGTCCAGGTAAGGATGAGGAAGTGCTACTGTCGTTGTGCACTGCAGTTGTGTGTTCCATCACTGCTGAGCTGTTTACTGTACATGTGGCTGTCACACCCCGGATGTTGATTTTAAAAACATTATTGCCACAATGATGTAACCACCAGGGATCTATCTTTTCTCATTAAGCTTGCGGTTTGCCCCCTCTTGATAGCACGAAAAAAATTAATCTCAACGGGGAAGCTCCGGCAGCCAAAGTGGAGCGTCTCTCACACAAGCAGTTAACATGTTAACCTGTTAACATGGATGACGAAATGAAGATCCACACATAATGTAGCGGACATGCACATACAACACGGCTAGTGTGAACAAGGCTTAAGTCTTTCCCTTACAAGTCTTGAGAGAATGTGTCACGTTGTGACAGAATTGCACATCTCAGTGACAAGTGCACCCTCCCGCTACTAACAAGGTTGTTTCTCTCTCTAAACCCCAGACAGAGTCTGACTGGATTTATCTGTCTTCTACTCCTTGTCTCTTTAGTCTGAAGAGACCCTGCTGTTTTATTCTGTCAGTTTACAAGGCATTTGATGAGTCTGGAAACAACAAGCTCAGTTTAGCTCACAAACACATAGTTGTCAGCAGACTTCTCTGTGTGTGTAGTCCTGAAGGAGTTATATATCTCAGCGAGGCGCATAGCAATGGTCAAACCGCTTCTCAGCTGCATTGTTCCATAAGAAAACAACTGAATTTGAGCGCCTGCCACTTAAAAAAAACATCGCTGTGTGAACAGTGTTGAAGCCTGTTCGCACAGGACATAAATCCTGAAGTCTATGTTACATCATTGTCATTGTGTCACACACGGTCATTGTCTGACAGTGTTGATCAAAATGTTTGTGATTATTATTTGTCCCATAATCAAGCAGCTCTGTTTGGTATGCTGCTAGTATGATGTCTGAGAGTCAGCACAGCAACAGCTGCATCCATAGGCCCTCTGAAATGCAAACACTTTTTTTTAGAGGTGAAAGTAAAGAAGAGCTAAAGTTGGTCTGTATGAAGAAATTGACAGTGTGCAGAGTTCAGTGCTCACTACATGGGGCTTAGTTTTAAACCCTGGCAGCTCACAGCGGGATTATGTCTTTGTCACCGTGTGAGTGGAGCCCATTTGAAATCATTTAGGAGATTACTGCGCCGCCCAAAACCAAGAGGAGAATAGAGCCTAAAGCTCCCGTTTAACTCTGAACGCACACCGGCTCCAAGCACAGTTGTGATACTGTCACTGTTGGTGGGAGTAAGGGTGGGCAGGAGTAGGGTGCCTTTTTGGGGTCCTTTACCTATTTGCACCTGTTGATGTAAATGTGTTTGAATGTGAATGTGTTTAAATGTGAATGTGTTTAAATGTTTTTGTCTGCACCCTTATCTATGCTAGCACAGTGGTCTGCCAGCAATAGTTATTTATAGCGTTACTGTAGAGAAGGGGAGGAGAAGTCACCCCACCCGGCTTCGAACCCGGGTCTCCGGGGTACACAATGTGGCCTCCGACCGCAATGCCAAAGAGCCAGGCTCGTAGGGATGGCAGTCAGAGCACACCCACAACTCTAGTGATGGTCACTCTATCACAGTTACACCGTTCACTAAGAGTGTTCCAATAGCTTTACTGCCAGAACAAAATGCTAATACTAAAGCCATAGATTTGCTATGTAGTGATAAAGGATAAAGTGTTTGCTAAATTAATTCTTTCTTTCTTTCTTTCTTTCTTTCTTTCTTTCTTTCTTTCTTTCTTTCTTTCTTTCTTTCTTTCTTTCTTTCTTTCTTTCTTTCTTTCTTTCTTTCTTTCTTTCTTTCTTTCTTTCTTTGCCACCGTCAGTCAGCCGGCTGGAGGAGCGTGAGGCTGAATTGAAGAAAGAGTTCAATTCACTCCATCAGCGCCACACAGAGGTATGCCACTCCTCCTCAGGTGCCTGTGATGCTCTTAGCAATCCTTTGTTTGTTATAAGCAGAGTTTAAATTGGGCCGGAGTCCTCGGGAGTCAGCTCTGCCTCCTCACCTTGGCAATATAGCCAGCAGGAGCTGAGCTGCCTCTGTTAATGTATTTGTAGTGATACAGTAGAATGAGATATTGACCACTTTGTGTAAAGAAGGGCTCCCCGTCCTTACAAAAGCCAAATTCAACCAGCATTACGTTTAATTGTGCAGGTCAGGGGGGAATAAGGGCTCACTGGTGTGTTTGTTTGTGTTTTTCACAGATGATCCATAACTATATGGAGCATGTGGAGCGGATTAAACTCCAGCAGATCGGCGGAGACGCGTCTGAAACAGGAACTCTGGGAAGAGTTCGGTAGGACAACACAACCTGTACAACATTGCTACATATTTATCACATATAAGCACATTTATTTATTTATTACATGTAAACACATTTGTAGCTAGAGGTGTTACATATCAACCATCAATGGCGCAAAAATCTTGCTAGTCGTCACTGGTTTGGCATTTATGTCATAGTTGGTAATGGTCAATGGTAACAGTTGCTCTGAATGCTTATGCTGCCCTCGTCCTCATTGGTAGTTGGCATGTTGCCACATCTGTTTGTTTTGCACTTGTTTAATACAAGGATACAAGGGTATTTATTTGTCACATGCATAGACATACTGGGTAGAGTAGGACATGCAGTAAAACTGCTGATTGGTAATCCAAACTGTGCATGGGCAAGGGGGGGGTAAAGTGCATAGAATGCAGTTGGGGGGGGGGGGGGGGGGGGTGGCTAGCTGATGAAGAGCAGAGGTGATGGGGGGTGGGGGGTGGGGGGTGGGATAAAGTGCATAAAGTGCAGTCGGGGTTGGGAGGGAAGACTGGCTGTGGTGGCCGATGATGGTGACGGGAGTAGGGGCAGGCACAGAGGAGCTGGCAGCCTCCACTGTGACTTCACCCCGCGCTGCTGCAGAAGAAGCTACTTACAGGGAGATGAGTGAGAGGCCAAGAGGGGTAGAAAGAGTGTGTGTGTGTGTGTGTGCGCGCGCGCACATGTGTGCGTGTGTGTGTGCGTGTGTGTGTGTGTGTGTGTGACTCATGCCGTTGCCGCTGACCATAGTGGAGCCTCTGTGCTGAATGTCTGTATTTGTCTGTGAGTATGTGTCACTGAGCGAGAGCTATGACCCTTCCCCTCGTGTGTATGTGAGTATGTGTGTGATGTCTTTGTGAATACATGTCGCTGTGTTTGTGTGTGTGTGAGAGATGTTTGTGTGTGTCTGTCTGTGTGTATGTGGGTGTGCATTTCTACAGAAGAGTGTGTGTTTTAAAAGAGAATAATAATAAAAAATTCACATCTTATTTGTGAAGCCCGCCTTTTCTACTCCCCCCTCCCCCTGGTTCCTTCCTGCCCAGTTCCCAGAAGCTCTGCCCAGGCTTACTGCCCTCTGCAGAAGGTCCTCACTAGTCCTTACACCGTCTACCTCCTCTCATCTCTCCAGGCTGAACAGACAGAATTTGTGTGTGTGTGTGTGTGTGTGTGTGTGTGTTTATATCCATATATCTGTCCTGTGTTTCTTTTTCCAAACTGTTGAAGCACTTTGAGCTACGTCTTTTGTATGAAATGTGCTATACAAGTGAAGATTATTACCTCCGCCAAGGAGGTTATGTTTTTGCCGGTGTTGGTTTGTTTGTTTGTCTGTTTGTTTGTTTGTTTGTTTGTTTGTTTGTTAATAGCATAACTCAGAAAGTTCTGGATGGATTTCGACGACATTTTCAGGATAGATCAGAAGTTGGCTAACTTAGAACTGATTAGTTTTTGGTGGTGATCCAGATCACCGTCTGGATCCAGGATTTTCACCATTGTGAGATAGGGCTAATTTGGACATTTTTGCTAATAACTCTACAAATAATATTCAGAATGCTTGGTAAAAAAAATCTCAGTATAAGACCACCATATAGACAAACAATCCCCATAGAATGGTCCAGATTCTGGGATTATTCCGGATCTGGTGATCCAGAATGTTAAATTTTCGAGCTTTGTGGAAAATAGGCTACTTAAAAAAAAAAAAAAAATCAACCCAAAAACATACAACTAACACCAAACTGTAGCTGAAACATTGGTAAATGGGAAGTGTGTCAACAGATTTTTTACCCATCAAACAAAAAGTCTTCAGGTGGGGATGGTATGAGGTGGAGATTTCAGCTGCCTTGGCCTATGCTCTACATTCCCTGAGTGCTTTTGTAGTTATTACTATTATTATACATTGGTGGCTATACTGGAGATTACGTGTGTGTATGTGTGTGTAAGAAGAGGACCACCTCTCATCTCTCCAGCAGGCCTCCACCACTGCTCCGTGTCAGTATCAGTAGTCAGTAGGATCAGTGTGGTCTCCATATTACACACAGTCTCTGGGTTTGCCCAGAACGTTTTGTGATTTAGGTCAGATGTGTACTGGGAGCTCTTCTTTAACGCTTTTGCCAAATTGAAGCAGCCATCAACTGTGTTGTTGTTTTTGGTGTATTGGGCTGCTGCACGATTACCTTGTCCAAATGAAATGGGCTTTTACTTAGCGGCCTCTTACTGTCATTGTGTGTGGAATTAGAGTGTGCAAATGGATTGGAGTTTTTCTTTTTCCAAAACCTCAAAAAGGTCTTTAGTGCCTCCAAGGGGACTCGAAAAGAGGGAAAAGAGAGGCTGGCATATCACGTTTCTTTTTGCCTCTGTCGAAGAGGTTATGTTTTTGCGAGCATTGCTTTGTTTGTCCGTTTATTTGTTAGCAACTTTACGCAAAAAAGTTATTAACAGATTTCCATGAAAGTTCCAGGAAAGGTTGGAAATAGGCCAATGAAAAAATGATTAGATCTTGATGGTGATTTGTCTGAATCCAGGAATTTTATTCCTTTGTTATTTCATCCACTTTATTATTGTGAGATAGGGCACGCCTTTAGCAGAGGTCTGCGTTCTCCGAGTGCTTTCTAGTTCATTTTCCTGTCCTCATGATCTCTTATCTCAATCTCGTTTTTTGCTTTTTTCTGTCTTTTCTTCTCACCCAGGAAAGAGCGCCCCCTGTCTTTAGGGATCTTCCCTACGTCGGGCGTAAACGCTGCTCTCACCCCGGAGCTGCTTGGCAGGGGGGACACGCCCAGCATGGAGGGCTGGAGGTTCAACGATCCCACCCACCCCCGCTCCAACACCAGCCTCAAGGTGGGCGCAGGGCCCCATGTTCATTTCCTCCAAAGTGCCATCCCGACCCATAGATGGCAGCACTCAGTACCAATGATATTAGTTCCCAGCTGCAGGAATACATAAAAGTAAAGGGGAGCTTGGTCAAAGATGGTAGATATGCTCAAGATACTTCGTGGTAGTCCATGTTAATGGGGGCAAAGTGAGGTTCCGGTTCCGGGCTGCATGCATGGGTGTATGGTTAATGATGACTGACGTTTCTACGCCTCGTGGTCTCGTGGTTGGTAATCATATTAGGGCGGCCACTAATGCGATCATGGTTAAAGGAAGTGGCTCGTCATGATGAATCTTGGGATATCTAGCATCTTTGGCATGGTCTTTGCTAGCACTGGTCTGTGTAGTCTCTTTAACTTGCTTCTCTGAAACCTGGGGAAATGAATAACACATTTCATTGGTCCATCCAAGGAGGCATAACTTTGAAACAGCCCTTTGGCAGACAAATATAGCCTACCATAACCGTGCCTGAGATTTTCAGTCACAGGTGGATTGTTAATTCATAAAGGATGATGTAAAAAAGATGATGATGATTTTAAATAGCAAAGCATTTGTGTAATATGAAAACGACAGTGGCCATGATCATCAAAGAAGTTGGACCGAAATGTTGTCAATGTCAATTTTAAGTAGTGGTGATGTAAATGTGATGTTAAATTTAGTGTGAGGATGTTCTTTGCCAAGCCTGAAAAAAACACTGTGCATACCAAAGCAGGAAACTCGGAAATGGGAGAGGGAGAGAGAGTGAGTGAGAAAGAGAGGCGTATTGTGTGTGCGCGCGTGTGTGTGTGTGTGTGTGTGTGTGTGTGTGTGTGCGCGTGTGCGCGTGTGTGTCTGTGTGTGTGTTGTGTGTGTTCGAAAGAGAAAAAGGAGTACTTTGTGTGTGTGTGTGTGAGAGAGAGAGTGAGTGAGAGTGAGATGCAGACACTGCACGATGTTTGTGATCCGGCGTATGTTCCCGCTTGGCAGCGAGTCAGACGCCCCCTCAGTAGCAGCTCCCAGAGAGGCCCTGAAGAGAGCGGAGCTAAATGAACAGTGCTTCAGGTGCCACAGCTAGTAACAGGAGATATGCCTCTACTGGCAGCCATGACAGTGGAACTCATTCCATTCCAGCTTGTACACACACACGCACACACACACACACGTGTACACACACACATGCGTACACACACATACACACGCGCGCACACACACACACACACACACGTGTACAAACATGCACGTGTACACACACACATACACACATGCGTACACACACACACACACACACACACACACACACACACACACATACACACACAAATTCTTTCTCTTTTTACTCTCCTTCTCTCTGTCTGCCTGCATTCTCTCTTTACTCTGTAACACGTGCAAATAGACACGCACACAAAAGACTCTTTCTCACAGACACACATATTTTGTGTTTCATTCTCCTCCCCTCTCTTTCTCAAACACATCTTTTTTTTTTTGGTATGACTCACAAACACATGCGACCATGTGCATTCATGCGTGCATTACACACACACACACACACACACACACACACACACACACACACACACACAAGCACAAAGTTAAAGTCGTGGTCAGGCCAAATGGCCAGAGTGTAACTGACTCCTGAGCGAAATGCTAATCAGGCCTCTTTGGAAATGCTAATGGCTAGCGGAGGCAGTCAGCTGCAGCTCTGCTGGAGTTGGACAGGACAGAAAGGCCATCATGTCTGTCACGGCTGGCCCTGACTGGCCTTTCTGTGAAAAAGCACTGAGTGACTATCAGATTGTTGCATTAGGACTGAATCATCTGGACCACGGTGCTTTGGAAAAAAGGCTACCATAGTAACAGAAACCAAGGCCAAATACACTGATGTTCTGTAGTTTAATGACAGTTTAGGTTTCTCTCTTTCTTGTCTAAATGCTAGTGAGTCTCCTAAAAATGTCTGGCAAATGCCTGAGCTAATAATTCACACAGACACACACAGACAGACACACACAGACAGACACACACAGACAGACACACACAGACAGACACACACAGACAGACACACACACACAGACACACACACACAGACACACACACACAGACACACACACACAGACACACACACACCAGGGATGGAAATGGGAAATTGGCACCAGCCACCAGCCACCAGCCAAATGCTGGTAAAATATAAAAGTGGCTGGTAGATTTCACAAAATGACAGACACAAAATGATGATTTACTGTTGAGTGGCGGCTGAATTTTACCATTATTTGTCAGTGGCTGGTAAAGGTTCACATTTCGTAAAGTTAATTTCCACCCCTGACACACACACACACACACACACACACACACACACACACACACACACACACAAGCTGGTGGTGCTTTGATGCAATGCAAAGGAGTGTCTATTTAAAAACTACCCAAGGGTTAAAGTTTCACAATGACACGGCACGTAGCTTACAATCACCTGTGCTGCTTGCCAATTCTGGGATTCACAGCTATGTTCATGAGCACATCTGTGGGTGTGGAACCATTCAGAGGAACCAGAATGTTGCTTGACATGTAATTATCTTAAAGCAACGCCAAGTAGTTTTTTCAACCGAATTTTTCCAAAATTATTTCAGTGGTTCATCAACTTGTAACTGGGTGAAAGGCACTTCCGAATTCACTTTTTTCGCCCTCCTACGTAACTGGGCTATAGCCACAATATATGTAAGTTTGGAGGAGCGGGCCGTCTCTCTGTAGTTCGAACGAGAGACAATTCTGCTTCCACTTCTAACTGAAGGCGAAAACTACTCAGTGTTGCTTTAATCATTTAATATGTAATATGTGGCAATCAAAGTGATTTGTCTGCCAGTATGATTCCTCTGTATGGTTCATTGCTTAGTCTTCGGGCTTTTTATGCTTTCATCTCTGCAAAAGGTTTCGGGTTATGAACTCTTCATTCATCAGGGTTATGAACTCTTCTCTTCTCCTAAATGATGTCCCAAAGCACATGATTTTGCGTGACACACAAACACACACCAGGGGCTGTAACCTGCCCTTAGCCCTTAACTTGGTGTGTGTGTGTGTGTGTGTGTTACTGCTTCTACTGCTGCTCCTAAGGTCAAAAAACAAGACATTTTCTGAAAAGTTCTGCTTCTGTCACAAAAACACCTTTATTCTAACCAAGGAAAAAGCCACCTCAGCCACACACAAAAAGGTACAAGGTGTAACCCACCCAGTCAAGCAGTGTTTAAAGTGTGGGACTTTGGCTGCTGCTTTAGAGAAAAGAAAAGAAAAGTACAGAACAGAAAAAAAGAAAGAAAAAACATTGCTGGCTTTATGTGCTATTCTCTCCCCTCAGCAGCTTGATTCGGACGACTCCCAAAAGCGGGAGAGTAAGAGGGCGCAGGAGTCTTGGGGGAGTTCGCTGGCAGAGGACTGCAAGGTAGCTGCATCCGTGGTGGCGGTCCAACATGAGGGTGGTGGTCAGTCGGTCGGTGGGTCGAGCTCGCTACGGCTACTCCTACTGCTGCCACCGTACCGCTCCCTAACCAGAGCAACGTAGCAGTAGTCACATGCTACTGGTGTCAGTGTCCGCTGTTCCAGTGTTGTGCTGTCCTCTTAGTTTACACCTGCTGTTTTAATCAGAGACTCCTGCTTAGAGCTTAGACTGGGGCTGTATGCAACCATCTGAGGGTCCTAAAGTATCCTGTTTGGGTCCAGAGTAGCTGATTCGATTCTGAAATAGCAAAAATAACTAAGTTAGAGACGATCGAGTCAAATGATTGTCATCTCAAAATTACTGCAATGAGGTGGTTGCATATAGCTTGCTGATAGTGTCCCATTTTGCACATTATTGTCATTGCATGGTGCTTCATTATTACGCCATTTTAGTTTTTTTTACTCATGGTCCACATTTAATTTGCGCACTAATAACATCAACACCAAATACTTTGTGGTTGAGCAGGTATTATGTGCATCACTGACTGTTTGACTGGGTGTCGGTTTGTGTAACCACTCTGTGAGTTTATGACAAAGAGATGTGATTTGTGGCTTATTTTTTACTCTTTCTCTGTATGCTTTCAGTTGTGTGTGTGTGTGTGCAAGATTGTGTGTCGGTGTGCAGTTTGTCCTTGTTTGTGTGAATAGTCTGTGCTGTTTTTAAATATCTCTGTGGATGTGTCCTGTCGGTGGTGGTGGTGGTGGTGGTGGTAGTATTTCAGTCTGTTATTTATTTGTCAACACGGTCCTTGTTTTACTTAACCCCAAGCTTAAGCCAACCAAAGCCCAATGCTTTAACATTTAAACGCTTATGAAATTACACGGTTAGATTTCAGACAATTGATAGTCTTGCAACACGGCAGATTAAATGAATAATATGGGCATTGGCTGTCTATCTGTGTTGCACTGTGCCTGTATGTGTTCTGAGATGCTCTGTTGTCTGTGTTACCTAATTTTGGATTTTTGTTTTTTGGAAAAAGCTTGGTGGTCTATGTTTGTGTGTGTGTGTGTGTGTGTGTGTCTGTCTGTCTGTCTGTCTGTCTGTGTGACTCAGCCACTTGACTCTGTGGGTCGTTGTCACAGGATGAGCTATCTGATTTGACCCCGATGTCCACCACGGCCTCGGAACTCGGGGACAGTTCGGACAGGAACAGCAAAAACATTGAGGTGCAGGCTGCACCCGGAACCAAGTCGGTGTCTGTCGGTGAGTCAAAGTTCCACTGTAGTAATCAGAGAACCATTTTACTGAGAGGAACTCTTGCCAGACATTTCAGTCCAGATTGCAGACAACTCCAGAACTGGCTCCACTACTCAGTCACCAGACAGGCCCAGAGTCTTTCCAAAGGCAGCTGCTGTTTGAGTTTCAGCAGATGGTTCATCACACGGTCACTGAGATCTGATGGTTTCTGCTCATATGAATTATCTGGAGTAAAGTGCCTTTGTCTGTCTGTCTTTCTGCCTGTCGGCCTGTCCAGATCTTGCTGATGAGGTATTTATAGGTCTTATTAATAGGGTACCTCTAGTATATACTGTGCTGTAGTATATACCTCTAGTACATTGTTTCTCAAAGTGTGGGACTACTTCCCAAGTAGTCAATGAGCAGTCGTTTTAAAATATTATATTTTTCATGTTTCTTAAGCTACCTATGCTATGCACAGCGTGTTTAAACAACAGATATATCATCCTCATGCCATTCCCTAGTTATTACGGCTGTGATGCTGCACCAGTTCATGCATTTACATAGCCCTGTTAGCCTCAGATGGGGGGAATGGTCCTTGAGTTTTTTTTTTTTTTAAAGGGAGGGAAGTGCTCATCAGTCTGCAAAACTTTCAGAAACACTGCTCTAGTATCTAGTTTATACTGTAATAGTTCCTGTTCAGCACAGGGAAGCTCAGATATGATGGTTTCAAAGAGAAAACTTGTAAAAAGAGAAAATCAGTTGGTTCATATTCACAGTACAGTATCTAATCTGTTGGTTCCTATTCAACCAAGTGCAGCATAATTAACATGCTATTCATAAAAGGGTAATTCAGATGTTAATGATTGCTGCAATTCAGCTCTACATTTCTGCAAATCTGATTAGACAGTTAATGAAATATAATTGCTGTGGATTTGCAGACTGGGGGGATTGATTGATGAGTATGAAGTATATTCATGGTTTTTGCTATGCTCCCTAGCTGAATAGTTAGATGTACTTTAGGCCTTCCTGTCAGGTGGCCTTTTATATTCTGATTAGATTAGCATGTCTCCTTGATTGTGCTAGTTCACAAATGCCTCTCCACAAACCCAAAGAGATGATTTCATTATAGTTCCAAAGTGTGGGATCCAGTAAGTTACCATGAATGATGAGCAAAGCCGATTGTGACGAGGCGCCCTACAGTGGCCCCTAGTTATTCGCGGGAGTTACGTTCTGAAAAAAACCCGCGATAGGCGAAATCCGCAAAGTAGTCAGCTTTATTTTTTACAACTATTATAGATGTTTTAAGGCTGTAAAACCCCTCACTACACACTTTATACACTTTTCTCAGACAGGCATTGACATTTTTCCACATTTCTCTCTCTTCTACTCTCAAACTTCAAACTTGCAAACATACAGCACTTCAGAGTCACTCAGCTAGCGATGGAAGATTTAGGCAAATTACGGGGCGCAGAAGACAATGCGCTGTAAAAAAAAAAACACATGGGGCAGCCTCAGGACGGGCTACGCCGCCACTGGCCACTGGCCACCTTGTGGCAAGATGAAATATAATTCACGAAAATTAATGATATCCTGTGTTTGGCCCATTTAAAGCATTCAAAGACGGGATTATAAGGAATTATAGTTGCCCTGCCTGAAACTCATGATGAAAGCAGACTAGGTGTGAGAAAACCACCGCAATCAATTATGGTATGTTTGTTGGGGGTGGCCACTGAGAGCTGGCATAAACAGTGGGTCAAAGAAACTTAATTATCATACAGACTGACAAGGTCTCCAGACCTCACCGAATCAGAAGCCCAGTTCATTTACACTAAGGTTCTAGGAGGAGTCTTTAACAGTATGAATGGCTGGAGTTCGAGATGCTTGTTGTGCATTGTTCAGCTGTGTTGGTTCCGTTGCGGTTCAGTTGGTCTTCAGAGAGTTCAGATCAACACCACTGAATCTGGAGTATGTTTTACATGCCTCGTGACTGGCTTACTGGAAGACTGGCATATCCATTAGAATGCCACATTAGGACACTAATGAATACATAGACTGCTGTATACAAGACTTTCAGTTTTGTCATCTTGCAATAAATGGATATTCGGCAGTTGGCCTCCTCAAGTCTTTACTGATTTTCAGTCCTTTTGTTGAAGTTGAGTTAAAAACAGTCAATTCTCCACAGACGCTTTCGAGTGATACAAATGTTGCCTTTGTGCCTGTGTGCAGGTTTGGCTGATAACGAGGATAAGTCGGACGTGCAGGCCATCATCGAGTCCACACCAGAGCTGGACATGGACCTCAGTGGCTACAAGGGAGCCAGGTGATACACACACACCTCTTCTGCCTTCCCATCCTCTAAGCCACTTCATGCATATAGCCACACACCTGTTCTACTTTACCATCATTGAAATCACTTTATGCATATAGCCACACCTGTTCTACTTTACCATCCTTAAAGTCACTTTTTGCATATAGCCAGAGGTGGAGACCCAGGCTTCAGAGAGTTAAAAGCCCTCATAAGGATAGGGGCAGGCTTCATTCAGACAATTTAATTTACTTTTAGAGTGGTGGCCAAACGTTAACACAGCTGAAAGACAGACAAAGAAGGCCGCACTACCACTAACATTTATTCACACGGACACGTTTCAGCGTTCTGCCTTCCTCAGTTAAAACCCCTGCCACATATTTGATCCAACTGATCCTCATAAGCACACAAATCATCAGACAGGTAGATCTGCTAAGATTAGTGGAATCACCTGTGTTACATGCACAGGCAGAAAGAACACAAGGAAGGATTCTTACTGTCTGAAGCTGGGATTGACTAGCCCGGCTACCGCGACTTGTCAATGCTCTGCGAGCATTGGTCTGGCCAAGCTGTGTTGTGAACCCATTTCTCAGAAGGCGGGTTTAACTGGACGAAGCTTCAACGAATCACACCCCTGTGTCCTCTGACGTATACGCAGCGAAGGAAACTGTTTGATCCAAACAAAAACTAGCAGTAGTCCCTTTTTGAAATTCTCGAATTTCATTGGCGCCCATTCCGAGGCGCGAGCAGAAATGGTGTAGACAGGCAGCTTGGCCAGACTGACTTGCTCACGAAATGCAAATGCAGTGTCACAGGCAGTATGGGCACGCCGAGGCTAGGGATTGACACTTGTCATGTATGTAGAACACTTAACTTTAGAAAATGTCTGAATCAAATATTTGACAAGGCTTTTACTTTCTGAAGCCAGGATCTTCACATCTGCTTTAAGTGGGTCATGTTTGAAGTAAAATACCTTGTTGTTTTTACTAATACATTAGCTTCAGTGTTTCTGTCTGTTTTTCAGGTGGGTCATGTTTGAAATAACATAGACAGGTGTTTTCTTTAACTCTTCTCTGTTCTGCAGCACCCCGACCAAGGGGATTGAGAACATGGCGTTTGATCGTAACACGGACTCCCTGTTTGAGGAGCTGTCGTCCGCTGGCAGCGGCCTCATCGGGGATGTGGATGAGGGAGCCGATCTCTTAGGTAAACACACACACCTCACTGGAACACCTTGGGGACTCGCTCACGGACACACACACACACACACACACACACACACACACACACACGTATGTGCATACACTCACCCACACGCACACACATACACGAGTACGTGCACACTCACCCACACGCACACATGCACCCACGCATACACATGCACACCTGCGCATGCACACACACACATGTACACACACACACACATGCGTCTGTACATGCACACATACACACACATGCACACACACACACAATCCCAGGTCGTGGTGTCTCTTAGGAGGACATATGGCTGGGTGTGTCAGGTCTTTGAAGTGCTTGCGATTAAATTTCAGTTTGATGAATTGACTATAGAGCGTGCAAATGATGGGATTACTGGTACAGGGATTACTGTACTATTCATTAAGAATTGCTTAGATGTAACAGTTTTTTGTTTTATGTATATGTGGTTAGGTTGTAGTAAAAAAAATAAAGAAACACTTATGGAACTTGGCAGCAGTTCTTTTGCTGTTCCTGTTACCTTGTTTTATTCAAGTTATACTGTGGGCTTAAAAAAAAAAAAAATGTTTGTATATTTTAGCAGAACAAGTGATTGTCTCAAAGACTTTAAAGAACACTATTTTCTGTACAAAGTTTATCCCATCCACCACAAAACCTTAACCTGCCTATGTCATCAATAGAACACACCCCCAGTTAAGATATTACGGTTAAGATATTAGAACATTAAGTACTTTGAAATGTGTCTGTCTTTTTTTCCTGTACAGTTCTAAGAATGCAATATTCCATTTGGGACAAAGTTTGTTTAAGCCCTCCACTACAACCTAGTCTGATTTTGACATCAGTCCAAAACACGAGGTACACAGTTTTCAGCTAGACAAGCTAGAGTCTAGATAGTATTGTTAGGTTGATAATAAGTACTGATAATGATAACTGAATCAGTGGTGCCTGTATGATGTAGCTGTGACCCATTAGCACAACCAGATGACCCCCTAGACAGAGATGAATTTGTACGATGCTAACGTGGGTGTCTTTCTTCCTGCTGTGTGTCTTTCTTCTCCTCTCCTTTCTTCTCCTCTCCTTTCCTCTCCCCTCCTCTCCTCTCCTCTCCTCTCCACTCCTCTCATCTCCTCTCCACTCCTCTCCTCTCTATTCCTTTCCTCTCCTCTCCACTCCTCTCCTCTCTATTCCTTTCCTCTCCTCTCCACTCCTTTCCTCTCCACTCCCCTCCTCTCCTCTCTGCTGCTCTTCTCTCCTCTCCACTCCACTCCTCTTCTCTCCACTTCTTTCCTCTTCTCTTGTCTCCTCCCCCCTCCCCCCTCTCTTTTCTTTTCCTCTCCTCTCCTTTTGTCTTCTTTCTTCTCCTCTCCTCTCCCCTCTGCCCTCCTCTCCTCTTCCTGCCTCTTGTTCCCCCTCCATCCCAGTGGAGTACTCTGGTGTGTATGAGCTATGCCTCTTCCTGCCTTTCCTTCCTCTATGGGTTTCCCCTGGCCCTGCCCCAAGCATGTCTGACCCCATGAGTCACTACTAACTTTGGGCTTGTGTAAAATTGGCTGGCTGGCTGGCTAGTGGTTGCCTTAAACCAATGCATTTTGGACCTGAAATAGTGAAGTTTTTTTGGGCCAAATGTCATGGTAGCACACTGTATCCACCCATGTGGTATGCTGACGTTCGGACGAGATTGTCCATGTGGTATGCTGACGTTCGGACGAGATTGTCCAAACGCATCACCATTTCAAGTCCAGAATGCATTGCTTTAAGCCAGCCACTAGCCAACTAGGTGACTTCAAACAAGCCCAGTGGCTTAACTTGAGTCACTGGTGGCATGCCATTGGATGTCATTCTGTGTATTTATGTCAGTATGACTTTAGCAGTCTGCAAACTATAAGCCTGTAGTTGACATGGCTCTTATTTGTGAGCATTGCCACAGCTGTTTGGGCTGTAGTGTTTTTGTCTCTTTGTTTATTTATTTGCATGTATTTTTGGATAGCTGCATGCCTCTATATATGCCCTCACAATTTGTCCACAGTCTCAGTTAGTGGGAGTTAGTTTTTAATGCATGACGTTCTTGTCACCTCACCACTTTTGATTTTGTCATTCATGTCTTAATCCTCATGCTTCTGTCGTCTGCCCCTAACACGGATTGCATGGGTTTTTCAGTCCAAAATATCCTGGGTAAGACTTTCCCCTCCTCTCTCTTTCTCACACACCCATACTGTGAAGTGTGTCCAGAGTTCATGTCGGAGTGTCTGTTGTGTCTGTGTTAGTGTGTGTTTCTTGGATTCGACCTCCTCTCACATGAAGGTTTGTGGTGCATTAAGTTCCTAGGATTGACATCATAAAATGGTAAGCTCCTGAGGGTGATTTAGCCTGTAGGGTTTCAAAAATAAATAATAATAACCTGTTGTCTGCAGGTATGGGTCGGGAAGTAGAAAATCTCATCCAGGAAAACACACAACTGCTGGAGACAAAGTAAGAACATGATATTTTTCTTCTCAATGCCCAATATGAGATAAGCTGAAACCATGTCCTGGGTGAGAACATTGAATATGCTATTGATAAATATATAAAATAAATAAATGGATACATACAACTTTATAGAACATTAGATGAGACATTAGGGTCACATTATTATGTTGTAAAACAATAATTAAATAAATACAACATAATTTCAGTTGACTACTGTCTGGTGATGAACTGGTTATTAATCACAAGCACTAACTAATGCTGAGAGGGTGATTTTTTTAGTGTGTGTTTGGGGCTGAGAGGGTGATTTTTCTAGTGTGTGTTTGGGGTTGAGAGGGTGATTTTTCTAGTGTGTATTTGTGGCTGACAGGGTGATTTTTCTAGTGTGTATTTGGGGAGAGGGTGATTGTCTCTAATCGTAGAGCAGAGGCGATTGTAGATTCTGTTTGGAGCTTCATGCAAAAATTCCACCACTTTCGTTGAAACCTGTATTGCCACTACTGTATTTTAAAGTCTGTCAGCTCTCAGGGCCCCTTGTAGTGGCTTCGGGGCACCAAGCATTTGCATGTGTTGGGTGTTGACAAGCTACGCCTCTGTCCCAGAAATGCCCTGAACGTGGTGAAGAACGACCTGATAGTGCGGCTGGACGAGCTGGCCTGCGAGAAGGAGGTGCTGCAGGGCGAGCTGGAGGCCGTGCTGGACGCCAAGAGCAAACTGGAGGACAAGACCAAGGAGCTGGAAGACGAGATTAAGAAGTGAGTCCCACCCTGCCGTGGCCTCACAGCGCCCTCTGGTGCTTAGGAGGACCACTGTCAGCATTGACTCAAATTCAATGCCAATGCCACAACAAAAACAAAAAAAAACAATCGTCAGGTCCAAATTTGTTATCAGGTTCATCCATCAGCATATTTCTTTTGTTTTGATGTTAAATATGTGATATTTGTCTGTCTGTCTGTCTGTCTGTTTGTCTGTCTGTCTGTGTCCAGGTTGCGGCTAGAGGCTGAGGATACCAAGAAGAAAATGACAGATGAGGATGAGGTCAGACTGTGCCACAGCCAGCAGCATCGCGATTAGATATCAGATCAGTAAAGCAAATGCAAGTCCGTATTGATTAGCTAGAAGAAATGCAGGACAATATTGATCAGATAGAGGAAATGAGGATCAGTATTTTACAGGTAGAGGAAATGTGGGACAGTATTGATCAGCTGGACAGAATGTAGAGTGGTATTGAAAAGGTAAATCAAATGCTAATTGATATTTATCAGGAAGATCAATTACAAGTCAGTATTTATCAGGTAAAGCAAATGCACATCAGTATTTATCAGGTAAAGCAAATGAAATAGACATAGTTTAGATCTTCAGTACTAAGTTTACATAACAGACCTCTTAGGGGTGTCCAACTATAGAGCCCTTGAAAGCGTAAATGTCAAAAATCTCCTCTACCGTGGCGCCTGTCCTATGATGGGCTCCTAGACTTTGTAACCATCCAGTCCCTTTTACTTTGCATTCATGGTAGCCAGAGTGGGATTTTAAGACGAGCAGTACATTTGAATAACATCTTGTGAGTTACAGAATGTGTTTATAACCATTAGTTCGAGCATCTACCTCACTATGTTTTTGTTACAGCATTTTGGTAGAATGTACTGGAATCTCACATTTATCTCTGGCCTGACAAGTTACATGGTTTCAATCCTGTACATAATCCTGTCCAGTACATATTCCACTATTGGCAAAGAAGCTGGCTTTGACTTTGAGTTTAACTTTGACTTTGGTGTGTGCGCGTCAGGACTGGGACGTGCAGAACGACGTTCCCACGGCGCAGAGGAAGCGCTTCACGCGTGTGGAGATGGCCCGCGTGCTCATGGAGCGCAACCAGTACAAGGAGCGCCTCATGGAGCTGCAGGAGGCCGTCAGGTGGACCGAGATGATACGGTACGCTTCTCCAGGAACACCACACACACACACACACACACACACACACACTGAGATGATACGGTACGCTACACCAGGAACACCACACACACACACACACACACACACCAAGATGATACGGTACGCTCCAGGAGCACCAAAGACACACACACACACACACACACACACACACACACACACACACACACATACACACACACACACACACACACACACACACCGAGATGATACGGTTCGCTTCGCCAAGAAAACCACAGACCAAAGCCCCAACGATGCCCTTCACACTGAGCATGCTCCGTTGTGTCAGGACTACACCCGTGCTTCATACAACAATACATATGGCTTATTTTGTGCTCTTCTTTTTTTGTCTGTCTGTCTGTCTGTCTGTCTGTTCAGGGCTTCGAGAGGTAACCCTGACACCAGTGAGAAGAAGAAATCCAGCATCTGGCAGTTGTAAGTTAACCTCACTAACCTCACTCCTCCTCTGTACACTGTAGCCCCTGTAGGACCATCGTTTAGGTTGGGCCAGAAATCGCGGGCTAGTAGCCCCAGGACAGCCCCTGTAGGCCCGTGTTAGCCTCTGGCCCTGAACGTGTGAAGCCACTTAGCACCAGTCCCGTGTCGGCTCGGCTTTGGCCCGGCAATGTAAACCCCCCCGCTCATGTGTTATTATACTGCCCTGCACTGCATACATCTGTTATGGCATACACCTTTCATTACAGACATCAGTGAAACAAGTATTTAATTTTTTTTCTTTTCTTTTTTTAATCACTTTGTTTTCTGCAGCATGTAGGTGAAGTTATCAAAGCACTTCCCTCCGATCCTTTAACTCTTTGACCTTTCAATGTTTTACTGCAGGCTGGAAGCACCAACTTGAGAAGTTTTTTATATATAAAATGAATCCATTTGTTTAGGTATTTAAAAAGTTCTGCACCACATACTGTGTGTGGGATGCAATGAGGAGCTTGTCTGTATCTAAAATCAGATTATGATAAGAATATCTGATGACTGTTTCTCAACCTGGTGCTTCATGGAGGCGTGGGGGTCTCCCTGCTGATGGTAGCTTGCAGCTCTGCTGGCCTCACCCCTCCACCTGTCAAGGCAGTACAACAAACTGACTTGGCTTGGCTTGACTGTCCCTCTGTGTGTTTCACCTGCTGGGCACTTGAGTGGTTCCCTTGCTGTGCCCAGCAAGAGCAGGGATGTCTGACTCAGACCTGACAGGGACGTAGCCAGAAATCATATAATAGGTGGGCCCAAAAAAAAAAATCAGGTGGGCCTCGCCCAAAACACTTAGGTTATTTTTATTACTAAAACAGTCAGTTGAACTTATAGAGGTTTCTAATTGGGTGGGCCTGATTGACAAGTTGAGCCTGATTGACAGGCTCACCCCAGCCCACCCGCGGCTGCAGCTGTGGACCCAGATAGGCTTAGCTGGCTCCTCAGGTTCCTCACTGGCCTATAAAGCAGTTTCCAGTGAACTGTGTACAAATCTTTTTTTTTTTTTTAATTGAGTTCATTTGAACTGTAATTAAATAGAAAATAGCCAGATCTACAAGTTACCTTGGTCTTTAACATTCTGTTTATTAAAAAATAGACTGATTGAGTGACATATTTGGCATTCAGATTGCTGTGGAAGACAGATCTTTAATTTAATTTAATATAATTAATATATTTAGCAGATCAGTTATATAAATGGGTGTGGCTGGATTCTGCAGTACTTTGGTAAAGACAGCAGAGGGAGCTGTGTTTGCAGTGCAACACCCCATGTGTGTTTTCTTTTCCTGGCATGCTTTGTGTGTGTGTGTGTGTGTGTGTGTGTGTGTGTGTGTGTGTGTGTGTGTGTGTGTGTGTGTGTGTGTGTGTGTTGAGTGTTTGCTGTGAGGTGTGCTGGGAGCCACAGACCTGCAGTTTTTACCCTGCCTGTCTATCTGTTTTCCTCTTTCTCAATCCCCCTCTCTCCACCTCTATTTTCCTTTGTCCATCTCCCCTCTTTATCCCTCTATCTCTTCATCCCTTTCTCCATACCTCTCTCTCTCTGTCTCTTTTTCTCTCTATCTCTTTGTTTCCCCATCTCTTTCTTTCTCCATTTGTCTCTCTCTCTATCTCTCGCTGTCTCTCGTCTCTCTCTCTCCACATCTCTTTCTTTCTCCATTGCTCTCTCTCTCCCTCTCTCTCTCTCTCTCTGCCTCTCTCTTCTTTTTCCACTGCTCTCCATCTCTCTCTCTCTCTCTCTCTCTCTCTCTCTCTCTCTCTCTGCCTCTCTCTTCTTTCTCCATTGCTCTCTCTCTCCCTCTCTCTCTCTCTGCCTCTCTCTTCTTTCTACATTGCTCTCCATCTCTCTCTCTCTCTCTCTCTCTCTCTCTCTCTCTCTCTCTCTCTCTCTCTCTCTCTCTCTCTGTCTGTCTCTGCCTCTCAGCTTCAGCCGGCTCTTCAGCTCGTCGGGCTCCAGTAACAGCGTGGCGCTGAGGAAGACTCCGGAGCTGGGCTCCAACGTGAAGTACAACACCCCGGGCACCACCATGAGGAAGAGCAGCACCTTCTCCCAGTTCCCCACCGAGAGGTCCAAAGCCTTCGACTTCCTCAGTGAAGGGTGAGCGAGAGAGCAGAGCAAAGCTGGATTATCCAGACATTGACAAGACATGAACATGCACTGTGATATAATCTCACAATTTTAATCCAATAATTATTCCCAGTTTTCTATTCAGTGATGTCTGTGATTCAGGGATGTCTGTTATTTAGTGATCACTGTAAGAGTATCAAACACACTCCAGATGATAAGGATCAGTTACACAATGTAGATTTTGAAATGCTGACATTCAGTTCTGACAGTCAGTTCTGATCAGTTAAACAAGCTGATTTGTCAACAGTGGACAACTGGACTTCTATTTAGAGCTTGAAGATGTTTCACCTGTCCTCCAATAGGCTTCTTCAGTTTTTCAGTTCTTCCGATCTAAACGAGCCTTTTGGTTGAGAGGTAAAACTAGCCTGGTCATAAAACCAGCACTTCGTACCACACTGCATTTTGTACAGACGGTCTGACTATCCTGAATTGAGAAACGTTTGCTTCCTGGAGGTGTAGGCCCTGCTGAAGTTTAAAACAAACTAATCTGCCTTTACCCAATCACTAACGTCCGGTCGTGACGTATGCAATGCACCTGATTGTGAAGGATGCAGGGTACAATTCAAATATTGCTTAAAAAGTCGACGTCATCACTCGCAAACACTCCCCCTGTTCGCTGATTAGAGGCTGTAAAGCTACCACCGGAGACAACCATCTCAGTTGAAGGCAACCCAGACTACCACTGTAGGGAGATGATAATCCAGTGGAAGTGTGTAGGCAGGCATATGGCCAGGCTAAGGTGAAATGTCCTCAAACTCCAAAGTGAAGTCCAGTTGCCTTCTACAACTTAGCACGTATGCCTGATCGAACCCCCTCCCGCTCCCCACCACCTCCTCCTCCCGCGCTCCCTCCCCCTCCTCCTCCCTGTTGTGTCAGGCTGGACCCCTGCGCCTCCCCATCGCGGCGGGAGCTGAAGCGCTCCCAGTACCGGGAGGTGAAGGCCCACGTGCAGAAGGAGGACGGACGCCTCCAGGCCCACGGATGGAGCCTCTCCAACAAGTCCAAGGTCACATACACAAATCCATACACCCCCACATGCACACACACACAAATCCACACACACACACACACACACATTAATACATACATACATACATACATACATACACACACACACACCATACATACATACACACACACACACACGACACACACGTACACACACACACAACCATACATACACACAAACACACACAAACACACACACAATAACACACACAGAGGTACGCAAACAGACACAGGCAGTGATGGGCTCTGAAAGGGGTAAATGTCACAAATGACTTTTATGAAGCTGACACACAGGTGGCAAGAAAAGCATTGTGTTTAAGGTGCACCTCACATTCACAGATTTCTGGAAAGAGGTTTATTTAATCCAAATACATTTGTTGGCTTAACATTCTCTCTCTCTCTCTCTCTCTCTCTCTCTCTCTCTCTCTCCTTCTCTCAGGCGATGAATGGAGAACAGGTGGAGAATAAGAATCTGCCCGTTCCGGTGTACCTCAAGCCCCTGGAGCTAAAAGACACTGCCATGAAGGTGAGATGAGAAGTCCGGAAAGTTCTGTTAGTCTCCTTTGTCACAAGCCATTCCTTACACTCAAAGCAGGTTTAAAAAGGGGTGCGTCTTCCATGATTTGTTGAAAATGTGAAACGGTGAAGCATGCAGTGTGATGCCAAGCACATCTGACCCCTGTTATGGGTGGGGGCAGTTTCCAAACAAAAGTGTAAGAATGAAGTAGAAATGAGATAAACTGCACACAGATGGCAGCTCAACACTGGGTCAAGTCTGAGGAAGAGTCACACGGCTCGAAACATTACACATATTAAAATTTCAGAAAGGGAGCTACATGGTGTGTGAATCTTCTGATTTCTACTTAAACAGTAAAGCACAAAAATCTTCCTCTACATACCTATAGCATGAGCTTTGATAACGGGCTTTGGTCAACTTACTTTCTGGGTGGTGACTAGTCAGGGTTGGACAGGAAGTGCATGTACTGTATATCCTGTTGCTGGCTGCACAGGTGACCCCTGCACTTTGCCTCTCCCCATTCCCCTCCCCCAGGTGTGGTGTGCTGCTGGAGTGAATCTCTCTGGGGGAAAGCTCCGTGAAGGGGGCCCTCTGGTGGCGGAGAGTGGCACAGCAGAGCCTGAGGGCCTCAAACAGAGAAAAGGATCCCAGTGCAGTCTGGAGCAGCTGGAGCAGCAGACACAGGTGAGCCATAGCCCTCTCTCCGCTCGGGGCTGTTCAGGGGCACATAGAGGCACATGAGCCCCAAGATGGGTTTTAAGCATGGAATGTGGGTGGAGCATTGTTCTGTACTGTCTTTGCTGTTGCAAGGTAGCGTGGCCGAGTGGTCTAAGGCGCTGGATTAAGGCTCCAGTCTCTTCGGGGGCGTGGGTTCGAATCCCACCGTTGCCATTATGATCACTTCACCTTTCTTCTGAATTTACCTGCAGGATCAATGAAGTATCTATCTGATCTAATCTAATTTAATCTACTGGTAAAACAGAACTGACAATTCCCTACTGTCAAGTCTTATTTGTTGTCCTCATTGGATAAAGTACTATTTTTACTTAAACTTCAAGCTGTTTATTTAGTTGACAGTTGTGTGGTTTCGACATTTTCTGGGAAAGGAGACAGTGCGTGTGTGTGTATGTGTGTGATTGTGTGTGTGAGAGAGAGAGACAGAAAGAAAGTAACAGAGAGAGAGTGTCTGTATGTGTGTATGTTTACAGAAGTATTTTCATTCATGCGGAATACACTGTGTGTGAGAGTAACTGGGTGAGCATCTCTCTGTCCAGTGCGAGCAGGACGGCCAGGCAGAGATGTCCAGTCACGTGTGGCTGTGCACCAGCACCAACTCGGCCACCAAGGTCCTCATCATGGACGCCAGCCAGCCCAACCTGCCCCTCGACAGCTTCTACGTCTGCAACTCCCACGTGCTCTGCATCGCCAGCGTGCCAGGTCAGACACACCTCCGCCTCACTGTGTGTTTGGGGCAGCTGTGGTCTAGTGGTTAAGGAGTTGGTTTTGGGATTGGAGAGTCGCAGGTTCGAATCCCATCTAACCCCACACTGCTCCAGGGACTGTAACTGAAACCCTGTAAATAACTGTAAGTCGCTCTGGATAAGAGTGTCAGGTTAATGTAATGTGTGATTGGAAGAGAAATGTGCTAATATTTCTCATTCACATCCAAGCAGGTTTGTAAAATGTTCATTTTTTTTACTATGGCTTTGTGTATTTGGTGGTGGGGAGGTGGGGGGTGTTGATTCATGCATGTGTGTGTGTGTGTGTGTGTGTGTGTGTGTGTGTGTGTGTGTATGTTTGTGTGCACCTGTGTAAGTTTATGTGTCTGCATTTTAAGTCTTAGTGTATTAGCAATGCCCTGATGACCAAAAGCTTGGGGAAAAAAAGAATTAAACACAACTTTTTTTGCATGGATATAAGTGTGCAGAGATTTTTCTCTTAACATTTGTTGTGTGTTCCTGTGGCACCTTGGCTGTTGCGTATTAAAACCTTTATTATTACATTACACTTAGCTGACGCTCTTATCCATACCTGTAAATGTATGTTTGCGTGTGTCTGTTTACTTAGGTGTGTTCATGGCTGTTGTGTTGTGTTTCTCCCTCAGGTGTGATGGACTCAGACAACCCCGCGGGGGAGGAGGTGCCCCCGGACCTGGAGGCGGGGCAGGGGCAGGGGGAGAGCTCTCTGTCCGCCTCGGTGGGCTCGGGGGGCTCAGGGGGCAGCGACGGGGCCATGAGCGGCTCGTCAGCTGTGGGCTGCTCTGCAGACGGACCAGCAGGGGGCGCCATCTCCCATTCAGGGAGGGGATCTCCAGCAGAGCACAGTCCCAGAGGTGAGAGCACACTCTCTTGCCTCTTCGTCACCAGGACCATTCTGGTGCCAGTGCTAATGTTGAGCTAGTTCTGGTCAAGCACTGGTACCAGCCCCGGCACATATTTCCACAAGTTTCAGAACCGATTTCAGAACATTGTGGTTCTGACCAGCAACTTCAGGGAGCTGTTCCGGTGCCATGTTTTTGGCACCAGCACCTGTTACTTTTCAGTCAAAACAAGCAGAACCAGTTCTAGATTGGAGCAGTGGCGGTGGAAACAAGCTAACCGGGAACTTAGGAGAAGCCAGAGGGATGATCTCAGTTGACTATAGTATCAGATGTAGTCTAGTTTGCTAGAAGACATATTTCAGTTCAGAAAAGGTTAATTTCTGATTAAGTAGGTTGTTCCCTCCCCTAGACTACAGTACTCAATGCATGTAAAAAAACATCACTAAATGAGTCACCGTAATTCCAAATATAGAATATAGTTAGTCCCAAAACTGAAGAGGCAAGATGGATGGTGACAAGAGGTGTTCTGGGAAAAAAGAAGTTTATAGATTACAAAAAAGAAGTTTAAGATTACAAAAGAAGTTTAAGATTACACTATATGCACAGCAGTAAATTCGGTGGATAAAATATGGTGGGCATATCAATAAGATTATTTTAAAAGTGGTGTGTAAACGGGGTGTTTATGTGTGTTTACCCTTCACTACACTCATAGTTAGAATTACAGGGGGTACTGTACCCACCGCATGGTACCTCCATTTAAAACCCAGTACCACTGAAAAGAGACAGAAATATCAGGGTTGGGGGTACCGACATATTAATGCATTTAATGTAAAAGGTAGTACCCCCCAATTATGGAGGGGTAATTCACACTGTGACTACACCACTGTGCAGAATCCCAAACATGCTCCCCATCCCCAGTCTGTAACTGTCTGTAGCTGTCTGTAGCTGTGTGTCTCTCCTGCAGTGGGGCTCTCCAGGGAGGCCAGCCCTGACGAGGATGGCGTGGCCACGGCCGAGGAGGCTACGGAGGCCACGGAGGACGAGGAGGAGGGCCACGGGGCCGAGCCCAGCCAGCCGGGCATCTACACGGAGCACGTCTTCACCGACCCCCTGGGCGCCGGGCCCAACGAGCCCAGCTCGGCCACAGACGCACGGGCCAGGTCAGAACTGCTGCAGACACTTGCACAAATAAAGAAAGCCAGACAGTCAAAAGAGCTAAATTGTAGGCGTAGGCAACTGAACTTTTTTTCTGGATCCAAAAGAAGTCCAATTGTCTACAAGTTAGCTCTTTTGACTACCACAACCTAGATTAATGACAATCTTCACAGACGTAAAGCTACAATGGCACATAATTGTGTGTAATAGCATACCATGCAGTAAGCATAACCACATGGTTCCTACTGATGAATCATAGTCAGTTTGTGTACTGGGCAAACTAATACATGCATACACCTTTGCAACTGTGCCACTGTCCTCTCTCCTCCTGTGCTTCTTTCATCTCTTCTCCCTCTATCCGTTTTTACTTCTCTGCTTCACTTATCTCTTGTTCTCTCTCCCCTCTCTCCTCTCCCCTATCCCCTCTCTCCTCCTCTCCTCTCTCTCCTCCTCTCCCCTCGCCCCTCTCTCCTTCTCTCCTCCTCTCCCCTCTCTCCTCATCTCCTCTCCTCCTTACCTCCTCTCCCCTCTCTCCTCATCTCCTCTCCCCTCTCTCCTCCTCTCCTCCTCTCCCCTCTCTCCTCCTCTCCCCTCTCTCCTCATCTCCTCTCTCCTCCTCTCCTCCTCTCCCCTCTCTCCTCCTCTCCTCCTCTCCCCTCTCTCCTCCTCTCCTCCCCTCTCTCCTCCTCTCCCTTCTCTCCTCCTCTCTCCTTCTCTCCTCCTCTCTCCTTCTCTCCTCCTCTCCCCTCTCTCCTCATCTCCTCTCCTCCTTACCTCCTCTCCCCTCTCTCCTCCTCTCCCCTCTCTCCTCCTCTCCTCCTCTCCCCCTCTCTCCTCCTCTCCCCTCTCCCCTCTCTCCTCCTCTCCCCTCTCCCCTCTCTCCTTCTCATCTCCTCTCCTCCTCTCCTCTCTCCTCCTCTCCCCTCTCTCCTCCTCTCCTCCTCTCCCCTCTCTCCTCCTCTCCCCTCTCTCCTCCCCTCCTCCTTGCCTCCTCTCCCCTCTCTCCTCCTCTCCTCTCCTCCTCTTCTCTCCTCCTCAGGGAGGTGCAGGAGGCAGACAGAGGCTCCCCAGACTGCAGCCAGCAGGACTGCACCTCAGACGACAGCCAGCGCATGAGCAGCACCCTGCCCACCATGTGGCTCGGCTCCCAGAACGGATGGTGAGAGAGAGAGAGAGAGAGAGAGAGAGAGAGAGAGAGGAGAGAGAGAGAGAGAGAGAGAGAGAGAGAGAGAGAGAGAGAGAGAGAGAGAGAGAGAGAGAGAGAGAGAGAGAGAGACAGAGAGAGAGACAGAGAGAGAGACAGAGAGAGAGACAGAGAGAGAGACAGAGACAGAGACAGAGACAGAGACAGAGACAGAGACAGAGACAGAGAGAGAGAGAGAGACAAAGAACCAAAAGTACACAGGACCTTTATGTATTTATTTATTTGTTTTTTTTTTATCTAAAAGGCACAATACAACAAAAAACAAACAAACAGCACCCAGTGTCATTGTGATTACACGGCACATCACAGCACAGCACACAGTGTATACAACGAAATTGGCTCTGCATTTAACCCATCACCCATGACAACTGCGCTCGGGGAGCAGTGTGTGGGGACGGTGCTATGCTCAGGGGACCTCAGTGGCGGATTCGAACCTGCGGTCATAAGTCCAATACCTTACCTGCCAGCATCAACATTTTCCATTTGAAACAAAAAATGTAAATGTGCCAGAGTTAGCAAAGTAGCTAATTAACATCCGTAGTCCCTTGGTTCTTTTATCCCACAAGAAAGACTATTCCAGTGGTTGGAGGCTCTTACTGAAAAACTGTCCAAGTTTCCTGTGTCTGTATTGTGCAGTACAGTCCCCCTCGGGCCTCATGAGCACTTGCCTCAAAGCCATTCACAGTTACAGTTATAGAGTTTAGCAGACACTATAACTATATAAAATGAAATAGTGTTTCAGATTGAAATGTAGTTCAGGGCTCACGAGACCATTTAATCTTATTCCATAGGTGTCCTTGCCATTGTGAAGCAGTTACAGCAGTGCTTCTCAAATAGAGGGGTGGCCCCCCTGGGAGGCGCAGTGCGATGTCGAGGGGGGCGCGTATGACCGTGGGAGACATGTTTTTTTTGCCGTACTATAAAGTATAATTGCGGATGGACCACAGTACAGACTAAAAAAAACAGTGTTAATAAAGTTATTCTTTGTTATAAGTTGATCTATATTTCACGAAATTTTTTATATTTCACGAAAGTTTTTTCTTCCTAGGGGGGCATAACAGAAAATAATTGAGAAGCACTGAGTTACACCAACATTGTTTATATAAAAGGGAAATGTAGCATGGTTCCCATCTAGTAATTGCAGCCCTGGACAGTTTAAATTATATAGGTGTGGGTACTACAGAGATAAAAATGTATTGACACCCAACCCATGTAGAGGACAACCTTGACCATATATGGTTCCTGATTTGTAAGTTAAAGTGTATAGTGGTCATACCTGACAGGTGGTGTATGGATTCCTATTCACAGCTCAGTAATTAAATGAAATCAGCTAAATCCAGCCTGATCTTAGGGGTGAGGTTTACTAATGGGGCGAGGGGTCGCTGTCTGTCTGTAAGGTCCCTAAGCCTGATGTGATGATGTGTGTTTTGTGTGCCCCAATCCAGTTTGTATGTTCACTCGGCGGTTGCTCGCTGGAGGAAGTGCCTTCATGCCGTCAAGCTGAAAGATTCCATCTTAAACATTGTGTAAGTTCAAGGAACACATTGCCAAATCCCTGCAGCATGTGAATCTGTGCTCTGTGATCTGGGCTCTGACCTGTGAGTGAAGACTGATGCAATACCTCCATGTTAGATGGCAAGACTTGGATGGTGTGTGCTTTTAATACATGTGTTGTGAAAGCAGATACTAAGCCCGGTAGCCTCTATAGCATTTCCACAGCAAATGTTTATAACACAGCCTTAGTGAAGAGAGTGTGTACACTTTTAATGTGAAGTCATGACATTAGTTGCACTCTGCCTGTTCAACAACAGGTCTTGGCTATACATAGTGATGTTAATAATAACAATTATAATAAAAAATAATTTAAATTTTATTTAGTGCCATTCAAGGGCCCTATGGCCGCTTTACACCCAAAACAAACAAAAAAAACACCTCAGAGGCAGAGGGCTTGGTGAATAAGTTGGCTATGGTAAGCCTGTGAGGCCTTATGGTAAGCCTGTGAGGCCTACGATGCACCTGTTATGCGTTGTGGTAAGCCTGTGATGCTTTATGGTGAGCCTGTGACACCTGTGTTGTGTGTAGGCATGTGAAGGGCCGTGTCCTGGTGGCACTGGCGGACGGGACCCTGGCCATCTTCCACAGAGGACAAGGTGAGCCCACACATCTGACTCTGCTCTGTCCATTTGAACAGCAGACACGGGTTCCTGCATGTTCACCGTTCACTGGTGTTTGCTTGTCTTATCAGCTGATTTCAATATACAGTGCATTAGTAGTGTATATTAGAGCCCCTTTGTAATTTTCCTAAAATGCTAACCATCGCTGTCACGGTGTGTGTGTTTCTTTGTGTGTGTGTTTGTGTTTCTTTCTTTGTGTGTGCGTGCATGCGCATCTGTGTGCGCATCTGCATGTGTATTTTTGTGTGTGCGTGTGTGTATTTGTGGGTGTGTGTGTGTGTGTGCATGCACATGTGTATTTTTGTGTGTGCATGTGTATTTTGTGTGTGTGTGTGTGTGTGTGTGTGTGTGTGTGTGTGTGCGTGCATGTGTTGATGCGTGTCACTCTGCAGACTGCCAGTGGGACTTGACCAACTACCACCTGCTGGACCTGGGCCGGCCGCACCACTCCATCCGCTGCATGACCGTGGGTGCACGACAAGGTGTGGTGCGGATACCGCAACAAGATCTACATCGTCCAGCCCAAGGCCATGAGGATAGAGGTACACACACACACACACACACACATACACACACGCGCGCACACACACACACACACACACACACACACACACACACACACACACACACACACACACACACACACACATCCTGTCTGTTCTGCCCTACAAAGCCAAGAGACAGTAACTACATATTTGGTCAAATTGAGTTTAGACTAGAAATTGATTTTATAACACCTCCTTTGTCTGGTGACTAAATCTCTTGCTTCTTGCTATTAACAAAGCACATAAAAGCATCACCACCATTACCTACAACATGTGTAACTGGGCCGTATGGCAACTTTAAAGGCATTTTCTCAGTTTCTGTGTTAACATAGTTAGTGCACTTTGCCTTTGTAGAGCAGTGTGGGGAGTGTGTGAGGGAAGGGTTTGGAAAGGGATCAGAAACTGCTTTAGAGACGCAGTTCAGATTTAAGCTGTTCACAGGCAGACAGCATGTTTTCTTGCAGGGTGCGATATGATCATTCACAACACATATTCCAGTCAGCCTCAGAAACTTAGAATTGCTGTGATAACCTTGTGCATGTGAAGCAAGTACACTTGATAGCTGACTGCTTAAAACTGCATGATAATCAACCACTAATCTAACTCGATGTATCAGATCTGACTGTATTGGAGATGGAAATAAGGTTAAAATCATCATACTGTTTGTGTGGCTTTCGGCCTGAGTCCTGGTATAAGAATTGAAATTGTATTAGTTCCTTTGGGTTGAACGAAGGCTACAAGTAATGAAATGTAGCTTTGTAGGTGAATCTCAATGTGTAAAAAAAAATCAATAACAACTATTATAAAGGCACATAACAAATATGAATCAGTTAAATGGAAACCAGCGATTGTAAGCATTTGAGAAAGATCCTGTACATCCTGCTGGACACCTGAAGGGGGCACTGTGTTGCTGTGTAGAATTGTACCATGTCACTACAGAGCCTCTTCTCCACCTGTGTGCAGAAATCCTTCGACGCCCACCCGCGGAAAGAGAGCCAGGTGCGGCAGCTGGCGTGGGTGGGGGACGGCATCTGGGTGTCCATCCGCCTCGACTCCACCCTCCGCCTCTTCCACGCCCATACCTTCCAGCACCTGCAGGACGTGGACATCGAGCCCTACGTCAGCAAGATGCTGGGTAAGGACACACCCCTGTACTCACAAATTCCCATAAAATTGCATGTTTGTAGTCAGGAAGGCTTAAATCTCCTCTCCGAAAGGTACTCTTCCTAGGTGCCAGGGTACCTTGTGTTTTCTCAAAACTATCATAACCTGTTAAAGCAACGTAGATTAGATTTATTCACATAATTATGTATTTATTTTTGCTGTTACATGCATTAACATGAGGAAATGAAATCTGAACGAAAACATGGCTAAACCATTTGGAATTGCTGTAGACATGATAAAATGTATGTTTGGTGTAAATATTGTGGACATTCTGAGTGAAGTGACATTCAGAAGTGTGATGTTGAGGGCAGTGTTTGATGTGGAGGTTGTTGTTGGTTGATCTGCTGTTTCATATACACAGTGTACATTAACTGTTACATCCGGAATGTCTTGATGAGAAGTCTCACAGAAGATGAGTAATGCAATATGTAATGATTGTTGTTGAGGATGTTCTGTTTGCTGTATTTGTTGGTAGACTACAGTTGAAAATGATTTACAGTAATGTTTATTAAAGCTTCTGCATATCCGTATAAATAAAATGAAATGACATGTACATGTACATGGCTATGGGTTAAGGTGCTCTCAATGTGATATGTTCTCAGGCACGGGCAGGTTGGGCTTCTCCTTCGTGAGGATCACGGCGCTCATGGTGTCCTGCAGCCGGCTGTGGGTGGGGACAGGAAACGGCGTCATCATCTCCATCCCCCTCTCAGACGGTTAGAGCCCACAGGAGCCGGGATCAGCATAACATTACCACAGAAATAAACCACTACCCCCTTTTTTCTAAAATTTACAGTAATGCACCTTCCACATTCATGATTTAGACACCTATATCTCTGTCTTCCAATGGTAAGAGCTTACCACAGCCAGGATCATTGTACTGCATACAGAGGAATGACCAGAGTTGTCAGTCCTGGCTTCAGAAAATAAATCCTTCCATGTGGTCCTTCTGCCTGTGATTTCACTAACTTGAATTAGCGCTACCTATTAGATCTACTAGTCTGATGATGTGTGTGTTCAGTACGATCAGCTGGTACAGAAAATAGTAGGATCAAATATGTGACAGGGCTTTCTGACGCCGGGATTGACACCTGTGAAAGTGACCACCCCCTTTCTCTCAAATATATAGTAATGTTTCCTCTAAATCCGTAATTCAGACACCTCAGGCTCTGTCTTCAGTGTGGTGCCATTAGATTTAATTTGCTGGCTGATAGAGACTGCATTTTCCTGGGGTTTGATCAACACTCATGGTAGCTGCCTGATGCTAATCCTAGCAAGGCTATGCTGGATCTGAGCTTTTAGCCTGTTGCTCAGGCTGCTGTGAAGTAATTTGTTTCTTCTCCTTTTAGGGGCAAGTTATTTTGGTAATGTTTCATGTCTCCCTTAATTTACTCAGTCCTTTTGTAGCCACCAAGCCAACCTCAGTGCGTAAAACTAAAGCTAACACTGGCAAGGGCTGTGTGAATTCTTAGCGTTGTCACACAACTCCAGGAACGGCGCCTGACCATATGCGTCTCATCCTCCTTTTTTTCCAGGAAACAAATCTGCCAGCGGCACCCCCAGCCGCCCAGGCCGCGCCGTGCGTTTCTATGGCGACGAGTGCTCAGACAGCCCTGCGCCGGGCTCCTTCGTGCCCTACTGCTCCATGGCCCACGCACAGCTCTGTTTCCATGGACACCGCGATGCCGTCAAGTTCTTTGTGGCGGTGCCAGGTTAGCGCTTCAAGTTACACTCACTCTCACTCTCTCGCCACTTAATGAGAGACCAGACTGTACTTTACAGCTTAGTGTCAACATAAAGATGTCTCCGTCTGGGCAAGAACCACAGAATGTTTTTTTTTAACTGCCCTTTAGGGAGATTACATGGAAGAAAGTTTGTAGGACACACTGTCCTTAAAAAAAAAAGTTTTTTTTGGAGGAGAGGATATTACATGGATGGCAGTTTCTTTAATTAGCAGCAGGATTTTGTTTATATTAATTATATTTAATTATATTAAATAATTTTGTAGGTCTGGAAAACATGTAGCTGTGATGTGATGATAGCCTGAGCTCACCCATAATGCCTGTGACACTACATTGAATTTCGCGTTCAAGTCAGTCTGGCCAACCTGCCTATTCTCAGTTTTTCCTGGTCCGGAAACATTCAGAACCAATGAAAAATGAACGCTACACATACATCATCGGAATCAGTGGTCTGATTCGTTGTAGCTCTGTCCAGTAGTACACAGAGGCATTTGAAAGACGCCCGTTGATCCCGCCTCTGAGAACTGCCTTTCTAATGGGAGGTTTGCCAGACTGCCAAGCACTGTTTACGAGCTTGATGTGACAGCCAGGCTAATGTGATCATATACAAAGTGATTGCTGTGAAAGTCATTGCTGTAACCTCTCTAAAAACAGCTGAGGTGGACTCGTATCAGAAACTTGTGCTCCTCTCGCAAGCTGTGGTGCCCGGCCAGGGTAATAGCGTGTTATCAGCAAGGGCAGAGTATGTGACATCCGTGGCAGCATGTTGCCATGGTAATGGGGCCTTATATCTTATCTGCCCCTTAGGAGAGTGTGGCATAAGACTTTAAGCTGATTAAGGGCTCCAACTTTACAAGGTCATTATAACACCTTTACAATTAGCTAACTACTTTTAAGAGGGTTTTGAAACAGTCTTATGTCTTTTGCGTTGCTAGAACTCGGAGTGACTGTAGATTTTTTTGTGAGTGTGTAATGTTCAAGAGCATGACTAGGTTGTGTGACCTTAGTCTCCAGATCTAGATGGTGTGACTCCTTCATGATCTCTGGTGAATTCTGCTACCATCAAACATCTGTAGTTGTTTGACTGTGTCGTTTCATTTGTCTGACAGTGTTGTAGCAGCAGAAAATGGCATGATATGATTGCCATGTTTGCTCCCTTTAAGCTTCTAACAGCAGCTCGCCTTCTCTCCTGGTTTCTCTGCTCTGTTTGTTTTTCTGTGTGTGTGTGTGTGTGTGTGTGTGTGTGTGTGTGTGTAATTGTTCCTCTCCAGGTCAGGTCCCTGTCCCTGGCTCGTCAGGTGCAGACGTGGTCCCAGCAGACCCCGAGGGCCACGCCACAGACAGCCAATCACAGCAGCCGCCCCCGACCATGCTGGTGATGAGTGGCGGGGAGGGATACATCGACTTCAGACAAGGTGGGCAACCTCGCAGACCCACGCATACAAACACACAGACACGCATATGTCGGTAACTGTGTTTGAAGGTGGTCTACATAAGAGTGACATAAGCATATTATAAATATGACATGACAGATATCACGAACATTAATGACACTTGTCATTGTGTTATTCAATTTTTGTAATGTAATGTTGTAATGATTTTGTTGGGAAACTGCAGAAACTGCAGAAAACCAAATCACACTTAATGACAACAGTCATAAACATGAATAAAGTGTTATTGATGTTCATGACATGTGTCATGTCATGTTTATGAAGAGCTTATGCCACCTTTATGTAGACGCTTTCAAATAAAGTGTAACCCATATGTCTACACACACACATACACACACCTCTCTCTCTCTCTCTCTCTCTTCCTTTCTATCTCCCTCTCTTATCTCCACCCCAACACTCTCTCTTTCTCTGTCTCTTTCGCCCATTCTCACATCCTCTCCTTCTCTCACTCATTCACTCACTATGTCACTCACACACTCTTTCTTAATTTCTGTTGTTGTCTCAGGTGATGAGGGAGAAGAGGGATGCATCGACTTTAGACAGGGTGGGAAGCATCACCCCACCTATACACACATACACACATCAGGGATGGAAATTGGCACCAGCCACCAGCCAAATGCTGGTAAAATATGAAAGTGGCTGGTAGATTTTGGACAGAAAAATAATAATTTACTTTTGAGTGGCTGCTGAATTTTACTAATTTTTGTCAGTGGCTGGTAAAAGTTAACATTTTCAAAGTTAATTTCCACCCCTGACGCGCATACACAAACACCCTTTTGTCCACAAACCCGTTTGTCCCTCCCTCTCTTTTGAACCCCCCCCTTGCCCTTACTCTCTCTTTCTAACTCTCTCTTTCTTCCTCTCTGTGGTTGTGTCAGGTGACGAGGGAGGGGACACGGACGAGCCTCTGGACTCCACCATGATGCGCTCAGGGGGCACCTCCTCCAAGGTCGAGCGGAGCCACATCATCGTCTGGCAGGTTGCCATCGGCGACGAGTGAGAACCCCCACCCCCACCCTCACACCAGGCAGCCCTCGAGACTCCCACCTCACCCGCCTCTGCCTCAACCTCAACCTCGGCCGCGGGTTCGACAGAGCACTCCACCCCCCTGAAAGCCTGCACGGCCTACACACACACACACACACACACACACACACACACACACACACACACACTTTTTAACAGTTACTTTCATTATCTTAAGCATTGTTACCATTACTGATATTATTATTATTTTTGTCATGATCATGATTATTATGACTATTATTATCAATGTTAATCTTCCTTATCACGGCTGAGGTCTGTTCCTGCCTCAGCGCAGTGTTTTCTAAGGGATAACAGGATCGTGGGATCGTGCAGAATTCCAGGGGGTGTTCCGTCCAGGGAGGGGTCCTCCTCCCAATGTTGGCTCTGTGTACCCAGAATGCCTTGCGGCTGCAGGGCAGGGGCAGGGCATATAGATGAGCTATCTGTGTCCAGACACGGCTAGTGCTGCACTCCTGGCAGGAACCGACACAATGATGTACACTTCGAACAAAAAAGAAAACAAAAGGGAACAGTCATGGTGTTTAGCAATGTTCATTTTTATCGACGTCAGTCTATTTTCCTCCCCCTTCCGTGTTTCCTCTAAAACATATTTTTGTACATATGTGTGATTTAGCGTCCGTGTGTGTGTTTATGTATGTTTATGCATATGTCTAAATGGATGTATGTGTGTGTGTTATGTGTATGTATGTGTGTGCTTGTGCCTCACTGATGAGACCATCCTGTCCACCGTGCCACAGTTTGTTTACTTGTTTGTTTCTATTTACGCTGCCCTCATGTTTGTGTGCGTTGCCGTGGCGCTGTAGGGACACACACACACGTGGTGGAGACTCCGTCTGGTTGTAACAGTCTTCTTAGCGGCACTTTAGTAACCTTGTGAAGGAGAAGCAAGTGTGGGGGAAACCCTTCAGAAACGTTAAGAAAACGTTAGCATGCACATAACTTTACATCCTTAACACCTCCCGCTCAACGTTAGGAACTCAAAAAGTGTGACAAAAGACAGTGGCCCAACCTTACCAAAGGATGTTCCTCAGCAGCCTGGCTAGTTCCTACTTCACTTTTTCCCAGCCCCCTATGTACAATGGCATTGACTTCTAAGGGATGTCCTTTTTTGCGGGGTCACACATAAGGGACTTGCATTTTGGGAATAATAAACAGGGAAAATAAACGTGACCCCGATTTTGTTTTGTTTTTTTTATTCTTATTCCTGCACCTTAAGGTGGATCTCCACAGCACTAAAGGGAGCAGCCGTAAGAGGTTTTTATTTTTCCGTCCTTGCTCGTGAGAAACCTTCATGTAGTGTGCTAAACCTGTGCACTTCACTTGAGAGACTCTGAAACCTGTGCGAGCGGTTTCTTTGAATGGTCCCTATCAGTCTTGTGGGTTATGCTCATGTACAGTCGTCTTGTGCGAGACACTTTAATCTCTGAGAGAAGGTGGCATCCCTGACGAGAATGTGGGATGGACCAATGCTTGATTCCGATGTTGTTTGTTTTGTTTTTGTTTGTTTTTTGTAAATGATCAACCAGGCAGCCAATGCACCCTGTCTGAGAAACAATTTAGGTTTTTTTGTAATAGATATGAAGAAGAAAAAGAGGAAGGAAAAAATTACATTTCATATTGTGTTGTTGCCATTCCAGTATTTATTTTTCTTAATGAACTTTGATGGTTAAGAATGTAACTTTATACACTTCAAAACAGTATATTCTAGGACTACATTACTTGTATGAACTCAAACACACACAGACTCCATTGTGAGATGTAGTTCACATCAGTTGTCATGAAAATGAAAACACAAACAACCTTTAAGAAGCGAATTCAAATTCATAAGTAGTGGGCATATTTAACCTGTGTGGATAGAACGTGGAACCAACACATCATTTCATTGTACTAAAGCTATGCATGTCTGTTTTTTTAAGAGAACTTTGCAGTTTAATGTTACTGCTTTAAACTCCTTTTGGTCACCACCTGTTTTTTGGTGGGTGGATATGTCTGTGTACGTGTATGAAACCGTGGCATGTTCATAAGAGTAAGAAGAGAGAGAGAGAGAGAGAGAGAGTGTGTGTGTGTGTGTGTGTGTGTGTGTAAGGCAGTGTGTGTGTGTGTGTGTGAGAGACA
>CM050216.1:13485938-13495938 GCA_027475355.1 Coilia nasus | reverse complement strand
ACTTTGAATGTGTCAGTTAGTTTGTGTTAGTGTGTGTGTGTTAGCATGTGTGTGTGTTAGTGTGTGACAGTGACATAATCCTGCTCCATAGAGCTCCTCCTTCCCACCAGCTGTTACATGTACACACAGTGCACACAATGAAATTCAACCTCTGCGTTTAACCCATAGAGCTGAATAGAATACTAGAGTGGACACAGGCGCACTGCTCATGGCAATCGTGGCCGCCATCTTGCGACTGCCAGCCGGGAATCCTAGCCCTCGCAGTGCTGAGTAAGGAACACAAATATCGATTTGTATAATAAATTAGCTAGTATATTCATTGTTGATCCGTATGTGTCATTTTATACTAATGACAGGTGATATTGTGTCGTTTTAATTATCGTTAATTATTGTTTTCTTTGATACGATTTACGTACATATAGAGTCAGGCATTTCAAATATCATCATTGTATAGTGTGTCAGTGGATATTTTCACAGAACAAAGCCGTTTTTGACAGATGTGGGTCCATTCTACGCTTATTTACATTGAGTGCCTAGCACACGCAAGATGGCGGCCGCGTCAGACATTTTCCCGTGTGGTTAGCCAATGCCGTGTCTACTCTAGTATTCTATTCAGCTCTATGGTTTAACCCATCACATGTGTGAGCAGCCATGACAGCGGTGCCTGGGGAGCAGTGCGTGGGGACGGTGCCATGCTCAGGGCACCTCGGTCACAGGGGGTGGGGATGGAGGACAGTGCTGGTCAGTCACTCCCCTCACCTACCTGTCAGTGTGAGGAATTGATCCCTTGAATCCTTTGGCTGCAAGCCCAACCCCATAACCGCTAGCCTGTGACTGCCTATGCATGTGTGTGTGTTAGTAAGTGTGTTAGGCTTCTGGTATACTTGCCATGCTGCACCGTGTGCGCGAGAAAGTGATGTCACCGATGGGCCTGACCCTTCATACTTGCGTTGGACACACACGGCAATCTTCTCCTCATCAGAGGTGTCAAATGCCACAATTTGGTAAACTTTGCATGTCAGAGGAGTGAAACATGACTGAATTGCAGGTTTACATCTTGATTTGGGAATTAAATAGGATAGATCCGAAAAAGGTTTGGGTCAGCGTGTGTATTTACAGTTTTTCACCTGTATAAAACGTTATGAGTGATGATAGAATGATAGGATAAGGCAGAATAAGTTAGCTTAATAAACACACTGCAGGCGTGCACCTAGTTCCCAGCAATATTTGTCTATGTGTAGCATTGGAAAAGACATGTTTAGGCTGGTAGTTACTAGGCTAAAGTTAGCTAAAACCAAACTCGTCATTGCCTATTGTTTTCAATAGGCTGCTTCGCGCGGGGCCAAAAAAAATGAGGTGCAGACACGGCAGACGTGCGCTCAAAAACGCAGGGCTAGATGTGCAATGACGTCATTAAGACGTCACTTTCTCACGAGCATGGCACGACGCAGCAAGTGTAAAACAAGCTTTAGTGTGTGTGTGTGTGTGTGTGTGTGTGTGTGTGAGTGCGTGACGATGAGGAGCAGCGTGATCCTCTTGTGTCAGGCATCCTTCCCACCAGCCCCGCCCTCGCTACGCGTTACGTGTGCGCCCCTGAGAAGGGTGACTCACACACGCCCCTCACCGCGTCAGCACCCTGTGTTACACAACACTCTCAACTCTCCCCCAGCCCCCCACCAAACCACACACACACACACACACACACACACACATACTTACACATATGCACACACACCTACACAAACACACAAATACAAATACACACAAAATATGCAGACGCACCTACACAAATACACAACACTCTCAACTCTCCCCCAGCCCCCCCCCCCCAAACCACACACACACACAGACAGACACACAGACACACACAGACACACACACACACACACACACACACACACACACACATACATATACGTACTTACAAATATGCACACACACCCACACAAACACACACAAAGACATGTACAGACACACTTACACACATGCACACACACACACACACACACACACACACAGACATACACATATGCAGACACTGCACAAAACACACATGAACAGACCTGTACACACATTTTTATACACACACACACACAATTGGACACAAAAATAGACTTAGAGTCAAAGACACATTAAAATATAATGAGGGGATGGAAAGGGAGGAAAGGATGTTTTTCAGTGGATGAGGCAGAAAAAGATCTGTGCATGTGCGTGCATGTGCGTGCGTGTGTGTGTGTGTGTGTGTGTGTGTGTGTGTGTGTGTGTGTGTGTGTGTGTGTGTGTGTGTGTGTGTGTGTGTGTGTGTGTGTGTGTGTGTAAACTTGCTGTTCTGTGACATCAGCAGGCCAGTGGCACATGACAGCTTGTGCGCCTGTACGTCTGCACTGGCCTGGCCTACCTGCAAGGGATGCTGGGTGTCACCCTCACTTACTGACACCCCCACTACCATTCTTCTCCCTGGAGGACACCACTCGCATTTCATGCACGACAGTCATGCTCTCTCTCTCTCTCCCTCTGTCTCTCTTTCGCCCCCTCTCTTTCTCTGTCTCTCTCTCCCCCTCTTTCTTTCTTTCTCTCTCCCCCTCTTTCTTTCTATCACTCTTTTTTTTCTCTCTCCCCCTCTCTTTCTCTCTCTCTGTACCTCTCTCTGTCACCACCTCCCACCCTCTCTCTCTCCTTTGCTCTTTTTTTATCTTATCTTTTTTTAGCGGATTTTATCTCCATCCATCTCTCTAGTGCCCGTTTACACCCACATTCTGTGTTTTAGTAGGCAAACATGCAGCATGCAAAATATGCAAATTTAGCATGTTTTGTCCAAAACATCCTTATTGTTGAGAAGCTCTGTGTTGTTCATTAGAACTGCCAGTAAAAAAGAAAAGACAAGCACACACGCACGCACACACACACACACACACACACACACACACACACACACACACACACACACACACACACACACACACACACACACACACACACACACACCAATATTCCCAATATCGTTAAGGTAGATGAAATACATTCATTACTTAGATACTTTTACAATGACCCCCTTTTGTAAGTCGCTTTGGATAAAAGCGTCTGCTACATGTAATGTAATGTAATGTGATGTAATATATACTGAATGTTATTATTCAGTTTGGCTATACCAACTGTCTACTCTGACACATAGTAGTCAAGGCCATCTGCACAGGCATAGTAATCAGGGCTGGCAAATGCCAGAACTGGAAAAAAGACTCGATGCAGCTCACTCTAAATTACTCTGTATCAGCTGGAATTGGCAGCCTAAATGTCTGAGAAAGCCAAAGTCACCTTTAACTTTTATATGTAAGCATTTTCTCATTGCACAGTTCAGCAGAGCAGTAGAACATAGGTATATGAATACAGTTTACAGTCTGGCATTTCTTATAATATTTACTAATCCAAATAAATTGATGTAATGTGCAAATGTGCAAAAACATATTTATGGGTGTGTAAGACTCCACGTGAGTGTATCGGTGTACATGTTTGGGCGCAAGAAATATGTGTGCGTGTGTGCTGTACGAGAGCATATAAATGTGCATCTTTGTGTGCACAAGTGTGTGTGTGTGTGTGTGTGTGCACAAGTGTGTGTGTGTGTGTGTGTGTGTGTGTGTTTGTATGTGTATGTTTGTGTGTGTGCGTGTGTGTGCGTGCACGTGTCTGTGTGGGTGTGTGTGTATATTTGTGTGTGTGTGTGCACGTGTGTCTGTGTGTGAGTGTGTGTGAGTGTGGGTGTGTGTGTGTGTGTGTGCGTGTGCACGTGTGTGTGTGTGTGGGTGTGTGTGTGTGTGGGTGTAGTATGTGAGTGTATCATTGTACATGTTTGTGTTGAAAAGCTTGTGTGTGTGTGCGGGCATGTGCAGGACGTGAGCATATGAAGTGTGTGTGTGTGTTTGTATGTGTAAGTTTGTGTGCAAAAATATGTGAGTAAGTGTGTTAGCATCTGTGTGTGTGTGTGTGTGTGTGTGTGTGTTTCGAGAGGCTGAGGTGTCAAGTGAGAGTGGCACAGGAGAGCTTGGCATGAGACTTCTAGTGCTGTCATAGGAGACAGGCGCTCAGCTGAGGACAAACTGTTCCCTACAAGCTCAGCGTTATGTGTGTGTGTGTGTGTGTGTGTGTGTGTGTGTGTGTGTGTATGTGCGTGTGTGCGTGTGTGCGTGTGTGTGTGTGTGTGTGTGTGTGTGTGTGTGTGTGTGTGTGTGTGTGTGTGTGTGTGTGTGTGTGTGTATGTGCGTGTGTGCGTGTGTGTGTGTGTGTGTGTGTGTGTGTGTGTGTGTATGAGAGAGAGTGAGTTTGTACACAAAGCTGTAACTTCCCAATGTCATTTACTTAGAAAAGCATGCACTTCCTTTTGTGAGAATAAGGCCTTTATCCGTGTAGTGATATCTGTAGTAGGCTGACAGTTGAGCAGTCTTTCAAAATGAAGCCCAAAATGTTGCTGACTACCTACTAACGAACACTATCAGCATTTTTGTCTTGGGTGGTTTCTGAGGACATGCACAGACATGTACACACACACACACACACACACACACACACACACACACACACACACACACACACACACTAGCAGGCACCAGAATACACAAGTATTACTACAATAGCCTACTTATTTGGGTAACATGCAAACACACACATTTACCACACATTTAGTACACACCCACAGACACACACACACACACACACACACACACACACCCATGCTGGGTTACATCTCGTCTCATCAGTGCAGCAGTGGTGTGACAGAGCTGGCTGGGCTCCTGGTGGTGGTGTAGTCCTCTGACACCAGCACAGTATCACCCTAAGCAAACACACACACACACACACACACACACACACACACACACACACACACACACACACACACACACACACACACACACAACACAGCAGAGCTCCTGATGGTGGCGTTGTCCTTTGACACCAGCAAAGTATCACTCTCCTAGACACACACACACACACACACACATACACACACACACACACACACTCCTGGTGGTGGCGTTCTCTGACACCAGCACAGTGTCACCCCCCCCCCACCCCGGGCAGAGACAGGCTCCACAGCCTGACACCCCCCCCCCCCCCCACACATACACACACACACACACCGGGCCCCTGTGGAGCACCACATTTGATGCTGCTGCTGATTGAGCAGTGGTGGGGAGGGGGTTAGTGAGGAGGAGCAGGGGGTGGCATTGAGCATACACACACACACACACACACACACACACACACACACTCAGCAGGGACAAAACTTTGAGGTGTGAAGTGACAAACCCCCCCCCCCCCCCCCCCCTCCGGCATACACACACACACCTCATGTTCTCACCTACCCCTCTCCACTGTGTCGGCCTCTTTGATGTGCGCTGGGGTGTTCAGAGTAATCTCTGTTGGGGGCCTGTACCTGTTTCTCTGTGCCCCACCAACGCCTCTTCCAGCCCCCCCCCCCCAACTCCTCTCCCCTGCCAACCGCTGTCTCCACATTCTTATGGAGCTTAACCCTGACAGTATTTGTGTTACGTCAAAGCCGTGAATTGTGCAAATGTTTCAAAGACAGGAGAACATAGCGGGACGAATAGAGAGGGAGGGAAAGAGATGTACGGCGGAAGAGAGAGAGTGAGGTACACGAGAGAGTGAGAGAAAAACAAACAGGTAGATAGATAGACAGACAGACAGACAGACAGACAGACAGACAGACAGACTATAGACATACACACTATAGACATACACACACACACACACACACTATAGACATACACACTATAGACATACACACACACACACACACACTATAGACATACACACACACACACTCAACCCTAACCTCCAGCATTCCCCATAACCCTACACACATACACACAAGGAGATACATGTGCCTTAGCTAAGTTTCCCAGGGCAGGGACACTTCAGACACACACACACCCCTACACACTCATACAATACATTACAATAAACATTGAGTTGGACTGATGACCTTCCTCATGCCCAGTGTCTCCGTGATGAAAAGAGGCAATCCTGGACAGACCACAGCGCTCCGCTCCGCTCCGCTCCGCTGCTGCGCTGCCCCTGGGCTCGGCCATTTGTAAAGAGGAAATGCCAGGCTGTCTTTACGGGGCTCCAGTCAGGCAGTCTGTCTGAAATGGGAAGATACCTATGTAGCTAACGCTAATGTAACATAATGTCATGTAATGTAATGTAATGATACCTATGTTGTCTAGCTGCCGTCACTCTCTTAACAAGTGTCGCCTATTAGCAGGCGTCAAAGTACTGGCTAAAAATATTGTTTTGGATGGCCTAGCTTGATAGTTAAACCAAACACCATCTTTTATGTTTTAGACAATGTTCCCAAGATACTGACAGCTGTGTAATTGGATAGAATTTTGGACATTGAATGCAGCATAAAGAAAACATCTGTGCTTTAGGTGCATATGTGAGGTCATCTATGCGAGGTCACTCCAAACTTTTCTCTGTCATTGTCCCTCAATAGTGGAACAAACTATCAGTCGCTACAAGAGCAGCAACATCCCTCTCTACCTTCAAAACTAATCTCTACTAACCATCTCTTCACATAGGTGCCTCGTGCTTCTATAAGAGTGTGTAGGGGGTGTGTGTGTTTCTGAAGTGTCCCTGCCCTGGGAAACTTAGCTAAGTCATATGTGTCTCTTTTTGTGTATGTGAGTAGTCTGTTTCTCTACAAATCTCTTATTATGCCCTCCTTTTGTAAGTCGCTTTGGTTAAAAGCCTCTGCTAAGTGTAATGTAATGTAATGTAATGTAAATGTAACTTTATGCATGTATTTTAGTCTACACATACTTCAGGGGGAAATTACGTCTTACCAATTAGTGAGGTAAATAAAATAGGGTGACAAGGTGTTTATTACTAGTATGTTAAAAACTCACCATGTATCATGACCTTCACTGTCATGGAAAACTGTGTGGTGTCTGGTTTGTGGTTTGCTACATCAGCAAACAATACACATGCACACTTGACATGTCCAGGCTTATACACATGCACACACACATCCTAACACACACACACACACACACACACACACACACACACACACACACACCCATGCAAAGAAAGACTCATACAGATACACAGAGACACATATGAACATACACCCAGAAAGGCACCTCTTACACACAGCTAAAGACAAACACACAGACACACACAAACACACAGACACACAAACACACACATTTTTGGTTTGTTATATCAGCAGACAATACACATGCACACATGACATTCCCATACTTATACACAGGCACATACACACACACACACATTTTTGGTTTGTTATATCAGCAGACAATACACATGCACACATGACATTCCCATACTTATACACAGGCACCTACACACACACACACACACACACACACACACACATACACACACACACACACACACACAGAGGCACACACATTATACACCACTGAAGACAGACGGGGACGCACACATTCACGCACAAGCACAAAATGCAAACAGGCACACGTATTTGGCAGTGCCCACGGCATGTTGGCACAGCGCTGGTGTTTGCTCTGCCCACGGCTACTGCTCGGTGCACGGCGGTGACAGAGGTCTGGGCGCGGGGCTGCCCCGTGGTGACGTCAGGCCAGGGTGTTGGCTAGAGTGTGCGGAGCATGTGTGTGTGTGTGTGAGAGAGCGAGAGAGAGCGAGAGAGAGAGAGAGAGAGACAGAGAGAGAGAGAGAGAGACAGACAGAGATAAGTTTATCTGCACGTTCAGTGTTCCAGGCAGTTTCAAACAGGCCAGGACAACCTCGCTATGCTGACAACATGACCTAAACTTTGTTCTGCCTATGGCTCTGGCTCTGTGCATGTGTGTGTGTGTGTGTGTGTGTGTGTGTGTGTGTGTGTGTGTGTGTGTGTGTGTGTGTGTGTGTGTGAGGGAGAGATAGAGTGAGAGAGAGAGGAGGGAAGAGAAAATGCGATTGTAAGTATGTATGTGGTTATATGTGTATAAAAATATAAAATATAAAATATGTGTGTGTGTGTCTGGTGGGGTATGTGTAAGGATATATATCAGCTTGTGTGTGTGTGTGTGTGTGTGTATTTGTTTGCTGAATTTGTCATTTGTCATGTATTGTAGAGTGTTGTGTATAGCATTGTGTACAGTGTTGTGTGTAGTGTTGTGTACAGTGTTGTGTGTAGTGTTGTGTACAGTGTATTGTAGTATTTTATATTGCTGATTGTTTACAGCCCTGCCAAAGACATGCACCAGGAAAACACCATTTCAGTACTACATATTACTTAGTAGTATTACATAGTAATATGCTATATTGACAATAAACACTTGAGTTGTGAGTCTTGAGTTGTTTTCCCCCATCCTACCCCAAGCCCCCACCTCTCTCACACACCCCTATCTGTGAGCTCATTGCCACTCTGTTACACACATTACTGGTTGCTCGCTGACCGCAGGCCACAGTCGCGCTGCCAGCGTGTCTTGCTGTAAGTTTCACGGTAACATCTGCCAGTGCAAGCGAAACCAAAGCCAGTTATGAAAAAAGCTGATTAGATCTCCCGGCACGCTGGATAGATGTCCCCAGGCTCCTTGTAAGTTCCCCGGGCTCACACACTCATCAGCACCCTGGCTGCACTTCAGCAACGATGTTCATCTTATACTCGCAGGAATGTGGAACATTGCTGACGACATCTATTTTTAAAACGGCAGCTTGGGTTTATATTGAAACGCAATTCAATATACGTGGCCATGGTAGTGTTTCAGGAAAAGCTGAGGTAACACTGTGAACCCTATAAATATGGCCAATGATTTAAGGAGGGGTATGCAGATGCTTTATCTATTATGAAGACAAGAGAGCAACCTTGTACACAATACACAGACAGGACAAATATGCCTTCAGTTCACATTCACACAGACACAAAGACGCGCACACACACACACACTCACACACACACATTTCACACACACACCACACAAACACACAATGTGCTGTTATTGTGAGGTTTTTTTTTTATTTCTAATCCCTCCTGTGTGTCCTGAAGGCTTTTTGCACTAAGTGCTTCAACAGTCCCCCCCCCCCCCCCCCCCCCCCCCCCACCTCCAGTGGGAGATATGGCCAGGGCTGTTTTGGGGTGTGCCTCGCCTCACCCCCCCCCCCCCCCCTGTTTATTTATAGATGTGGACAAACCTACAGCAAACAATCAGAGGACTGTGAGAGCAAGCAGAGAACCATAAGTGGCTTTCTGAGACAAGGGCTACACCTAGTCCTGCTTTCCATTTGTCCTCATAAGGACACTTTTAAGACACCACAGTTTCGCCTGTGTCCATTGGTCCTATTACTTTTGCAGGAGTTTAGGGAGGGTGTTAAGTTATAACATTTTCTTTATTTCTTATACATACTTTATTTATTTAATTTATTTATTTATACTCCGCCTACACTAAGTCACCAGCTTTTACCCTATCTGTCATTGTGGTCTGTCATCTTTTTGCTATACATCCACTTTGTGGCAGTAACAGAATTAACGTTATAGATTTGCAGAAGATTTATTGCATGCATAATGTTATCAGGCCATATTTTTACTGGCTTTTACCAGCGTATAAACTGTCTGAAGGTCATTTTGGATCCATCCTGAACTCCCTGAAGTACCACATCAGCCTCCACATCAGTCGCCACATAAAGCACTCAGAGCCATGTAAATTACACCCCCTAGAAAATGGCCGCCAGCCCTGACCCGGCCTGGCGGCGCTGCTGCTTCAAGGAGCCGCCCCTGCTGAGTGGGCCTGCTGAGTGCACAGACCATCTGGGCAGGACTGTGTTTATGGCCCATCTGCTTTGGGATCCTCTTGATCCTCTCTCTCTCTCTTTCGCTCTATCTGTCTATCTATCTCTCTATCCTCCTGGCTGTCCCCTCTTCTCCTTTCCTCTTCCCTCTATCATTCTCTCATCTGCTCTCCGCTCCTCTTTCCTTCATCTTGCAATCCAATGCCCTCCT
>CM050216.1:13468438-13480938 GCA_027475355.1 Coilia nasus | reverse complement strand
CCCTCTGAGTAGATGATTCCCGCCAACCCCTCAGCAACCCCTCAGCAACCCCTCCAAACCACCCCTACCCCCCTGGCCCCACCATGACCACCCCCACCACCCTTCAGAAAGCATTGAGATGCAAGTTTTCATTCTGGGGCGGGGGAGAGAGGGTGGAGAGTTTATCAAACCCTCTGTTCCATTGGTTCCCGTGACTACAGGCAACCCCTGAAATACAATCGCGCTTCTGCACTCTTGAATTTATGGGGCTGCCCTGGAGCAGTGGCACCCCGGCCCCCATAAATAGCAGGGCAAAATAAGCATCCGCTCTCATTCAGCAACAGGGCTAGTGGTGGGGGCCGTGGGGGATGTGAGAGGGTTCGGGGGGCATTGGCTTTGACACCTGTGAAATATAACGCCAGATGAGACCCCCACCTACATACATCTACGCTTTTCCCTCATTGGTACACACACACACACACACACACACATACACACACGCACACACACACACTGTCTCTCTCTTTCTTACTGTGTCTCTCTCTCACACACACACAGATGCACATACACACACACACACAAACCTTAGTGCTCTGGGCTAGGCGGCTAGGCGGTATCCTTGCCTCGACACAACATTCCTCCATGACTGAATCAAGTGAGCTAGCATGCATCCCTAAATCCTAAATCCACACGGTCGCCAAAGTGCTTTCTGCTGTTCACTGCACCCGGTGGCAGGACCTTTACTCAAGGGGGGTTAAGGGTCACCTGAAAAGGGCTTCACTAAAGCTCCCTCACGATTAACATGGCTAACATGATTAACCCTTCTACACCAGCCAAAGAACCCACTCTTGCATGATGCATCTTGTTGCACAGTTAGTATCACCACAGAGCAAAAGCAGTCTTGTCTATGATGGTGCCAACTGCACCTTCTGCCAGGGCTTAAATCTCAGTCCAGCTAAGGCTTCATTTTGGGCAAGTTATGTTTCAACGCTTATCCAAGACACATGATTCGAGAATCAATACATTAGATGGATACATTAATTGCCACATGCACAGTTACAACATGTACAACTTGCTGTGAAATGTAGACAATTTTATTTGCCTACCTAGTCATATGGACTAGTTTTAAAACTAAAGCACTTTTCTAATTCCTCATGTTCACACAGGGTCAACATAATAACACAATGTGTTAATCCAGAAGTTCTTTTAACAAGGTATCTTGCAGATATTAACAGGGCTGCCAACTTTGGTCATTTGCCTGGAGTGAGATTGCTTGTGATTGTTCATTTGTGTGATTCTATTTGGAATGCCACCATTTAACCCTGTTTTAAACCTCAAAACTTATTTTGTAAAAAAAAAAAACAGCCAACTTTGGTTAATCACAGCATTTGATACAGACAAGAAGAATGAAAACAGATTTGAAAAGAGCTGGTTTTAGGTGGTATCACAATCTCAAAAAGGTGACATTTCACCATGTGAAGGATTTTTCTACGTCCTATCAGATATAATAGTCTGTCCATTGCGTGTAAGAATTAGCCTAAATGATACATTTTATAGTTTTAATATTATGCTCCACTTTTGTTAGATTACCGTATGTGCAGAAATGAATTTGTTGCGTCATTTAGTGTGCTTGCTTATTTATTCATTTATACTGTTGTCAAGTTAGCTTGGTAGTTGGCATTCGTTCTGACTGACAGCAATAAGGCACATGATGTTTCTCATCATCACAACGCAAATCCAGTTCTTAGAAGCTTACTACTGTATGAGAGGGGTCAATAACCTAAACGTAACTTCATGCTTTGTTCTTTGGAATACATCTTACCAATTCGAAGTGCTAAAAAGACAGCAGCTCTGTATTAACAAACATTTGATGATGTGATTCCCATTTTGTCATTGTGACCACACAGTGCACACAGGGCACCTCAGTTATGGGGGAGGATGGAGGAGAGCACTGGTTATTCACTCCCCCCTACGCACCTGTCGGTGTGGGGAATTAAACCTGTGACCCTTTGGCTGCAATTCCTACTCCTTAACTGCTAGCCCATGAGTGCCCATTGAAGGAGTTGTTATGCTTGTGCAATTGAATAACTGTATGTCCAAAGAGAGTAAGTAAATGTGCTCAATGGTAATCAAATCCCACGTTACTAGTTGTTAGCAGCTTGCTAAACCCCCTTTGCTCCACAGGAACAAAGATATCCATTCAGTAGCTGTACGCATCACTTCCTGCTTATAAAGCGAAGAGAACCCACTATGAGATCCACTATGAGACCCAGATGAGTGTTCTCAGGAGGCCCCTGGTGCCTTTGCCTGGTGCAGAAAGGGGCTGACGGATCATGATAAGACCCCTAGGCTGCCCAGCAGTTGGGGATGAACAGGGACGAGGGCACCACATTGCTGACGCCGGAACCAGGCCAAATAAGGGCCAAATATGGCTCTGCCTCTTCTCTCTCTCCCACTGTTGCCTAGTTACGGCTCACTTCTCAAAAACTCTGTTTCCTGATCGATGTATCCCATCATGCTCCTGTCATTGGAGAGGAAGGAAACAGAGGGAGCAATTTCTTTCTTTCTTTCTTTCTTCCTTTTTGTGTCTCTTTCATACTTTCCTTTTTCCTCTGTGCATGTGGGGGTGTGTGTCTACGTGTATGCGCATGTCTATTCTTACACCACAACACCACAAAGCAACTAAGTTGATATTTTCCAAGTAGTTTCTCAAACAAGGAAGAAAAGTTTCATTTAGATAATGAAGGGCATTTGGCATATGGTGATGTTCCAATCTGCGGTTGGTTTCGTTTTTGGCAACATCTCATAGCCTGACATCCCAGAGGCCAAACAGCATTTGAAGTGATTACACACTTGAAGTGCACCTAAGTGAGTGTTGCCAAATCTGCTTTGGCACCCTTCTCGCACAGAGAGAGGACACGCTTGGATTTTTCGGCAATCAAACGATTACCTACATTCCTGGTGTGTGTGCCAGTACTAAATGTAGACTCAAATCACAGGACGTTGATGCTACGCACTTGATGTTGGATGAAAAATAATATTTTTCCCTGGCGTAATTAAAATCTTCCGTGGATCCAAGCCGATCCCGTGACTTTCCATCCTTTTCAATCTATACAGAAATAGATATGTATAGGCACAGGCAAAGGTGACTCCAACTCCGCAGATAGGGTTTCCTCAGAAGTGTCTGTGTGCAGGATTTGAAACTGCTTTTACTCAACTTTTTTTTTAACCTGTCTCCACACATATCCTTCCCCTCCACCTGGATATTCTCACATTTTAGTAGATTAAAATATAAATATAGATGAAGATATAATTGGCTTGCGGAGCTGAAAAAAAAAGGCATTAGTCAGACATGTGTGAGGCACTGGAGCCAGTCTCCCAGCTCCAGTCAGTGAAGACATAGTCACAGTTATGAATGCGTACGGGTGCTTGGACTTTGGTTGGACAATAGCCTAAAGATAGAACAGGATGCATAGTCACATTGAGGTACAGGCAAGGGAAGATTGTAGTTTCAAAGAAAGAAAGTAGCCGCACACTCTTTAACTTCTTTTAATGTCCATTGTCCATAGACAATAGCCTTAGATAAAACCACCAAGGTAGACGGAGGGCTCCCTTGAGTTCCTCGTTCACTGGCAGACCACAGCCACCTCCGCCACTGCCGCAGCCACCACCGCCACTGCGGGCACCCGGGCTTTGGAGCAGAGAGCTGGCATTCGTTTCTCTGCCCGGCCTGAGCGCGAGCTCCCTCCATCCAGCTCCTGTCACTCTGGATCAGCTAATTAGACTGCCACAGTTCTGCATGTCTCAACTAATTACCTCCCATGGTACGGGGGGAGGGAGGGGTGGGGGGGGGGGGGGGGGGGGGGGGGGGGTTGGGCACTGAAGCTTAGCAGAGGCTAGCTGAGAGGAGTGCAGCCCGCTGGATCGGCTCTGATACCTGTGGAGAGAAGCCTGATTTGTCATAAAAATAACCGATGAAGGTTCCATTTTTAAATCTACTTAAATCCTCACACTGTCTACCTCACACTTTCACTTTTCAGACTCAGAGTGTGTGTGCGTAAGAAAGAGTGTTTGAGAGAGAGGGAGTGAGAGAGTTTGTGTGTGTGTGCGTGTGTGTGAAAGCATCATATGTGTGATTTTACAAGGTTACACACTTTAACTCTTAGGGCCACATTCACACACACGCACAAACAAGAACATTTGCACAAGTCCTTGTCTAGCCAAGGGGCAGAGTTCATCTTGTGAACAGGATGAGGTGGATTTGCATGGCATTGGGTGGCCCTAAGCAAAGCCCCACTGAGGGGCATGAATAGCATGGATAATCGGCAGAGCTGTGTGCTAAGAATAGATGAGTAGGTGCTTCGTGTGTGAGTGAGCAGACTTTCTCTCTCTCTCCTATCCTCTCACCCCCCCTCTCCTCTTTACGACGCCCGGCACAGCTCCTCCCTGGCTTGACCCATCGGCACAGTGGCCAGGGGATTGGGGTCAGGTTTACTCCATCGCTATAGCTCAGCCAATGGCAGCACAGATATGGTGTTTTGTAAGGCTGGTCTAATTAGCCACTTCGTGGCATTCTTGGAACATCTAATTAATTGGCCCCACCACAATTAGCCCTGATTATAAAACAGATCAACCAAAGGTAATTTTTTTTAAATAATGATGAGTCGCAACTAAAGTGGGATTGGATGAAGGTTTTTTGAAACAGTAGCCGTTTTCACACTGCAGGACACGGGGTGGCGACACGTTACGACATGCTAATTCACCCCGGGGGGGCAGTGGGAATGCACGGCGTGTTTTTGAACCCTCTTCTGAAAAGGTGGGTTGAGAAGGCGTAGCCCAGCGGCACTGTAACATTACACCACGCATAATGCTGGGCGTGTACAATGACCGAATGACCAGTGCATCGTAGTAAATACACCTGTCTGCAAAGTTTTCATTCAGTTTTTTAAAACAACCATGGCGAGACACACAGAGTTGTTGCTGGCTCTTTGCACAACCATTCAAGGGCAAATGACATGGTACTTTACTGCACCTAGATGCTTATATGGGATTGCAAATATTTGCAAAGAATACATTTGATGCCGATTTACTGTAGCTATTTGTACGGCACCATCAGGTGAACTATAGCGCTATCATTAAATAATTTACTCTATCCACACATTTTCGCCCCTCGAAAAAGCCCACAACACTTAGGGTGAAGATGCACTGGGCATATTTGCAGTCACATATTTCAGGATATTCACAATATATGGAGATATATTGATGGATGCGCTCTGGACATATTACAAAACAGTAGCGCTATCATCAAACATCACTCTACAGGTTTCAAACATTTTACTCTCCTGGTTAAAAGGCACACAACACAATGATTTATCTCTCAAAATATGCTGTTTATTTAACATAAAATGTTCGGCATAGCATTTACCCTACCGTTTCCATTGTCATGTCATTGTTTTGTGTTTCTAAAAAAAAAGTTTCCCGCGACCACGGAGTTTAAAATGACGCTACGACTACCGGGGTAACAGGAAGTGAACTCGCAATGTTTTTTTTAATCAAAATCATGTACTTTCAAACAACACCGAAATCGGGGATATTATTCCTTGTGCATTTAGGCTACATGATAAAGCTGTTGGCCAACAGACATGTACAGCATCTAAATTAAAAACAAATTACGTTGGTTGGTACGTTGGTATCAGGTTGGGTGAGTTATATGATTTAGGCCAAATAAACAGCATATTTCGGAAGACAGTTTGCAGTTTGCCTCTGAACTTCTTGTTGGTGTTTTTGTAGCTCTGCTCAGCTGTTTTAAAAGTCCCGACGGTGGGTAGTGGCAGTTGTGAAACGTCACCATACCACACCCTGTGCCCCGTCTCGCCTCGGCTCGTGTTCACGCTCGCCCCATGTCGCAAAAAAGTGTAGGGTCCGAGGTGGGTCGAATTGGTGTGTTGTTTGGACACGCCACCCCATGTCGGCAGTGGAAACGCAACAGACGACCCACTAATTTCGGCTGAAATTACCGGTAATTCTGCCAGTGTGAAAACAGCTTGTGTAGGCCGCATGAGAGGTGGTTCGTCAAACATCGTTTTGGCCCTGCAGTCCCCATTGTAACTGTGCTCCCATATCAGCAGACAACAGGCACTGCTGTCAGGTGATAAGGATTTTTCTTAGTCACATTGCAGGGATGTGGTTTAGTCCCTGTCAAACAGAAAGGGAGAAACGGTTTCACCTTAGGCAGATTACACAGGTTTATACAAGTTCTCCAGGGCTCTCACTACAGCCAGTTGTTGTAACGTGAGGAAAAACATGCTATCATGTGGCCATTTACAGTTTTTGCCCATTGCTTAAACACATTTTGCAAAATTTGGCTCACTGTGACAAAACTCTACACCCAAGCACATAGGACACAACACTTGGAAATAAACCATTCACATCTATGTCAAATTGAAACGCTGCAATCAAAACCTAACAATCCTTTGCCAAAATGTCACTCTCATGACAAAATTGCACACACTTGTATCTTATGAAAACACTGTCACATCAGCACCAACACACTAGTCTACTTTATATAAAACACAGTTTTTTGTACTTTGAATAGATGTGTTTTGCCAATGATACATCGGTGTTTCATTTTTGAACGAAGTGTCTTATGTATGAAATAGTGTGTAGTGTGCAGGAGCAAGTGTTTTGCAAAAAGGAGCAAGTGTGTTGCAGAATTGCAACTGAAGTGTAAAGCAGCGCTTTTGTTTAAGGTATGGTTACACTGTGTTTAAGGCATGGTAACACAACTTAAAGTTATGTTACTTTGGTTTAAGCATATGTCTATTGCGTTCAAGCAGTGGGCAAAAACTGTAAGATGCTGCTTTGGATGTGATGTTGTTTTCCCACAAAAAACACACACACAACATAAAAACGAAAATCAATAGTGGGAAATGTGAAAGTTCAAGAACATTCTTAAAGTTTCAATAATTTCAGTGTTGTTTAAAATCATTGTGATTATCATTTTTTTCCAAAATCAAGCATGAAATGTGAGACCCTAAAAAAACAGATGAGAAGATGCTGGTGAGAAGGTCCATAGAAGCTCCTACACTGAAGTCAAAAAAGACTAACATCGTATTTGTGTCTTCCACATGCATCTTCTAACCCTCTTCACGTGGGTCATATAACGTTCAGTTTCGATACAGTGTAAAGATTCATTCTTCTCACATTCGTCATGACAGCATTCCCCTGTGGTCAGGAGCCATACATTTTTCAGCTCCTATTGACTTTTACTGCAAATAACTCAGACATGAAGTGGGCTCGTAAAAATGCATAAAGCTTATGGTCAAAGTCTTGTGGAGAGAGGCAGAGAGAAAAGGTGAAATGTTTCTGCTGTATGGGGGGAGGGATGAAATTGATGTCTCTAGGCTTTAAAAAATAAAAAAGTACAAGAATGGGTGTGGACCTTTGCTCTTTGCTTGGGCAATGTGAACATCAAAGGCAACAAGAATACAGCACTAGCAGTGTTTTATATTTTCGCTGCTAACTTGGTTGACTTCTACTTTCCTAACACCCTGTTCGTTTTCTGGCCGTTTCATGCCTGTGTGCCTATATGCCTGCTGTGTGTCCTCCAGGGAAGTGTACAGATCTATATGTCCGTCTAGTCGCAAGGACTAGAGGAAACTGCTTGTCCTTTCACCAAGTCCTTTTCCCTATTTTATGCCCCAAGCAATTAAACATGTCTACCACAACACGGCCCTTCAAGGGTGGCCATAAACTACCACCCAGCCTTGACGTATTATTATAAACGGCTGCTGTGCTTTATTTCCTGTGGACGGTTTTAAATAAATAAAGGAATAAATAAATAAACAAATAAACAACGCCTCCGCCCGTACTCTGTGTCCCTGGATGGGTGACCTGTGGAGCTGGTGAGCGGCCGTTCCCAGAAGCCATCAGCAAGGCTATTAACGACCAACTAAGCCATGGCTGTGCTCTGATTAGCAGCTTGCAGTTTGCAACATAATCACCTTGGGAGAAAGTGCTCTCTCTCTCTCTCTGTCTCTCTGTGTCTTTCTCTCTCTCTTTGTCTCACTCTCTTTTTCACTTCCTCCCCCGTCTCCTCCTTGTACTTTCCTTCACTTCACGACGGCTGACTCACACCTCCATTCAGATTCAAATTTATGCCATTCAGATGTAAAAGCTGCATTTACAATCAGTGGGTCGCCACACAACATGGCTCTGCTGCGGTGAACATGATGCAACACCTCCAGGGGTACAATCCTAAACACACATATTACACACGTACACACGTACACACACACATACACACCACACACACACACACACACACACACACACACACACACACACACACACACACACACACACACACACACACACACACCCCATGCCTTCTGGCACTCCTCAGGGGAGAGGAGGTAAACACACAAGAGGGCACCCCAACAGTCAGATGAGAATTTGAGGGCCAGTGTCACTTAAGACTCCCTGGAGCTCCCCCACACCACCACCAACACTGACGCCCAGCGGGGAGCGCTGATTAATCCTGGCAGCCATGTTTTTTTTTACAGTACAAAATGGCTTGTTTTCATCTCTACACCACAGCAGCACTCTTGTTTTGGACAGCAGGAGCTAATGGCACAGTGCACTCCAAATACCATGACCAGGGCGCGCCCCCAATTACCACTAATTTGCTGTAATTAAGCCCTGACTTAACAAACTCACTTTGGCGCCACGCAGCCTTAAAACCTCCACTGCTCATGGAGCAGGGCCCCTTACCCACAGAGCCAACACATGCTGAAGTAACAGGACTGTGAAGCTTTTGTTTAGGTAATGCTAAAGAGGCATTAGCCTGCAGTGGGTGACGGCATGACGTGAAAAGCCATCACAATTCACCAAAGTTATGCACTTAACTGGACTTCTGCCCCCCTAACTGAGTGTCCCATTACTATACAAACAAAACCAGAGCTAAGCTAAGCTAAAGAGGCATACATTGCATTTTAATCTGAAAAAGACTAAGAGAAGGCACACACCTGCCTCAGAGAACATGTTAGCGCGTGGTCATTAGCTCTCATGTCTCTGACAGCCCTGTGATGTCAACATTAGCTGCACATTAGCCACGGCTAATTAGCCATTACCTCGTTTACTCTCCCGTCTCGCAAAGAACCACAAACATACTGCAAAGAGCATTCCGTGAACTTTTCTGCAACATCTCTGCAGATTTGACAGTTATACCCTGAAGGAGCTCTCGCTTCCCCTCTCTCCAAAATCACACCCCCGTCTGTGCTTCAATACACTCTCTGTTTGTCTTTATTTTTCTTTCTATTTCTCTCTCTCTGTGTATGGCTGTCTTTTTATCTCTGTCTCTCTCTGTCTCTCTCTGTCTCTCTCTCTCTGTCTCTTTCTACCTCTGTCTCTGTCTCTCTCTCTCTTTGTTTGAGCTTTGTCCTTCTTTCCACCATCAAACCCACTTCTGCACCTGACTGCACTCTCTGCTTTGTCTCTGTCTCAGTGTCTCACTCTGTGGCATTGGTCAGGAAGGTCATTCCTGCCCCCAAGCCACCCCCAACCCCAACACCCCAACCACCCCTACGCCCTTGTTCATTTTGATTTCATCCCCTTCCATGACTGGCTATGGCTCCTCTTGATTTATGTGGCCTGTCCCATCACATTCTGCTCCCCACTCGCTGCTCTGATGTCCAGGCCGGCAACACATTACCTGATGTGGGGGACCACTCTTCACCACCATCACTCTGCCCATGCATGCATGCGCACCCGCACACACACGCACACACAGACACGCACACATATATACACGCACGCACAGACACGTACACATATATACACGCACACACAGACACGTACACATATATACACGCACACACAGACACGCACACATACATACACGCACACACATGCACACATATATACACGCACGCACAACAACAGTGGGCTTCTTCTGTTTGTTTTGGTTTCCACTTTGCTTAAAAAAAAAAATTCATTCATTCACTCGTTCATTCAGTTATTCATTCAACATCTAAATTCTTAAAAAGTACCTTTGAAGATACAACGATAACATATAGAATGTGTGTTTGTTGCATGGTGACCAATAAATAAATAAATAAATAAACAAACAAAAAATAAGCAAGCAGTAAGATGATCAATTAGAATAGAATACCTTATATTGTCACTATACACATGTACAACTTACACTATACACGCGATACAATGAGATTAAAAGCAACTCACCATAGTGCTGACAGGTATGTAGGATATTTACACAACATAGGATAACAAAATAAATAAGTATTAATCCAAGACAAGATAACGATAGAAGAGGGGGTGGGTTGAGGTGCACAGGTCTGAAGTAGAGATAGAGATAAGAGAGGTTCTATATACAGGGTGACATTTCAAATAAAATTATGCAAGTTATTGCACATGAATTAATATTGCCAGTGGAAGAGAGAACACACAAGGAGAGAGATGTGCCTTAAGTTTCCCTGAATTGGGGCACTTAGACTGCAAAACGTTTTTGTGTCATATGCAGAGAATAAAGAACAATAGGAGTATGGGCATAGTAGTATAATGACATTTAGCAGTAAATATATTGCACTGTGTCCCATGCCATTTAGGTGAAATATTGCACAAAAGGTGGATAGAAGGAGCTCTAGCGGTCAGGGGATTGGGATCTGGGGTCAGTGCAAGTGTGTAGTCAGTACGTGTGTGAATTAAAACCGATACATGAATCTGAGTAATAAGAGTGTCAGGTCAAAATGACCCTAGGTGAGCAAGTGTGCCACTGATAGCCAGACAGGGGTCGTGACCCCTCTCCTGTTCCCTGTGTTATTTTTAGGTCTGCAGTACACATGTAACAATATCACAGGGATTCATGCGCTGGCAATCAATCGCACCCACATTTCAGACGTGGAAGCATGCATTTGTCAGCACCCTGGCTCGCAAGAGTAAAATGTGTGTAGAGGTGATATCCGAGCAGGTGTTTCTCAATCTGATGAGAGAAGAGGGCTGGTGTTTTAAGTCTTGCTCATGATATGGAATCCTCCCCTTCCCCTTAACACACACACACACACACACACACACACACACACACACACACACACACACACACACACACACACACACACACACACACACACACACACTCTCTCTCTCTCTATCTCTCTCACTCTCACACACACACACACACACATCCAAAACACACACATGCACACATGCACATCCACCAACACACACACACATACACACACACACACACACACACACACCCATCCCAGCTTGCTTGGACGATGGTGTTGTGAGCATCTGTGAGCAGGGAGTGCTTCTGTTTCTACTCCAAGCTGCAGAAGAGGAGCTTTTAAATCAATCTGACATATATCCCCAGACAGTCCTGACCTGGAGGACATGGGCTGTGTGCTGTTGCAGTAGTGAGTGGGGGTGGGGTTGGGGTTGGGGTTGGGGGAGGGAGAGACTGACCATCCTATGGAAAATGACCTGACCTGAGCTGCTGAGATCTGACCTGCAAGGACGAGTGCAGGACACATAATGCTCGGGTATGACTGCTATCACATAAGTCATCAGATGCACCTCAGTCTGTGCTCCTCTCTGGCTGGCTCTTAGAAGCACTTAGGGACCACCTGTCATAAATCCACACAGTTGGTTTCGTGGTTTATTAATTTATGAAGTTATTTATTTAAAAAAGAAGTGGGTTTCTGGCTTTAGGCACCATAACTTAGCGTGATTAATGACCAAAAGTGTTCACCGCAGACCGAGGAGTGGCTCAGAACCACAGGGGCTTCTATGTCATTTACAAAGAAAAGAAGAAAGAAAGAAAGAAAGAAAGACAGAAAGAAAGAAAGAAAGAAAGAAAGAAAGAAAGAAAGAAAGAAAGAAATGAAGGACTGCCTTTGGCACAAGCACTGCTCTCAGACATCTGAGAAAACAGAAGCACTTGATACTCCACCCTCCCCACACCCCACACCCACACCGCCAAGTCCCCCGAGCTTTTGTCTCTGTCCCTGAGCAGTGCTTGCATAACCACAGAAACCAAGAGCTCTTCAATTTCTACTCAATTTATACCACATACAGCTCCCAGACCTCCCGGTGCACACCATCTCCTGTTTTATACATCTCCCATCGACCCCCCCTGCTGCTCTCAGCACAGCTGATTGGAATCAATGTCATGAAAATGCAACTCATGATCTGAATCATGTGCGTTCAGACTCCGGTGGGAGCGCAAGGGCACAGGAACATGGCGGCATGCAGACCAAAGACTTTTTTTTTTTAATTTACTCGAGTGAGCAGCGCCACTGGGGACAAGCTTAAGTTGCAAAAAGCCAAAGTCCCAAGACAAAACCTATTACCTCACTGATCCTCCCAGTTTACATTTAGTATGATGATGACAGCTCTTCTCGTGTTACTGCGTCGTTGTAACTATCCCTCAATAACGTCAGTCAACCATAATGTCAGCCGACCCTTACTGTGTTTCCAAATAAGCCTTTTGAAACGTCAGA
>CM050216.1:13450938-13458438 GCA_027475355.1 Coilia nasus | reverse complement strand
TCCACCGGGAGTACGAGCGAGATCCCCGTCTGTCATAGGTCGAACGGGAAGCGGGGCGGGCCTATCGTGCCTGCGGTAGCCAATCACACGAAGGGGTGGAGGAGCCCCTACCCAGCAACAGCTGAAAGGTGTCTGTCATTGCTCCAGCCCACACAGGTGGTTCCAACCCCCTGACAGTCACACACACACACACACATACACACACACAAACACATGCACACATAGACACACACACACACACACACACCCACACACACACACACATGCACACATAGACACACACACCCATACACACACACACATACAGACATAGACACACACACACACCCACACACACACACACATACACACGCACGTGTATACATACAAACACACACACACCCACACACACACACACACATGCACACATAGACACACACACACACCCACACACACACATGCACACATAGACACACACCCACACACACCCACACACACACACACATCCACAGATGTGCACGTACAAACACACACACATAGACACACAAACACACACACACATGCACACACCACACACATACACACACACACACACACACACACACACACACATATAGACAGACAGACACGCACACACACACATGCACACACAGGCAGACACACACACACACACATGCACACACAGGCAGCACCCTTCCCCCTGAGCCTGACAATGTAGCATTCACCCTCTCCCACTATCTTGATGAATGACTCATAATTGTAAGTGAGTGTCACAACTTTGGGCTTGAGGTCTGTGTGTGTGTGTGTGTGTGTGTGTGTGTGTGTGTGTGTGTGTGTGTGTGTGTGTGTGTACGTCTGTGTTGTTACAGATAAGCATGCAGTTGTTCAGATCTTCTTTTGTACACAGGAGGAGAATATTCAAGAGTGTAGCAAATGCTCAGTCACGACCTGCAATAATTGCTGTGGTGTGCTGGTAGAAGTTATTTGCAGTCAGCTGTTGATAGTGTTAGAGACTTTGATAATGTTAGAGCTGGTGCTTATGTTAACAATGTTCATAAAGGCAGAGACACTGCTTGCATTGGAATTTAACTCTGAATGTGTGACTAACAGAATAAAAGCTATGTGTTCTACATTAAATTGACAATACTCTTTGTACATTAAGAGTACCTTGAAGATAGATAGATAGATAGATAGATAGATAGATAGATAGACAGACAGACAGACAGACAGACAGACAGACAGACAGACAGACAGATAGATAGATAGATAGATAGATAGATAGATAGATAGATAGATAGATAGATAGATAGATAGATAGATAGATAGATAGATAGATAGATAGATAGATAGAAAATTAGGGAAAATACAGTGTTGCAGCAGCCATTTACAGAGAGTACAACAAACAAACAAACAAACAAACACCAATATATATGACCACACTGGCTACAGTCAAAACAGCTAAGTTGTATGTGACTGGACTTTTTTTGGAGCTTTCATCTAAAAGCCTGTTTCAGTTCTGACTTGATGATAAAGAACCAGGAGATATCTCTGTACCACTGGGCATGGAGTTGTGAGCTGTAGAGCTGTAACTGCTCTTCACCATCAGAACAGTTCTCATTCTCGGAATCCTGTGATCATAATGACTCTCACTCCATTTCACACATTGGCTTATGTTAATGTCTGACTCATGTGACCCTTTGTCACATGACAAGGAGTGTGGTCTATAGCTCACAGCTCCCACCTCCAGTGGTCCAGGGATATAGCTCCTGGTTCTCCATCATCAGGTCACAACAAAACCTCACTAAAACTAAGCATTTTGAATGAAAGGTGAAACATCTCCAAGCTCCAAAAAGGAAGTCAATTTGCATACAACCTATCTCTTTGGACTTTGACCCGGGTGAATGACAGTCTTCACGGACACACACTGATTACATCACCACTCTCCCATCCTACCCTACCAGAAAGTCACGAGCAGCCTCGGTCAGGCCTGGGTTGCTTTGGGAGCTGTCGGATGCCTCTGTGCTCATACAAGACTGGATCGATACCAAACAGCCTTCGATGTGCAGCACAAACACCCGCTCGCTCACCACACAGCGCTGGCTGCCAGACAATGTCAGGTTGCTTTGTCTGGGCCGTCTAACATCCGACTCTGCTCCCCTGCCCACTCTGTCCACAGGCTGGCGAAGAGAGAAGACTTTTTTGTGGTGTGCGCGGTTTGGATATGGGGCAGCAACGTGGGTTGCGTAGGGAGTCGGCATGCAGTCACTGCCGAAGGGCCAACATTGTCTTCAGCCGAGCTTATGAAAAGACTCTGGTCACACTTTATTTGGATAGTCCTGTAGATGGTCCTGTACTGCTCCTACAGACTATCTACAGATGCTGAGACTACTAATACAACGAAACTATTGAAACTATTTCTTATATAAGGTTATAGTTAGGGGTTAGGTTTAAACAAAATTACACTGAATTTCAACAAGCCATCTGTAAAGTCTCTGTGGACAGACTATCCAAAAAAAGTTTTATTTGGATTCCCTCGTCTTCTTTTTTGACTGGTGATGTCAAATCCACACTGATAATCAGACAACCATTGATCTCTCACGCTTCATTCATTCATTCATTCATTCAGTCAGTCAGTCATTCATCTACTAAAAAGTGTTAGGTAAGTCAGTTGTATGACGAAGAAGCTTAATCATTGGTAAAGTGTTGTGTCATGCATAACGGCTGCTACACAGGACAATCTGTTGAAGTTTCTCAGGTTTGGACCCAACATGGTTTTACACAATTTGTGTAAAATGACTAAAAAATTAAATATTTATAAATTAAAAATTGTCCCGCAGACTGGTGCATCAGCTGGCTTTGGCACTACAGTCAACCATGTCAGCCAATCACACAGAGCCAAGACCCACTCACGGCCTCCACTGGTGTCACACCTCCCCTAGATTGTCATAAACGCTGCGACGGATTGGCTGAAAGTGGAGGGTGGGGGCGTAGCCTTCCAGGGCTCATTCATACACACAGTACAAAGTGCTTCCCTGCCCAAGGGCCTCCTGTGAGGTGCAAAAGCCACTCAGATCCACACTGGGTCTGCTAGTCACACACACACACACATACACACACATACACACACACACACACACACAGATACAGATACACACATTCACACACACATACACGTGCACACACTCACAGACACACACATGCACGTGCATGCACACACACACACACGCACTCACACACATATACACTTATCCACACACACACACCCACACACACCTCCCCACACACATACACTCTCATACACACAGAAAGAACAAAAAAAGCCTTTTGAAATCCTCACAGTCGTCTATTGACACATGGGTGTGTGAGCTGGGCAGGGCCTTAACCCTTATCCAAACAGCTCACTCCTCACGGACCGGCTCCCCTGCACTCCTGCCATGAAACGCCCGCCCAAAAATATTTTACCTGGTTGCCACGGAGAGGCTGTGGAGTGTGTGTGTGTGTGTGTGTGTGTGTGTGTGTGTGTCTGTGTGTGTGCGTGTGTGTGTATTAGTATGCACACGTGTGTGTATTTGAGATAGAGAGAGAGAGACTGAAAATGTTTGTGTCAGTGTGTGTGTGTGTGTGTGTGTCTAATGGGGGTGGTACAGGAGTGTGTGTGTGTTTGGGGTGGCACAGGGGTGTGTGTGTGTGTGTGTGTGTGTGTGTGTGTGTGTGTAGGGAGGGCAGGGTAGCACCACTTCCTCGCCTATCCAAATCGTGTAGAAAACGAGGGCATTAATCTGCTGTTTTGACAGGCGTGTCACGTGCGAGCCGAGAGGTCAGGGGTGCTGAAGGAGTGGAGGAGTGTGGGGGTGAGGCAAGGAGAGGGGCAACAGGAAGTGAAATGCATTTTGGGATTTGGCTGTGTGTTTGAAAAGTGCTTGTACTAGCAGATTACTGGGATCACTGTTTGTGTTGTATACAGGAGATGTTGGTAGGGAGGGGGCTGGTTAAATGAAACAAAGGTGTGTAGTCTGCAGTCTCTCTCTCTCTCTCTCTCTCTCTCTCTCTCTCTCTCTCTCTCTGTTTCTCTTTCTGTCGTCTTCTCTGACATCTCTAGTCAGACATGATGGACAGGAACTAACAGTCTCTGTCACACTGACACTCCAAGAGCCTCTGTGTGTTTGTGTGTGTGTAAGAAAGAGAGAGAGAAAGAGAGAGAGAGAGAGAGAGACAGAGAGTGTGTGTGTGTATGTGTGTGTGTGTGTTTGAAAAAAGAGAAAGAGAGGGTGTGTGTTTGTTTGTGTGTGTGTGTGTGATGGTTAAAGGGCAAGGCAATGACCTCCCTCTGTGTGTCTCCACAGAAAGGCCGGCATAGAGGAAGCCCACACTAAAACATCCCTTCCCATCCCAAGTTTTCAACAAAACAATGAGCACCAGCACTTTTGCCAACATACCACCACCTCAGCGAGTCGATAAACAGAAAGGCCTGGTGTGTGCTCAGAGGCAGAGCTGGGTAATGACGCGCTCCGGGATTTCAACTATCTGGACAAATCGGAGAGGATTACGGTATTAGTGGTTTCCGCTCGGCAGGACCATTCCATGTCGAGGGAGTAACATCTGTGGCGTGTTTTGTTGCTGTTGCTGGGGCATATGAATCCCAATGTTCTTAGCATAAATTCCCTCTCATGTTTGTCTTCCATTTGCATTCTGCCCCTAAAAGCATAGATAATCGTTAGGCACTATTTGCTCATTACCGGAAGCATGACATCTCATGTTTTAGGTTTTTAGTCATTTGGGGCTATTTGCAAACAGTGAGGTAAAATGAGCATGTCTATGAGATGAGATGACTCGTTAGGCGTTTAAACATGCCGCATCAGGTGTGTATTTGCCCGTGGCTTTCATCGGTGGCCTGGGGTTGACTGGACTATTTCAGGCCGTTGTTACATTAGGAGCCCTGCCAAAATGACAACAAGACAACACGGGGGATGGAAGTGACTCAGCCTTTTTCATAATGTTTGGAAGAGAGAGAGAGAGAGAGAGAGAGAGAGAGAGAGAGAGACAAAAGACAATTCTGAACTCCGTGTTGATTTACTCTCCGACCTGTCTCTTTCGTCTCACAAACTCTATCTCTTCCTGCAGGAGGAAGACTCCCTCAGCATTTTAAGTGGGCTGTGCAGCTGTTCCAGAACAAGCCTTTAAGCAGTGTTAGACGTGATTAAATAAAGCTCAGGGAACAGAGCTGCACTGGGGGATAATATGTTTAACAAATGTTGTTATTACAGGGTTCTCACATAGGTAATAAATAATACATGCTTCTCGCTTATGTATATATTACATATCACAAACTACACACCTGAACTGTAACTAATGTTTATCTTGTGATATGTATTAATTCTTTTTAAATAAAATGTTACTTGTTAATACATTATAAAGTATATGTTGTGCCGAAGTACCTTTTTTTACCTTTTTTGAAGTCATATTTGTGGTCTATGGTTAAGTGTTTTAGGCGAGAGCACACAGTGCCATCTCTTATAAAAAGCTTCTTGGAGAAATAGTGTTGGTTCAAAATGATATTTGTGTGCCAAACCACTTCACAGTGGATGGAGAATAAATTTGTCAAGTCAATGTTCAGAGAGTAACACAATCCAGCTACATTTGCTTGACCACAGGCATATGTTGTTTCAAGGTTCTTCATTTGAATAAATGTAGGATGCTATCTAGTCCTTTGAGGAAAACGTTTGGATGAAAACCTAGTCCCAGTGGCTAATGTTTGACTAAATGATCATGCAAATGAAATAAATACCATCACCTTACAGTAAATCTACAGTGATCTACAGTGGACTGTTTGCAGCTTGACGACAAAAGCAGAGTTTTTAATACTGTGACTAGATGAACAGGCAAATGAATGGATGCATTAGCACAGAGGAGAGAGACAGAGAGAAAGAGAGAGAAAGAGAGAGAGAGATGTGGTGGTGGATGGTGCAGACGGCTTTTGATGAAAGCTACAGGCAAAATTGCTTAATTGCTTTCGGACTTTCGGCTTATTTTAAATTTTCTCATTATAATTTTCTCATTATTATTCTTATTATTTAACTCCTCACGTGTCACACCTGAGTTAGATACATCTCTGTTACCGTCACAGTAATTTCAAAAGGGAAGGGGATATACATTCACTCCAACGTTGTTTTAATCTTCTGCCTCTGATACTGTATATTTCAGTCAGTTTCCTCTGTGTGGTGAAGACATGTTTTTGCCATTAAACTGTGGGGACATTTCATACTCTGAGACTTGAGAAGAAAAACATCAGCAAGCTTGTGTTACAGTTCAGTTGCAAATGGCAGCAGATATTCTGCCTTACTTTCAATACACAGCAGGGAAAAAAATGATAATCCAGGCTATTTGCAGATGAAAACCAATCCTTGGATTCTACAAGAACGACACACCAGAAGGGAGTGACCTTGGGCAGACGAAACCCAACACCGGTGGATGCGGTCGCGTTAGGTAATCATAATGTGCCTTTTGTTCTTGGGCCGCGTGAAAGGAACAATGGCCGGTGACGTCCAGCTCCACTGAATGGTCGATCGAACAAAGCGCCGTGTGCTGTCCAAAGGGGATCCTCCTGTCCTCTTTCCCCATGTGTCCCCTTCACCCTTTCGCCCTCCTCCCCCTCTTCCTCCCCCTCCTCCTCCTCCTCCTCCGCCCCCTCCTGCTCAGGGCTCTCATCTCACCCTCCTGTCCCAGGGGAGTACACAGTGTGCTAACAGTCTGATGACGATGCGGTAGCTCTATGGTATTTTTTTTATAATTATTGCTGGTGTTTTTAATAGGGAGCACGCATAGTCATGAACATTGTTGTATAAAAAATACACCCATGTAAATATGACAGAGTTAGTAAAATAACTACTACTTTTCATCTGCAGTCCCTAGACATAAAAAAGAAAAAACAGCCTACATTCATACAGCACTCGTACACTATAAATTAAAATATACACAAAACGAAGACATAGACATCACCAAAAAACAAACAAACAAACAGCAATGAAAGTGTATGGATGATGGAATGTATGACAATTAAACATATGTGAGTAATGAAATGTATGACAATTAAAAGTGAGTGCATCTCTGGTTGTCTAGGAGCCACTGTGTTAAGGGAGTTTTAAATGTGTTGTATGTAGGACACTCTCTTATCGGGAGGAGCAAGCTATTCCAGAATTTACCTGCTATTATTTACAGTACCGTTTGCCCCAAAGTGCTGCATCTAAATGGTATCACAGTCACCCAGACTGATAGTTGCTATAAACGCGTTACTGTAAGTGGCATGGCTTGTTTTCTAATGATCACAGAGGTTTGAGTCCTCTGACATGGTAGCATCATCCTCTTTTAAAACCAGAAAGTCCACATGCACTAAATGCTTGTGATATATGGTTATGACAGTGTTGTTACGTTTGGTTGAAGTAATGTACAATTATGTATTGTGTAAAATCTTCTATGTGAAACCACCTATATAAAAGGTGTATCAAAAGAGCTTTACTTGCATGA